>RJVU01027559.1:10869934-10890144 GCA_003731715.1 Anabarilius grahami | reverse complement strand
AAAAAAACTTACCAACCCCAAACTTTTGAACTGTAGTGTTTAGAAAGTAAATCTTCATTTTATCTTATTTGAAAAAGGGAATTTAATTTATTGGTTGAGCATTGATGACTCCATATCATTGTCTGGAGAATATAATGATGATGATCGTCATGTTAATAACCTTTCATAAATATCACACATTTAACAACGTTTGCACATTTTAAAATGAGCTGTAGTTCGACATATCATTTCACTGAGTCTTTTTTCATCATATTCAGAGAGAGTATGAGAGGTGAACCTGGGGTTATTTCTACGGTTAATTTCGCTGTAAATTTCTTGAAGTGGAACGTAAAATCGCAGAGAGGACACGGCCTCTGATCCTCAGCACCAAATGAGAAAGAATCACTTTTCTAAGAGTCACATTATTAAGCAGCTCTGGTATAAAGGGCTTAAAGTGGTTTTCCCAGCTATTACAGAGTTATTTATAGTTATCATCGGAAACAAAGAATTTGGAGAAACATGACTAATCAGAATAATAAATCTCTAATTTGCTGCCACATAATGAGATGCTGATAGGAGAACAGAACGTCCTATTAGACTGATGAGGCAGAAAGACACAAAGGAAGATACAGGAGAGTGTTTAAAGAAAGATTTCCACCACACATTCAGTTATAATTCACACAAGGGAACGTATAAGATCTTCTTTTTTTTAGCCAAATTCTTCATTTTCTCTCCACTAAATCTCTTGAGAAACCAGTGATATTTTAAAACAGGGATGCACTAGTATAATTTCTGGCCGATTCGATAAGCCGATAATGTTTTTTTTCTAAAAATCATACAAATTCACTTTTGCCAGTCAGTTCGCCAAAACGTAAAAAAATTTCACGAGGAAACATCCATTAGTATATTTTGATTGCGTTTTCTCATGAGATCGAATTGGTTTTAAGATTAACTTTAAGAAGTTAGATGACGGCAAAGGTAATATTAAAAGTAAAATAGACAAAATTAGCATGTACAATAAATACTATTAAAAGAAAGAATCTGTTTTATGGGCTGATAACCAATATGGTACCAATTCATTTCTCATTTTAAAGGGGTCATGAACTGCATTGTTTTATTGTTTTATAAAGTTTCCTGGAGTGCACATATAATGTTAGTATACTTTTTACATCGAAATAAAAGGCATTTTTCCTACCCTGATTTCAGCCCTCTTATTTGAACACTCTGTTTTAAGGGGCGTGTCTACTGTGAGACTTCAGTGTAAACTCCCACAGCTGTGATTGGCTAACATCTTTGTAATATGCAATGTGATCTCATGAGAATACATGTGTATTTTTATGTAAATTGTGGTTCTACCACACGTACATTTACTTACGTTATCATACACACAAAAACGTAAAATTTTGACATGTATATATAGCACTAAAACGTAAAAATACTTAAGTATTAACAGCAATAAAACATAAATCATTTACGTATCCAAGTGTGAATGTGTATGTATTCCCATGTATTAATATTACAAATCATGGCATTTATGTTTTAAATCTGTTGTATTCAATTGTCATATCAATATCATATCATACTTTTAGTCGAATTTATTGAATGCAGTTTACTCATCTACTTAATATGAAATAACATTTCTGTTCGTGACTTGTGCTGCAAACTCGTTTAGGAGGACTACATAATGTTAAACAAGACTACACTTTGAAACCTTAAAATGAATAAAATTTCTGTAATTGTTTAACCATTTTGTAATATTTAGTTTGTTTGCTGTGCAACACAGAAGGCGTTTTCTTCTATGCAGCGACTGACAGTACAACCATAAGATACACCAAAGCACGTGGCACGTGTCCAGAACTCAGTTGGGGCAGTCGTGGCCTAATGGATAGAGAGTCGGACTTGTAACCCAAAGATCATGGGTTCGAGTCTCAAGTCCGGCAGGGATTGTCGGTGAGGGGAGTGAATGTCCAGCGCTCTCCCCACCCTCAATACCACGACTGAGGTGAGACCCTTGAGCAAGGCACCGTACCCCCAACTGCTCCCCGAGTGCCGCAGCAATGGCTGCCCACTGCTCCGTGTGTGTGTTCACTGCTGTGTGTGTGCGCACTTGGATGGGTTAAATGCAGAGCACAAATTCCGAGTATGGGTCACCATACTTGGCCACATGTCACTTCACTTCACTAACTGATAAACTCGAGCTGTTTGATTGACAGCTCCGGCAATTGTAAAGGTAGTGTTCTTTGATTGCTTACAATTTAATCACCATTTAAATAACAGATTATTTTCATCCTACTAAGAGAAACAACATGAAGTTGACCGTTTTCTCACTAGTTTGATTTACTTACACATAGACAAAGAACATCTGACTGTACATGAATCATTACATATCAAACCAGGAATTAGAATTAACACGGTTACTTACATGTTGGTTCATTACTGTCGAGTCCATAACGTAAAAGTCTGTTTGCAAAGCCTGCGCTGAAATGCGATTGATTTACCAAAGAATCCACAGTGAAATGTACCGAATACGAATAAATAAAGCTCAACTGAGACATTCACATTGTTGAAAATAAATAACCATATTCCTAGCATTAGTATCCTTTGAAAGGTAATGTTATTTTTAGTCCTGTATCTCTCTTCTCTCCTCATCATCTCACTAACACACCAGTGGGCGGGGCTAACATTGCAATGATGAAGTAAGCGTTTTCTTCTGCGCAGGAGCGTTTTAACTATTATAGGTACATTCCAGGATCAGTCGTTCGCTGGGCCTGGTGTCAATAAAAGCTTTTACTGGACTAACAAGGAACTTGTCAGTTCTGAAACTTACAGGATATTCTTATACAAACCCGATTCCAAAAAAGTTGGGACACTGTACAAATTGTGAATAAAAACAGAATGCAATGATGTGGAAGTTTCAAATTTCAATAATTTTATTCAGAATACAACAGATGACAAATCAAATGTTTAAACTGAGAAAATGTATCATTTTAAGGGAAAAATAAGTTGATTTTAAATGGCATCAACACATCTCAAAAAAGTTGGGACAAGGCCATGTTTACCACTGTGTGGCATCCCCTCTTCTTTTTATAACAGTCTGCAAACGTCTGGGGACTGAGGAGACAAGTTGCTCAAGTTTAGGAATAGGAATGTTGTCCCATTCTTGTCTAATAAAGGCTTCTAGTTGCTCAACTGTCTTAGGTCTTTGTTGCATCTTCCTCTTTATGATGCGCCAAATGTTTTCTATGGGTGAAAGATCTGGACTGCAGTCTGGCCATTTCAGTACCCGGATCCTTCTACGCAGCCATGATGTTGTAATTGATGCAGTATGTGGTCTGGCATTGTCATCCCTGAAAGAGACGACGTCTGGATGGGAGCATATTTTGTTCTAGAACTTGGATATACCTTTCAGCATTGATGGTGCCTTTCCAGATGTGTAAGCTGCCCATGCCACATGCACTCATGCAACCCCATACCATCAGAGATGCAGGCTTCTGAACTGAGCGCTGATAACAACTTGGGTTGTCCTTGTCCTCTTTAGTCCAGATGACATGGCGTCCCAGTTTTCCAAAAAGAACTTCAAATTTTGATTCGTCTGACCACAGAACAGTTTTCCACTTTGCCACAGTCCATTTTAAATGAGCCTTGGCCCAGAGAAAACGCCTGTGCTTCTGGATCATGTTTAGATATGGCTTCTTATTTGACCCATTGAGTTTTAGCCGGCAACGGCGAATGGCACGGTGGATTGTGTTCACGACAATGTTTTCTGGAAGTTTTCCTGAGCCCATGTTGTGATTTCCATTACAGTAGCATTCCTGTACGTGATGCAGTGCCGTCTAAGGGCCCGAAGATCACGGGCATCCAGTATGGTTTTCCGGCCTTGACCCTTACGCACAGAGATTGTTCCAGATTCTCTGAATCTTTGGATGATATTATGCACTGTAGATGATGATAACTTCAAACTCTTTGCAATTTTTCTCTGAGAAACTCCTTTCTGATATTGCTCCACTATTTTTCGCCACAGCATTGGGGGAATTGGTGATCCTCTGCCCATCTTGACTTCTGAGAGACACTGCCACTCTGAGAGGCTCTTTTTATACCCAATCATGTTGCCAATTGACCTAATAAGTTGCAAATTGGTCCTCCAGCTGTTCCTTATATGTACATTTAACTTTTCCGGCCTCTTATTGCTACCTGTCCCAACTTTTTTGGAATGTGTAGCTCTCATGAAATCCAAAATGAGCCAATATTTGGCATGACATTTCAAAATGTCTCATTTTCAACATTTGATATGTTATCTATATTCTATTGTGAATAAAATATAAGTTTATGAGATTTGTAAATTATTGCATTCCTTTTTTATTCACAATTTTTACAGTGTCCCAACTTTTTTGGAATCAGGTTTGTAGTTCGATGACCTCTTATATATCAAAAGCTCAAGGAAAAGTTGATTTCTCAATTCATGACCTCTTTAAAGTGATTTTTTCTTTAGTATGGGGAGATTTTACTTTACATTTACTGCTAAATGAATAAATGTACATTAACAGAGGAACTCAACACTTTTTTCTAATTTATAAATTCTTAGTTGAATGTTAAAGATCTTTCAGAAGCTCAGAATCACAAGATGGCTTTGATTAATGATTGATCTGGGTAATGATCTGTGTGTGAGAGAGAGATCGATGCAGGTGTGGATAATGTAACTGTAATTGATATTAGGCTTTGTGTGATTGGATTAGTGCATTGCCTGTGTGAGAGGAAGTATTGATTATTCAGAGCTCTGAATGATACACAAGTTAATAATCCTGATGAGAGAAACAAACCAGCTACCACAAGATACCATAGACCATGGAAAGGCAATAAACACGACATATCTTGAAGCTCATATCTTGTTTGAACTCAGTTGACTTTCAGAAGCAAAACTTTCCAATCTGCAGAACAGAAACAATATATATAGATATATGGGTAGGTAGACATGATTTCAGGTTGTCATGGAGATATATATCAGTATGCATCTCAGACATATTGTGGTAGATACTGCAGATAATGTTAGATGGATCATTGAACAATGATTCAAAAAAGTCTTACCAATCAAATCAAAGTTGTAATCCTGCAGAGAAGATTGTTTTCATCACATTTTTCTCACAGCTAGTTTGTGATGGTGGGGTATGGAATTTTAAGAAACACTTTGCAACACTTTTTTTTCTGTCTCAAACTGAGAAGCTGTTCCCATGAGGAATGACATCCCGAGGGATGTTCAAATGCGGTGTTGAATGTTACTTTAAACTTTTCAAAGCTGCCTATATAGACTGAATCTTAGCCACCATGTGTGAGCTGTTATGAAGCATATGGCAGCTGCTTCAAACTTAAGTAAGTAAATTGAAGGATATCACATTTTTTGCCTAAATTTGAGGCAGTATCACGTCTCCTTTGTGGAAAAGGTCATCTCGCAGAGTATTGCAGTAGACTCAGCAAAAACAAAAACAAAAAAATATATAGTTGACAGAGCTGACAGAAATTATATAAATCTTTGTAAATGTATAATCTTTATAAATGTCAGTACTGTTATATTTACAAATGAAAAGCACTTTTATTTAAAGGGATTGTATTATAATTACTTTCATTTTAATTTTAATCCATTTTTATTATTTTCTTTATTAAATGGATTTATATTATTATTATTTTTTGTTAAATATATTTTCCCAAGGTCTACTTGTAATGATTATAAAATATTTTAGTTTTGCATTCCTTTATGAAATTTGTTGAATATTATTCTCTGAATTTTTTCTATTTCATAAATGTTCTGTTGCTTCTACTTGTCAGAAGCAATTGTTATTTTCATATTCGCAACAAAGATGTAGTCTTCTGAAATTTGTTTCAATAAACGAGGTCAAAAATTCACAAAAGGTTCACAGGACAAACTGCAGGATTTTCTTTTAAAGGTCCCATGGCATGAAAATTTCACTTTATGAGGTTTTTTTAACATTAATATGAGTTCCCCTAGCCTGCATATGGTCCCCCAGTGGCTAGAAAAGGCGATGGGTATAAACCGAGCCAAAAAAGAAATGTGAAAAAATGAAAGCTCAGACGGCCCAATCTGTAATCTTCCCCATATGTCGTCATAAGGGGAAAGGTTACCTCCCCTTTCTCTGCGTTGCCCGCCCATGAGAAAATTAGCCACTACCGTGAGATTCGAGCACAATATATTTTTTTTCCTCGAGAGACATCATGGCTTGCAAACGAGTGAAGCATGGCAGTTGCTCAGTGTTCGGATGTACAAATGAACACCTTAGTATTTTTTTAGTTCCTTCATCCGAGCCTATGAAGAAACAGTGGGTTAATTTCTATTTTCTCTGGTAATGCGCCGATACAACTTCCCATAGTTTTGTATGTCTGCGACACACATTCACCGACGACTGTTTCCTCAACGTGGGCCAATACAATACAGCCCAGTTACTGTCGCTAATGTAAAGTTAGACAGCATCAAGTATGTGTGTAAATACACACACTGTAACGCGAGTGTTGATCATTTCTTTGTTGTTTGGATAACAGTTCTGCTGTTGGTGTTATGGCGCACGCGATATCCACAATTCCAGATTGCAGAGCTTGATGTAATTGTAATAAGATTGTAAAAACCTTTAAGATTTATGAAATATAAAATATGTAAACAAATAAATGATGTTGGTATGGTAGCACATTTTCCACAACAGCACCTATCTGAAAAGGTATTTGTAATAATGGCAGAGGTCTGACTTATTTAGTTGCGCTGGTTAGTGTCTATAGCTGATAANTATATATATATATATATATATATATATATTATATACAATAGCAAATCAGAGCAACACGAAGAGCCAACAATGTAGGCTAGCATTAGCTACATGATAATAACTGTAACAGCATACATAAACCAACTAAAGTACCGTTTTAAACTAACCATTCTGAGACATCCTGCTGTAGCTGTTGAGTTGCAACTTCTTCATCCGGTGCTTCTCCATCTGGGTCAAACTGTAAAACTTGAACGACTGCGTGTCTACGAGCCATTGCGATACATCCACTGTCAACATTAGCGCATGGTACCGTAGCCGCAAGCTGGGTAAGGCCACACCCACCCTCCACCTTGCCCCGCCTCTCTCCTCCTCATTAGCATTTAAAGCTACAGACCCAGAAACGGCATGTCCTGAGGAAAGCTCATTGTGGGACTGGCTTGTAGTGGCTGAAATTCTGCACCAAGGCTGAATTTCGGGAAAGAGACTTCAGATACAGTACTAGGGACCACTTAGGCCTATATAAAAGCATCCAAAAAGTAGCATGTCATGGGACCTTTAAGGATAGATAGATTGATTGATTGATAGATAGATTGATTGATTGATCTTTAAAGTTATTAATATCTTAGAAATGAAAATATGTCTGAAGCAGTTGAGCATGCATGTTGAGTCATTCACATCAGAATACATATTTATAGATTCTGTCTGCTGGAGCTGAATATTTTTTTAGCAGAAAAAATATCTGCAATATTAAATGTCCAACTCAACTCTCAAGAGATTAACCTGCTCTGAAAAAAAAAGAGCTCTGAGTAACGACTAATGAGATTCGAAGTGGTTGAAGTGCAAAGAGTTTAATATTCCTCGCATGCATCTCAAATGCTGTTTTCACTTAAACCGGTTGTTTCTTGAACAGAAATGTAATGAGTAAAGATAATGACTGTTATCCAGCTAACAGGGAACGTTCCCACAACTTTCACTAACGTTTTGTAAAGGTTATGTACATTTTTAAATAAAGTGTTCTTTAAATAACATTATTAATAATATGCGTTCTCGTTATGTTGAGAGAATCGTTTTTAAATCAACGTTCAAGAAATGTCTTTATGATTTTGTTTTTACTTGAGCATTATCATAATGTTGAAAAAAACGTTCTGAGAACAACATTTTTGGAACATGATGTTATTTGTACTTGATGAATGTTAACATTAACCTTGGAATATTGCAAAAGAATGTTCAAAGAATGTTATATTTTGAATAAAAATAAGGTTAGAAGAATGTTGTACATTATTATAACTTTTTAGAAACATTGCAAATCACTGGCCCCACAACGTCTTTGGAACATAAATTTGTTAGATGGGTAACTTGATTGTATAAGATAAAAAAAATACTGTACTGTACTTGTACTGTCTCTATAACCACAATGCGTTTGAAACAGAGAGATTGTGGGTTTGTTAGAAGTGTGCTTTGGCAGTGTGTCGTCCAATAATGAGTCTATTGATGTGATTGACCTGCATTAGTGGATGTAACAGGGTTTTAGGGTTTTATGATTAATTAGGGAGAAAATCACCTTGTGAGTCCAGAAAGAAACAGAGGAGGGGGGTAAGGAGAGAGTGAAAGAGACGTTTAATGGACTTGGGACATGATTATTGATTAGCTACCCTGCAGCTAAATTAATTTTTCCAATCTAACATTAATTAACAGAAATTCCCCAGTGAGAGCAGCATGTGTAAGTGAAGTGAGAAGGCCTCTGGATTGAACTAGGGATTTACACACACAAACGCACACACAGGAACTTCCTTCATTGGAGAAGGAAAGAGAGGAAAAAAGTTAGGATGGCAATATATTTTGACACCCTTTTATTGTCAGTTTCATTTGTGAGTTGTTCCTGAAATATGATGACATACAAAATGTTTAGATAAGTTTTAGGTTCAGTTTTCTTACTTAATTTTTTATATTATTAATTGCTTTTTTGTTGTTGATGCAGTCAGAGTTGTTTTTAAACACTTGTTGCAGTCAGAGTACCGGTAACATGTGAGAAGTTCTGGTATGCCGGTATACCAGCCCACGTCGAGCACTGCATACTATACACATGCATACTTTTTTAAGTCATGAAGTTCTCAAATGAAGAACCTATTCAAACATTATGCAATTTCAGAATCAACATATGAGTAGTAGTTAAAGGCCACAGGAAAGGACAGCTGAAGGCCCAAACAAAAGGAAGAGGTGCAAACTCTTCTCAAAAGTCATGTTTAGAAATGTGAAAATATTATGCGAAATGCTCTGTCTGTCTGAAAAGGTCATTTTCACATGGTGTCACAATTACATTCCGTTTAGTTTATATTAGTTTCACTTTCATGGACTTTTAGTTTGTTTATCATCAGTTTCCTGTTTCCTTTGTTCCTGGTTTCCTGCCATTATTAGTTACCATGGATATTCATTTAATCAACACAGCTGTTTTTCATTGTGTCATCATCACTGTGTATTTAAGTTCCTCTTTGTGCTCACTTCAGTTGTCCAGTGTTGTCATTGTCATATGCTGTTACGTTGCCTGCTTCTTGCCTTTGGATTACTTGAGTTTGTTTTGCTTAAATAAATACCTTGTTTTGGAACCTTTTTCATCTTTCTCTTCATCATCTAGAATAAAGCATCACATATGGTCTGTGAGAAATGTGGGGAGTGAAGGTTCAGACTAGAATAGTAGATCTTAATTAGAGTTTTAGAAAAAATACAACTGAATTTTAAAAAGAATAATTTTCATCTTTTCTAATGCTTCTATAAAAGAAAAGTGGACAAACGTCCACAAATCATTTTCACCAAGTTTATGCATTCGCATAGGTTTTTTGGTTCATGCATTCCAGGGTTAAAATAATATGCAAAACAAAATATTTAAATCATTTTATTAACTAAAAAGTCACCATATGTTTACCACCATATTTTGAGAATGACATTTGTCACAAGTGGTTCTAGACCCCCTAAAACTATAATCACCTATTTGAATGATTGGGCAGTGCTGCTTCAAGAAAGTTTATCATTTTCGCATGGTTGTAGTCTTATCAGTTTAAACATTCAAGTGATTTTAAGCCATTAAAGCTCAAGACGCTGTGAAAGAGAACTCAATGCGGTACTATCACGCTGTGATAGATTGTTTCTGTGTTCTTTGGCCTTATGGCTCCACCGGGCTCCCTCATCCCTCTGGCTCCACTTTGAACCGCCTCTGACATTTGTTCATCTTTTCTTCAGAGCCTGAAAGCCTGTCTGTGATGCCCTAAAAACATTTTACTGTGAAAGAATGAAACCAAGGCCAGTGCCACTTACAGAACACACTTCCAAACATGAGACAGTACAGACAGAGTTACGTGTCACGGAGAGTTCATCTCTGTTGCTGCCGCCCGGTTACGCCCCTCACTGTGTTCGTCAATAGCTTTTAATTAGTGAGAGTGATTAGAATACGTCCGAGCGAGAAAGAGGGTGAAGCTACTAATTTATCACTCTAGCATGCAGATCAATCACAGTGAGAGTGATTAGTGTTCCTGTCATCCTTCATTATTCTGCTGAGAATTTCTCATTAATCGATCACGTCCCCCCTAAAAACCCTCCACAAAAGAGGTCAGATCTGACACCCAAAGCTCGACCCCACAGGGGAATGGAGAGAGAAAGAAAAGGAAAGAAGAAAACGAGATAATCAGCATCTCTTTTGTATTTGAAATGAGACGTCACGTTCAGCTGCAATAAGCAGGATATTGAGTGATTTGTGTTCATTTGAGCCTATGACTCACTGCAGTCTAAGATGCACAGGTGATCAATCTCTGAAGCATCACTGATCACTATAACTGATTCAATTTAAGAGAAATGAGCTTTGAATATCACCTAATTCCTATCTATCTATCTATCTATCCATCTAGCTTACTCCCCAACACTGGACTCTAGTAAATGGAAACACTCATGAAGTCTTAGAAGAGCAGATCTCAGCAGGAGAAACCTAAAATAATGCACCTTAATAAAGCAGGATAGTTTCTGATCTCTGGCAGCGAGTCCTTGTAGCTGGTATATATTTTGTTCATACACAGACTAGATGAGAACAGCTCTGTGTTTCTCCACACCTCCAAGATGCTGCGCTCCAACAGCAAGAGGGAATTCTGGGTAGGTGAGAAATGCAGGTCTGATTGGATATTGATCCAGCTTGGAACATCATCATGTGACAGCAAACAACAAATACACTATGATACGTGTCTCTCTCTCTCTCTCTCTCTCTCTGTCTCACTCTCTCACACACAGACACACACTCCCTGCTTCATATAAGAAACGTGAGATTTAAACACAAGGGGAGCTTTTGATAAGTCCCACCGCAGAAAAGGCTGTCAGTGGAGTGTCATTTGCAAATGTATTACGCAGACTTTAACCTATGCCCAAAAAAACCCCCAAAAAACAACCCTTAACTTTTGATTTTATTTTAATCAATTCCACCATAAATAAATCAGAGAACAGAGAATGTTTTGAATAATTCTGAGTCATCAGGGCTGACAGCACATATACTGTAGATCAATGCTGTTTGTGCTCGTTGTTTCCTGATACTTCTCAGACAGGTGGAACTGACTGTCTGAGGAGTAGAGAGATGCTTTATAAAGATCCTAATATTTCATCATTTCTATGATTGGAGATCTTTCTGTTGTGTAATGCTGCCCCACAGTACTGAGCAAAACGTGTTTTCTTGCCAGAGATGCTTTTGGCATGCTCACAGCTGTCTCATCTGATCCTCCAAATAATTTTTATTGTAAACAGAGAGTGAGATTACAACACAGGTGTGTCCAAGTGGCCAGGGCGATGCTCTAAAATTTGATTGGTCACTAAGTCAAGTCAAAGGCGGGACCTTCAATAAATATTTATTATTATTTTGTCTATGAACAAAATGTCTATGAAACCTAATTTTATTAATAACGGTTTGCTTTCACCATAATTCTTTAACTTACACCACCGGCTCCAACTCTTAAAAAATAAAAATAAAGTAATTACGATTATAAGGTGGTGTTCTCAACTTACCAATGCAAGCATTAAGAAATTAATTGCTTCAGTCATATTAAATAACATTTTTATATTTTAGTTTTTATATTTTTACATTATTTTTAAGTCACCTGACAATTTTTTTAAATTCAATTGTTATTGTTATTATTATTAATATTAAGAAAGTTGGATAATGCTGTCACAAGTTTACCAGTGGCCTGTTGCATGAAGCTAGTTGAAGAAACTCTGAGTTTCAGAGTAGGTTTAGAGTTGACAAATCCAGATAAATCCAACCTGGTTTAGATCAGGATCAGCTGTTGCACAACGCTCGGTATAAACTTTCTCTGTCAACTCAGGTTTAATCCAGAGTTTGCGATTAACTCTGAAGCGCATGCACCTGAAAGTATGACACATGCGGCAAACATCCAATCACACAAAACATGGAGGGCGCCTGTTTGATTTGATTTGTTTGATTCGCGAGAGAGCCACGCAATTCACTTCTCTTCTAAAGATTAAGAGATCGCAATAAAAAATATCATGAAATTAAATGCATTTACAAGGCAGGAATAAACACTGCTGCAGTGAAAGTTTGAGAAGGCAGCTGAAAGAAAATATCTGACTATATAAATGCATGTGAATCAAAGAAATATGCCTAATAATTTATAATATAATCATTTATATTAGTTTCACAAAGAGCTCAAATGAATACAAATAAGCTTAATTTGTTTAAAAGCTTTATATATCGATGCTTGTATATTTTATTTATATCAATTTAAAAGCAAAGTTTAACATGAATTGTCAATTAATAAAATAATTATATGAATATACTATTATATGAATTATACATAATTAATTCATATAATATAAATATAATAAATAATTAGCAACAAAATGTGAGCAATTTTGTCTCTAAAAGGTTTTCAATATAAACTTATTTACTTTGGAGCGAGATACAGGGGGAGTGGCTTTATTGCATCAGATACAGGTTGCTTTACTCACAGCTGATTGGTCCAATTTGGGTTTGCGATCTCTAACCCAGAACAAAACCTGCTCCGGAGCAGGTTAGCTGTGTAGCGTAAGTTACCATAGCAATGAAACCAGCTAAAAAACAATCCACCTTCATAAGCCTGAAAAACCAGAGTTTACTCAAACTAATGTTGAACTTACCTGGGTAGAAACTGAAAGCGGCTTTGTGCAACAGGCCACAGGCTCTCTCACCCCCACTCGGCGATCCCAGTCACCCAAGTTCTAATCACTGACACCTGTCACTCATTACTCACCTCATCAGCCACCACATATAAGCACACACCTCAAGGGGCTTTCGCACCAAATAGTTCTGGGAACTCAGTTATAGGAACTAACCACTTGGATAGTTCCCTGAGAACTAATTTATCCCCCGGGCCATGTTCCTGGTTGTGTTCGCACCAGTAATAGGAACTCTGAAGCGGCCAAGAGCAGCGTCTTTAAACATGGCATTTACAAACACTAAAAACCGGTGGATGGAGGATGTCATGATCGAAGCTGTGTTTGTTGTGTGTCGTGAGTTTCATGATAACAGACATGGAATGAAAATCCATAATTTACACAACTGAAAGAGCAAAAAGTGGGGCTAAGAGACTAAATCTTCAATCAGAACTTTCAGTATTTCATATCATCGAGGCGGAAAAAAGCACAGTCCTGCAGACAGGTACTTCAGCCAATAGTTCTAGGAACTATGAAAAAGTTCCTCCAGTGCAAAAGCCCCTTCAGTTCACTCGATGTCTGGCCTTGAATTAGGAAATGGACCCTTACTTGCGATCGTCACCTAAACTATGGTTCCTGTGATTCTTCTCCTGTGGATTTCCAAGTGTATTTCCAAGTGATACTTTCCTGTGCTCGTCTACTACGTCTACCCGTTGAGGTGTGTGTATAATAATTTCATTATTATCTGCAACCACAAACTCAATAACTACTCACCTGTTTTCCTCTGCTTCAGCTTGTGTGTTCAGTAAAGCTTGTGTGGATTCACTTACCTCCCTGTGAGAAAGCCCTAACACGCCCCCTAGTGGTGTTTAGCATTCGCAGCTCATTCAGGCACGAACGTGCAGAGTCAGCAGCTGAATTACGAATATGAATCAGGCTGGCTGGACTGTTTATTCCACTTTGTATATGTTTTCTCCAGTGCGTGAATGATTGCTGACTTCCACAAGTGCTCTATGATTCAAGTAATCTTTTGGGAACCAGAAGATGGAAACATAGCCAGGTACTTGCTGACCATTTCTGGTCTAGATTCATCCATTACTATCTCCTGAATCTGCAAGAAAGACAGAAGTGGCGTAAAGATGGAGGAGAAATTGGTCTAGACCAGGTGGTACTGATAGTGGACCCACAACTTCCACGTGCATGTTGGCCAGTAGGTAAAGTAACAAATATTTTCCCTGGACTTGATGGACGTACCAGAACAGTTGAAGTTCAGGTACACTCTTAGAAGAAAAGGTTCTATATAGAACCCCAAAGAACCTTTTTTTCTAAAAATTTAAACAATCGCACATGTGTGAAGTAACATATACAAACCTCCTTTGATTAAACAAGTTAAACTGGGATTCCCTCTCCTGTTTCTCTTACCGGAAACACACACACCCCATCTTTGGTGCACTACACCTGAACCCCCCGAGCGTTCCATACGCTCGTATACTCCCTGTCAAGTGTGTTTATCCTGACAAATGCTTCATGTCATCTTTTCTCCATATGGGTCAGTCCATTTAGAAATGTCTGGATATCCCACTGGATGATTAGAGGGGAAAATTGGATCGGGACATGATGAGGGCTCAAAACAGTATTACTACAATGAAGATACAATGTCGAGTGTGTGCTAACTGCTACTGTACAGCTCTAACACTTTTTTTTTAACATTAACTCAAAAGTAAGATAACAGAATCTACTGGGAGAAACTATCCTAGAAACAGCACATCCCGTAGGTGCCTTCTATAGCTTATATCCAGACATGAGGGACTGGCATGTTTGGAACATTACAGGTGATGTTCCTCACTGCCACACAGGAACTTCAGGCTGCAGGATTTCAGTTATCGTCACACACCAGGCTGAGCTGACAGCAACTTTTGACCCCACAAACACATAATAGTACTAACTCTTCAAAGATTCGAAGAAACAGAATGTGCTATCATTCTTTAGTGTTTAGCATACCTAGAGAAAACCCAGAGTGGGTTCAGATTCAATCAGACACAACAAAACAGATCTCAATATCTCAGAGCAGCCTTATAGAGTCTCAGAAAAGTGTATTTGGCACAAATGCTGTGTGTGCGAGGCTTGAATATTTTACAGTACATCTGTCTGTCCTGTCTCATATATTGACTTTCAAACCTCTTAAAATATTTCTTTTGTCAAAATTTGCTGTTTGTCTGTCAATCTATCCATCTATTTACTTTCAAACCTCTCTCAACAATGTCCAAGTGTTTGGTGTGATGTATTTTTTAAAATAAACTTTGGCTGTTGTTATGTGAGAGGGCTCTAGAATTCCATGATGAAAAGAAAGAGCCAAAGAGGATGAACAGGCCATGCAGGGTCAGGTCAGAGATCTCCCACTGGCCATTACTTCATTAGAAATTAAACGATCAGAGGAATAAAAGTGCTTTTTATTGTGAAAGAAGCTTTTATGCTAATCCAATAACTCTCTTGTGGTGCCTGTTGCCCACAGAGATGGGAGGATGGAGATGCGTTTCCACAGCAATTGAAAGGCATTCTCACACACACACAGTCATTTGTTGCCTTGGTATTCTCCTCAACAGCTCCGCAGCCTGGAGCAAGTTTTGGGCCCAAACTTACTGTGAGTCAACACACACTATATAAACTCCCCTAATCTTTCTCTCATTTGCCCAGCAGTGCTGTGTGTGTGAGTTAACAGTGCTCTGAGGAAGAGCCTTGTCCTGATCTGTGCTGTGCTGTTATTAAGAGAACATTGATCTAAGGCCCTTGCCACCACTTCCTGCTGATATTATCCTTTCCCAGAACCAGAGAACAATTGTTTGCGTGTAAGTGACTGTGTGTTTGATAGAGAAGGGTGTGGTGACACAATACTTTGCCCCTTCTCACATGCTGTTCTACAGCTTACACAATCAACATCCAATTATATTACATTACTTATTAGATGTGCATGAGTAATTTCTTGATGAGTCATTATATCAAACTGGAGCAAATAGTGTGATTAAAACTATTAAAAATTATATTTTTACAGAAATATGCATTTTTTTTAAATTTATAAAAAAATACACCATCACGACAAATGACCAATGATCATCATGGAATATTTTAAACATATATATATATACACACTCATATATATATATATTAACCATGCACACCTCATCAGCCCTCATCACAAGCGCAATATAGCACAGACACGTATCATCACAAGTTGTCTAGCCTTGTCAGAATAACACAGAGGCTGCATCTGAAATCGCATACTTCCCTACTATACAGTAAGCGAAAAAGAGTATGTGACAAAAGAAGTATATCCGAATTCACAGTACTCATAAAAGAGTAGGCAAAAAGTACCCAGATGACCTACTACTTCCTGCAAGATTTTGAAGTGTGCATACGATGGACACTTTACTATCCCATGAGGCCACGGGAGAGGATTTGTGAATGGCAGTGAAGCGACGTAACTGACGCTGGTAGGTTACATGATAATGACAACATGCTGAACGTAGCATGTCCGGATTACAGTGTTAATTTTGACAGCAAATTTTGATTGCACCAGCAATTTAGTGATATCCCTGCAGTTGTAGTCTTGACAGGTCTTAAAATGAAATCCCGAGTCCTCTTAGTCAGAGACTGAGACAAGACCGAGTATGCAGTTGAGACCAAGACAAGACCAAGACCTTCAAAAAATTAGACCAGTCTCGAGTACTTCAACACTACCATCATTAGTGCCCAGCTCCAGGTCTCCTTCATCGCGGATTGTCCCGCCTAGCCTCCCTCTCCCTCCTCCCTCCCTGCCTCGCTTCTGCTGTCTCCCTTTGGCCCCTCGGCTCCTCCAGTGCTACCGCTGTGCTGCTCAGATCCACCTTGGGAATCCTGGTTGTCAGCTCCGCCTTGGTATGAGGATCCATCTGCTCCACTTTGGCTCAACACTCCCTTGTCTCCACCATGGTCCGTCATAACTCAGGCTCCACAAGGCTACCCTATCCCTCTGACTCCGCCTGGGTCTCCTCCTCTCCCGCCTCCACCTCAGTTGGGCAGGCTCCTGGCTTCACCCTAGCATCTTTGCACTGCTTTGGATTAAACTATAGCCCCTCACTCCTTTATCTCCTCCCTAGCTTCTCTGCCCCTTTGACTGTTCTGTCAGCCCTCTCCTGTCACGGCGTCAGGAGCCGCCGTACAGACTGCATTCCCCATGATCCTCCCTGGCACTTAACCATGCACACCTATCACTCATCAGCCCTCATCACAAGCACTATATAGCACACACACACCATCACAAGTTGTCTGGCCTCGTCAAGAGAACAGATTCCCTTGGAAACTTGGCAGAATATCCTGCCGTAAGCTTCTGTGTTCTTCTGCAATCTCTGTTACCTCGTTCCAAGTCATCTTGTAGTCATCTCCTCGTCTCCTCTGCTCCAATGTGTGTGCCTGGATCATTTGTAAGATGATACCAGTTATTATCATCAAAGACTCCATTGTTGTTAATTTGTGATTGCTCACTGCTCACCTGCATTGGATTGTGTTCCTGCTGCTTCTATAATTAAAAATTGCCAGTTTGTTATTCCTCAACATCTGTTATTGTCATTGTGTCCAAGCCTATCATGACAACTTGAGCCTATAAAACGTTTTATAACGCATTTTTGTGTTTAGTGCACTTTCATCAAATGTTGTTGGTCATTCTAACTCATTCTGCCTCGTCCTTCAGCTGTATTCAGTAGTAAGATCCTTAGAGTCCAATTGGGGGATGGTTTGAAGATTTGGAATTTTAGATAAATATGAAAAATTTAAATGGTAAATAAGAGTGCAGCACATTCTAGCTATTTTAAGAAATGGTTGAGGCTCACTAGAAAGCTTTTTAAGTCGTCACCAAGAGAATTATGCTTTAAAAAATCTGAAGTAATAGGCTGTACTGATAAAAAGCTAATTTATTGAATTGTATTTTATTTGAAACAATAGTATAACTTAGGGTTGCACAATTAATTGAATTTCTAATCGCGATTATGATTACAGATGCCATAATTTCGTAATCGTTCAAAGGCGTGATTACAAGGAAAAATATCCACTTACATTATTCTGCGTTTAAGAGTTGTGTTTAGAGCATGTTACATTGCGAGAGGCAAATCACGAGTACTTCAGAATGTTAAAAGTTTAACCTAGCACAAAAGGAGCTACCAGTGACGAAGGTGTACGGCTGTACGCTGATTTGTCGAACACACACGAAACACCAACACCCGCCATTTCTAAAAAGCCGTCTACACAGCCTATATTTACTCCACGCTCTAACTCTACAAACATGAAAAACAGTGATAGGACCTCTCAACCTTACGCTAATGAGAAAATCCAGCGCGACTTTGAGCAGACCAAGCAAAACATGATTATGTATTTCTGCTAAGCTAGCGACATTGGGCATCAACCAACCACACGGAAAAAGCTAATACTTTTTCATATACTGTCTACTTTCTTTGTATAACAGTTCTATTTAATAGCGTATTAGACAGGACTGTTAAACAGATTGTAAACTAATGAAGACAGAGAATGTGAACGCTGTGTGCTCAGGATCTGTCTGAACTGTTCTCAGCTCTGTCAAAATAAAAGTCTGCCGCGCCGTCAAAATAAAAGTAACAACAACAAACGCAGTTTATTATAACTTCAGGCCCTAGGGGAACATTAGTTCTCCGGGAACCACACTGGTGGCTAGTTCCTATATCCACGTTCTAAGAACAACCCGGTGCAAAAGCCTCTATTATTATACCATGCATATGTTGGCTTTTTATTATTATTTAAAGATGAAACCAAACCAATGTATAGTTGACATTTGAGGTTTAATGCTATAGAAAAACTATAAAAAAATTCAGGAAGATTTTTTTCAGCTTGTTTTTAATTTTTATACAAAAATATGGCATGCAGTTGCTTTAAACAATGGTATAAAGCTATTCAATACATCATTCAATGTAAATTGTGATAATCATAATTAATAATCGCAATTACTATCAAGGGAATAATCGACAATTATGATTTTTGTTATAATCGTGCAGCCCTAGTATAACTCCCTTGACTCTTCAGTAGGGGGTGTAGTGTCTAGTCCATTGGTTCTCAACTAGTTTTAGTGGTGTACATTATAGAAAATAAGCTTTCAAAAACTTCACAGAAAAATAAATGGTCAAATCTAGCCAAAAAAAAAATCAAATACCTGTTTCAGGTGCAAGCAAAATTTTAGTGGCCAGTATGACGTTGTTCATGGAGACTAATTCAGGACAAATATTCAGTTCTCTCCTTCCTTTTCTCTTTCTGTCTGTCCAAGACTCTCTTTCTCTCATGGGTGAGGAAAATTACTCTACTAATCTACTCTCATAAATTACTTTCTTGATCTAATTAATATTTCACAGGCGAGATCAGCCTGACATCGCACCTTTATCAAACATTAATTATTTAATTGACTGTTAAGAAGAGATGAATGGGAAGTAATTAGCCAACAGACTTGAGAGACCCCCCATAGAGTGAGCTAAGTAGCCATCACTAACCTGCACAAGCTAATGAGCCCGTGCTAACCTCCGCTAGATAACGAGCCCTCGCTTGCGGCCTTACAACAAATCAGAGAAAATTTCCACTATTTGCAGATAGAGCCGACTTCCAGTAGCGTTCTGTTTTAAAATCAATTTGAAATTACCAAAGCTGTTGGTGTTTACAAAGGGACTCTTTGTTTAATATCTCGCCATCTTTTGTCCTTCCAGAGACGTAGCTTTAAAATATCTCTGTTTGGAATCCCACAGTGATCCACTCACATCCCCTTTTTGTGTATCAACTTTCAAATCCTCCTCTGCTGCTCTTTAGCGTGGTAGTGATAGGTTTTTCCTGCTGTCATGCTAACCCACTGAAGCAGGAACAGATGCAGAACAATTTAGACGCTTACTCATTCAGTCACAGAGGAGTCTTTAACACATACAAGTGTTTACTTAGCAATCCAAATCATGACATACTTTAGGACATATGCTTTTATAAATTATATTGACAACAGACTTGCCATAATACTTTTTTTAAAGGAAACTTAACATGGACTTTTTAGCATTCATTTTATTTATGATATATATATATATAGCCGTGCGATATGGCTGTATATCAGCACGGCTGTGATTCGGCCATAGGCACGAGGCCGCAGACCAAAGATTGCCTGGTTTATGTACCCAAAATGAATTATATTTTATGTTTAACCATTATAAGACACAGCGGCAAATTCCCGAAACACTGGCTGAGAATATGCTAATGAACTGCCATATA
>RJVU01027559.1:10821453-10862797 GCA_003731715.1 Anabarilius grahami | reverse complement strand
GTTTTCATAAACAAATTATTCACAAACATTTTAAGCTAAAAGTTTAAGTTTGCTTGTTATTCATTTACTCTGTTTATTTTAATTATTCACTTAATTTTATTATCACGCGAAATGACGCAGACGACGATATGTGAATCATTGTCCATAATTTTGCGAGCAACTGGTGATAAATGCCACGCCGCAATATTGAAAATGAAGGCGAGCTAGTGGATATCACACAAACAATGTGCAAACTTTGCGTGAGAGTTATGCGGGTGAAGAAGTCTCACGCCAGTCAGTTATTCACTACAGAACAGTAGCGGCTCCTGGCCGTAAATATAGGGTCAGATTCTGGGTCTTATGATAACCATTTTGTAATCTTTATATTTTATTGGCTGAACTCAACACACATTAGACACACTTTTGGCAGAACTTGAATGCCTGAGGGTGGCGCTCTAATGATGATTGACAGACTTTAATGACACACAGAATCTTAAAATTGTAGTATTTATTGCTTCCGAATGTTGTTTTAGAATTTAAAATATATATTATTATTTAAAATATATATTATTATTTGACATGTAAGGCTTTACAGGGTTAATGGCTTTCTTGTCCTTGACAGATGAGGTCACTATTTCATAAAATGCAACTTTCATTCATTATGTAGTTTTGTTATGTTGAGGAAAAACGTAGAATTGCCGAATGACAAACTGATTCTCATGTGCTCGAGCTGATTGTGCTTTTCAACTCTATGGAAAAATCTGCAACACTGTTTCTATAATTAGTATATTAGCATCTCACTCACTATGTCATGCACTGTTCCACCAGGACTATAGTGAGAACACCTCACACACGCGCACACACACACACACACACACACACACACACACACACACACACACAGACACTGAAACCAAATCCAGCCTGTTGGTTCTGGTTAAAACTTCCCCACACCAGAAGGAACATGCCATGCATAAACACGTATGCATCTCTATACATACACTTTTGTGAAGGGTTAGAGGTGATTTATAAGAGGTCTTATAAGAGGTCAGAGGTCAGTCTCCAAATACAACTAAGGATTTCAAGACCCCTATTATCTCCCCATGTTTTACTACATACACATATTCATGAGCACATTGTTAAAGGTCAAAGCCAGCAGCCAGCAGATCTCTCATTTCCTTCACAAGCTTTATGAAAAGCAACCACCCCTCTTCACTTTCATATCCCTGCCTTAAATCAGATACAGATGGCCACACAGCCATCTCCTGTCCACCAATCACAGCAGAGGCGGGTGCAGGCTCCACCTCCCGGTGTACGGAGAAGGCTGAAGGGTGACAGAGTGCATGTGGAGATGAAACAGCCCCTCTGTGCTGTAAATATGACACAAATGACAGTCATAACAAACATACGCACCTATACACACATGACAGGGATTGGCAGTGCGGTGGGATACGGCTGCTCTCATGTGGTTTAGAGCAATAACTCTTAAAAAGTAGTCGGTATATAGTACAATACACCATGTAAGGTAAAAAACAAACAGTTTACATATATAAATGATGAAGTGCATCATTTTGTGATGTTTAATGTGCAGAGACAACTATAGGTAAGCCATTTAGGACTGCTTTCCAAAAAATTTTAATACTGTGGATGTGTAGTGGTATTAAAAACTCTGTTTGTTCAAACAGTCTGAAAGCAATCACAATTTTTTCTATTTAATTTGGTGCCATTAGTGGCACAGAAATTATGCACTGCAGCATTAAGGTGTTAACTTAGACTTAGAAATACAGTACGTTTTTTCTCTGTTTCTGCCTCAGAGTAAAAAAATAACAGGTAATTGTGAGAAAAAGTTTAATGAAAGATTTAAAATCACATATAATGTTATACTGTATTGCAAATCTTTGACATACAAAGATGAAGTTAGCAAATAGAGTCTCATTTCTGAGAAATAAAAACAATATATTTATATGACTTTTCCAGTCGTTCATGATTTACTGGATATGGATAAAAATAAAAATAAATCCTGGTAATGGAAATAAACAGTTGTTCAGTAGGTGAATTTAAAAGCTTGATTTTTAATTGTTTTAGCTTATATTTTAAAGCTTGCTTTGTCTTATTTTAAATCATTTTAAAGGGATAGTTCACCCAAAAATGTTAATTCTGTTATCATTTACTCAGTTGTTCCAAACCTGTAAGAATTGTTTTCTTTTTGCTGAACACAAAAGAAGATATTTTGAAGAATGTCTGATAGACCCCAGTTGATAGACTGATTGATAGATTGATTTTTTATTTTTTTTCCCATACTATGAAAGTAAATGGTCGGTGTCCTTCAACTGTTTGGTTACCCATATTCTTCAAAATATCTTCTTTTGTGTTCAGCAGAAGAAATTTACACAGGTTTGGAACGTGAGGGTGAGTAAATGATGACAGAATTTTTGGGTGAATTATCCCTTTAAGTCATCTTGAGGGCCAGTGGATAGTCTGGCTGATATGTTACACATTTGGGCCTAGAACCTGTTTTTCAATCTGTGATCAGTGTTCAGTAGTATGTGTTGGTGGGTATTTAGTGATCATTGTTGACCTTGACCAGTGTTTGAGAGCTAGGAATGTCCTTCCAGCTCAGTCAAAGAACATAAAATCCTCAGGGGGCAACACATTCTTTAATTTGGTCTGAAATATGCAGCTGAATTAGGCATTTAAATCAGATGTGCTATACTGCATTCTGTACTATCTAGAGCATGTCACATGCTTCTCACTCCTCATGCCTCCCCTTAGTAACGGAAAAAAAAAGAGCACAACTTCTCTGCATGTCTCTGGTAAGCGTCATGGTGACAGTTGTGGATCTGTAGACAGCTATCTAAATGCAGCTGTATTGCAACTGATATATCTGTTGTACTGAAGGTCTTGTGATGCAGGGCTGGTGAGTTTAATCCGTATTCAGTGGTTGTGTGTCCTGAACTAAACTGGCCTCTAAACTAGAATCTTTCCACATGGCTTTTTAGCTCTTCAGAATCACACAAAAGATTCTTACATGAAAATGAATCACTAAAACAACTAGAGACAAAGATTGTTTTTGAATTGTGCTGCTCTTCGGCTAACGAATTCTGGAAATGACTTTTAGATAAGCAGAAGGGATATTAGAACATGCTAATACAACTTTAGCCATGCCAAATGAAATCAGAGAGCCATCAACCCCGTTGATGGTTGTGACCGACAGTATCCACATTTAATCACATTATTCTGTTAAAGTGATGCTTCACTCATCTCAGCTGCTGATGTAAATATTTGGTTTGTGTGCAGAAAAATAGACTTCTGTTTATCATGAATGGCACCGAAACAGGAGGAGATACAGGTGGTTTTCCTCATGAACTGCAGGGATATGTTTTGAAAGGGACTTGAAAGGAGAAGAAGTTCGGCGTGGATAAACAGGCCTGCGGTCTAGTTTGCTTGTGTTGTGGGGATGTGGGTTAAAGTTCCCACATCTGATCTGTTCAAACAGAGATGGGTCATTCTACATCTGCAGTAGTGAAAAAATAACAGAGGGAGAGGATTTGTACAGGAACATGTTGGTTTTGTGATATGGGAAAGATGTATACTCTCTAGAACAAAAAGAATATATTTTGATATTTGAAATTATGTTTTTCTTCTTATAATGAATGTCAATGTGAGAAACATTTTCTTTTGTGATACACAGAATAAAAAAAAGTCATACAGGTTTGGAACGACATAAGGTGGAAAATTCAGTTCAAAAAAATTTTTATAAACATCCCTTTTTAAAATAGTTGTTTTTGGAAACTGCTTCAAGCTAAATCTAATCTAGCTTTAAGCCTGTTAAGCAGATCTAACCAAATGATGTAATCACTGTGTTTTTGCTGCCAGTTCTTGGCTTTGACACTTGATATCATCCCTTGCTATGATCAAGTGACTAATATTTGCCAATAAAATTAAAGGCACAATATGTAAATTTCGCCACTAGAGGTCGCTTATTCAAAACGAAGGTGTAGCTTGATGACGCCTTGATTTTGCAGAATCATGAGAGGAGTTGTTTTCACGTCTACAGCCGGTGAAAAAGAATCCGACGACACTTGGGCAAAAATCATATTCATGGATGAACTAAAGTGTTTAAGATTTATTAACATTACTGTAGTATGAAGCAGGGTGTTGGAGCAGAACGAGGCCATTGGAGCGATTGCTAATGAGAGACAAGCGCAAAGGGCGTAGATTTGGTTTCAACTTTGGGGGGGTTGAACGTTGGTATGGTTGTATTGAATTGGGGGGGTTGTAACTGATGGCTTTGAATATTGGGGGGGTTACCTCCCCCCCATCCCCCCCACAAACTACGCCCCTGAACACACGACTTGAGAGCTGTGGAGCTTTTATGACCGCTTCTTCCGGTCATGCGTATGTGGGATAAAGCGGCGCTATTTTATTATATTAGATACATTTATGTGTTGAAAGTTCTTATAATCCTACTCTGTGCATTCGTTTGGCGGCTACTATGAGACACTTGTTGCACACTGCAGTAAGCTAAATCGATATTAGGCATGGTGAACCATGGTACTCATGGTAAATCAAGCAAACGAGATTTAAACAATAAGACTTACTGTGTTGAGCTATATAACAATGATTAGTTTTCTGACGATGAATGTATCCAAACAGTTGCTCACCTGTCTAATTAAAACACATACCCCTGGTTTCACAGACAAGGCTTAAGCTAGTCCTAGACTAAACTGCATGTTTGAGCTGTTTTAACTGAAAGCAACTTGCACTGACATTTCTCAAAATATATTAGAGCCATTGTTTTGTTCCAAGATGTGCACCAGTAATGTTTTTTTCTAGTGTACGTTTATAAAAGCTACTTTAATGTCCTAATTGAACTAAGTCCTAATCCTGGCTTATAGGCTAAGCCCTGTCAGTAAAACCGGGCCATAATATATTAAAGCATCTCTGGTGTTTCCATGGTTTCTAAATAAAACCGTAAATCAAGGGTAACACGAGTATGATGTCAATAATAGGCGATGTACGGACACGGTCCGTGTCCTGGTTAAAATTGCTTATTTCTCAAGATTTAAACATTCTTGGAAACATTTAGGATAATGTAAGTACACAAGTCAACAAAATATATAACAGTTCTAGTGGTTTTTGGATATTTTAATCCAAAAATCACATAAATTGTGCCTTTAACACTTTGATGCATAACATGGGTCTAAAATGACCCGACTGAGTTATTTTCTATATCTTTGCAAGAAATTAATTTCATCATTCAGTATTCCAGGTATTCCTCAATGAACTTCTTTTTGATCATGACAAATTCTTATTTTCATTTTTCTTTTCTTACTTTTTGAATAAAAATCATTTTTGCATCACTACCCTTCTAATGCATAACATGGGTTTAAAATGAGCCGTATTCATTCCCTATGCTATTTCAATCATGGCTGAGTGATTCTTTGCTGAATATATTTTATCATTTATTATTCCAGGTATTCACTAAATATCTTGCATTTGATTTCCACAAATCATTATTTTTCCTTTCTTACTTTATAAACAGACACAGTTTTTGTATTTTTGCATCACTTTTGCACACATGGGTCAAAAATGACCCATATAAACCTTTGATATTTGCAAATTTTTTCAAGTAGGAAAATATTTACTGTAGAAATTAGAAAACTATTGACCTGCCACTCAACATGGCTGCTTTTGTATATTTGATGCATGTAAGTCTTATTATATATATATATATATATATATATATATATACTGTGTATATATATATATACTGTATAAATGCACATCAAACCGTTGATATAGTATATACTATACGATAGTATATACTATACGAGTATATACTTATTATATAACGTCACTGTCGGACAGAAACCTTGTATGTCCTGTTACTTTTCAGGAACACTGACAGATGTAAAGGGTGACCAAGAGCATTGATTTATGACTAAAAATTATAAATGATGAAATATAATATATAGCTTATTGTATGAAATATAATATGTCAGCCTTAGTTGTTTACATATACAAAACAGCTCTGTTGAGTTGTGAAATGTGTGGCAGGTTAATAGTTTTCTGCAGTAAACATGTTCTATATGGGAGATATGGGTCATTTTTGACCCATGTGTGTAAAATTGATGTAGAAATACAAAAACTGTGTTTGTTTATAAATTAAGAAAGGAAAAATAAACATAATGATTTGTGGAAATCTGAAACAAGATATTTAATGAATACCTGTAATAAACAAATGATAAAATACATTTCTTTCAAAGATTCAGCAAAAAACACTCGTCAAACAGCCTTGATTGAAATAACAAAGGGAATGATTACGGGTCATTTTAGACCCATGTTATGCATTAGCTTATGCATCAAAGGGTTAATGAATTGGTGATTTAGACTGAGAAAAGGGTGATGGGAATGGATCAAGTGAGGGGACACAATGTATTATTCCTGTAGGTGAAGTCTGGGCTTTTAATGATGACTGTGACGGGTGTGTCTGCTCATGATAAAGCTTATGGACTTTGAACCCTAAAAGATGATGATGAAAGTGCGAGAAAGAGAGAAAGGTTAGTATATTAATAATTTATTTATGCATTGAATGAATAATGGAAGTGCTCGTTTCGAGCTGTGCTAAACATCCGCTACTGAACTTACTATAAGGTGTTGAAAAGGTAATAATTTCACCTTTAAATTGATTTGGCACATAGATCATGTTAGCAATAATGTTTTTGGACATACGGTACCTGTAGCGCATGACTATAGAGATCTGAGAGATTCCACTTGTATTGATGTCCACTCCTATTTAAAGTTGGAATGCTTGAGTGGGGAGTTTCCTGGAATTTCAGTTTTTTTGAGAGTTATTGCTCTCCTGCTGCATTTTTCAGACACTCAAAAAGTAATACAAAATATGGAATGTAAATAAACTCTCATAACTAGATGTTTTTGGGTAAGAATTCTCTCTTTAAGAATGTTTCATCAAAACTGATCTGGGTGCGATATACAAAAAACACACTACTGGGGGACCTCTATGAAAATATATCAGTTCCTGTAACAAATCCTGATCCTTTCTGTCTAGCATGTATAAACTAAAGACACGCCCACTATATAAAGGTGAACTGTCTGTTGAATGTTCACACAAATTTTTCAATCATTTCACAATGAGCAGTTTGGAATTCTGTGGTGAGAACAAGTTCTCAGTCCAAATTGAACTTTAATTATTCTAAATTAGTCCATGATGTGTAAAGACTGCTTTGAGTCATGAGTGATTAATGTATTATTCCGTTAAGAGCTTCATTGGTTAGCCACTATCTGTGTTTGCATGCTTGGCACACCAGAAATATTCATATAAACAGATCAAGTGGTTTACCAAGACTTAATTCCAGTTTTTTCTTTTATTTCAGTGTTCTTTCATATGTCAATCTCTGATTCAGTATGAAATAATTTGTTCTCTTTGCTGCTGACTGGAGCTCATGCTTATTAACAAAAGACACTAATTAATCTCTGCTGGTACAGCACAGCAATTTCACATGCTGTCAACTGGAAATGAAAGAGAGGGAGACCTAAACATCCTTTTAAACAATCATTTTACTTGAGAATCTTGTATAAGAAAATGAATATGTCTTAGTATCTAGGGTAGGCCTTAGCTAATAGAAAAAATACTGAGAAAACGTAGAAAATACTGTAAGTAAAAAGTATCCACATTAAATTGTAGCCTACTTGAATGTCTTATTCATTTTTTTCTCCTGTATTGAATATATCTTGTTTAAGAATGTTTAGATACATTTTATTTTTAAACAAGACCAAAATACTTCTCAACACGTTACAGTGTTGGACACAACTTAAGTTTAACATTTACTTACGGTCCTGATTTTTAAATCACGCATTACTCGTTATCATTTAAATGACACTTGGGTTGTAACATACAGCATTAGCTTCAAAGGGTTACGGTGAAGTTTTAACATCACGTTCAAAGTATCATAACTCCTCATGTCCTTGTAACTGGAGACTATTGCACCACATAGCGACCGTGGAGCCGTACAAGTTGTGCGCATGCGCAGCAGGGTTTCTATCACAGTCGAGCGGATGGGAAAGTCACACCACATATCCACGAATCCATGGAGACATTCAGAGCTCTCCATGCTGCTCAGTGAACCAGGACCGCACATCGCAGAAGGATATCGCACACTTGCAACCGGAGTTGGTGAATGAAACGCACAGGTATGGTTTACAGGCGTATACTGTGGACCACATGGTCCTGCTGGAGAGAGAGAGGGGTAGTCCATTTAAAAGTGCATCTTGAGCTTCAGAAGAACACAATGAATTAACCTAAACTCTGGAGGGTGCAAGCACACTCTCTTTGTGGTCGCCGCTCAATGTTTCCTGTCAGTTACATCATTCGCGATGTCGCAGTGCTCGCAGACCTGCACATTGTGCCCATTTTAGACGGGCTGCCGGCGTGAATAGTGTGTTTGTGACCCTCCAACATCGTAACAGACCCTTCTCTTACTTAGACCGAGAAGTGGGTCTCCATTATCACGTTGTTCGCTTTTCTCGCCTTTTGAGTTCATCGCCACGCATACGTGTCACGCGCTCACGTGCGCAAGGGATGTGCGTAAAAATAAATGATAATAAAAGGATAATAGTTAATAAAAACAGTATCTGTTCAAATGCGGTTATATACCACATTTTGATAGTTATTTGAAGATTACGTTTGTGTTTTCACTTAGTCATTTATTCTTAGGCTGGATCAATCCTGATGAGATGCCTACCTACATACGTTTTTGAGCATCATAGGCATGTGCCGTGTTTTAAATGCCTTCAAATGCTCTCTAGGCAGACATATCACCAGGTTTTGAGACTTTGAGCCGCTTGCTTTTCAGATTAATTTGGCCAGTTTGTATATTTCTTGATTTTCTTCTCAAACAATGTCACAAAGCAACTAGGACGAAAAGTGAGTAAGAGAAACACTGATGGTCAGACTTAGGGTGTTTTCACACTTGGGTCCTCTTTAAAAGAACCAAACTCAGACCCCTTTAAGTGGACCAAGAGGTGAACCCAGTGAAAAAGGACCCATTTCTCTTTACGTTCACACTGTCCCTGTCCCTGAAAGAGGAATGTGGTCTCAGACCTCTTTGTGTTCATACTGGTGCTTTTTGGATCTAACGTTAGTCCAGTTCAGTGTTTGATGGCTTGACCTATGGCCTTCAAAATTTGATCCCATTCACATTGTATGTGCCTCACTAAACAAGAAATTTGTTTGTAATGATTATTATTATTACGGAGCCCTGCACATGACATGCAGGAAAAAAATCGTAGGCTAAATCGCGCACGATTTACTAATTCGTTCCCTCAATTTGCTAAATCGTGCGCACAATCAACTTTTTTTCCCCTGCATGTAATGTGCGGGGCTCCGTGTATAATTATTATTTTGTAAAACGACATTGTTACAAATGCTCTTGAATGAGCTTAAAGGGATAGTTCACCCAAAAATGAAATTTCTGTCATTATTTACTCACCCTCTTGTCGTTCCACACCCGTAAGACCTTCGTTCATCTTCGGAACACAAATTAAGATATTTTGATGAAATCCAAGAGGTTTTTTTTAATACCGAGCCGACCTTCTGATGTAGAACCCGGTGGAAGCACTGCAACGTAAATAGCGTAGCAGAATGACAGGGGTGAGACAAATTTGTTGGATAAAGTCGTTATTTTTGTTTTTGTGCACAAAAAGTATTCTCGTCGCTTCATAACATTAAGGTTGAACCACTGTAGTCACAAAGACTATTTTAACAATGTTTTTACTACTTTTCTGGACATTGAATGTGGTAATTTCATTGCTTTCAATAGAGGATAAAAAACCCTCTTGTATTTCATCAAAAATATCTTAATTTGTGTTCCGAAGATGAACGAAGGTCTTACGGGTTTGGAACCACATGAGAGTGAGTACTTAATGACAGAAATTTCATTTTTGGGTGAACTAACCCTTTGTTTATCTTTTGAACAAAAACATAAATTTTGTTGCAATATTACAACATTAATTACAACGTATTCTTGCACTATATCACACATCCATCTTTGTAAAAAACATTTTGAGTTGTTTTCCTTGAAACATGTTTTTTTATTATTATTATTGCAGAAGGCAATGATTACATCAGCATAAAAAAAACACGGACAAATACAATAAATGAAAGATGCAAATGAAACTGCTTTAAATTTTCAGGTAAAATAGGTATAGCAGCATTCAAGTAAGAAACTGAATAATCAAATGAAAAAATAAAACCTGCGTATTCTTCACTGTATGAATAAAACGTATACTGATTCTGCTGATTGTTTCATTAGGCTGTCACTTTAAGAACTACAATAGCCTAATGCATGGATCAAATATACTGATAAACATACATGATTTCTTTCCCAGATACGTTCACTTAAGACAAAGCCTGTTTATGTGAACCTAGAGTGTTTTGACATTTTAAACGCAATAAGACACTACAGATAATTCAGTTTAGTACATGCGCTGTGACGACTGGTTTTCTGTGTGTGCGCTAGGTGTGTGCGCTCGTAAAACCGTGTATAAAAAAATTAAACTGGCAAGACATGCAGGCGCATATCTCTTACACAGTTTGGAAGCAGTTAAAATAAGTAAACAAGTGTACGTTGCGACCGAATACTTTGTAGAGATCAGAGAGAAGCAGCAGTCATGATAAACAGCGGATTTGTATGGAGACATCTGATGACCAAACTACATTGGAATTTGCGAACGGAAAAATCAAGTGAGCCTGGAGCGGTTAGTGTTCAGATTGCGTGTTTTTAGCGAACCGTACCATAAGATGAAATCGAACCGTACTCAGACCATCTCCCGAGATGGTCTCGGTTTGGTTAGTTTTGGAGGGGTCTGAGATCATTTGGAGTGTTCACATATGGGCCAAAAATCACACAAACCGCTCTCAGACCCCTGAAAAGGTGTGTGAAAACACCCTTAGAAACCGACTACTTGCTTTGTTAAATTAGAGCTCCACTTCTATTCACACTTTGAATAAACAAATAAGAAGTTCTAAGCAAACTTCACTCTTCTCCACTCATATATTTAGATCAAAATGCTAACTGTATGAAACCATATTTATATAGTCCANTAGGTGTTTTGCAACTTCAGTGTAATGATTTATTGCAACTTCAGGAACGTTTACTGCATTCTTACCTTCGAGAGATAACTTATTGATGTGTGATGATGATCACTGAAGCAGCTCCTGTGCTTTCGGTGTGAGAGCGGAACATTTTCCAGCCGCGCCAGCCGTATTGATTGGCCAGGCTCGTGACTCCCAACAAATCAGACGGACGATGGGCGGGGCTTAGTCTAGGCCACAGAGCGGTGCGCTCTGACTGAGGTGGCTAGATCAGTGCCAGATCGCGCATTTCAAAATAAAATGGTTTTATCGGCAAATCGGTTTTGAAAATGGCCGATGCCGATAACAATAAAAATGCTTAATATCGGCGCCGATAATCGGCCACGCCGATAATCGGTCGACCCCTAGAAAACACCCTTAGAAACCGACTACTTGCTTTGTTAAATTAGAGCTCCACTTCTATTCACACTTCGAATAAACAAATAAGAAGTTCTAAGCAAACTTCACTCTTCTCCACTCATATATTTAGATCAAAATGCTAACTGTATGAAACCATATTTATATAGTCCATTGTCACAGTGGGTTCTCATAAAGAGAATCTGATTTAGTTTATCAGCTTTTTATTGCAGAGGAAAGTTTCAACATCTCGTTTCATCATGAATTTACTGGTATCATCAATGGTGCAAGCTAATCTCATGAGGTTAAATGTAGGTCACCAAATCACCTCAGATTAAATTAAACAGATCCCTTTCAAATTTAGGACTAGCATGGAGAAGAACAATGTTTGGTAGAGAGATATCAGTGAGGTCAGACTCTTATAAGGGCACAAATGGTGCCACTCTGGGACTCTGTGTGGTACAAGAGGTAGCTGCGTGCCAGGAACCTGATATGACTTTATTGCGTCTCTATGGAAAGTGAATTCTGGCATAAAATGCAAACACAATCATTACTTAACAAAAGAGTAACTTTGAAATTATTTAATTAGTAATGAATTCCAGAAGACTTCTGATGCAATTTCATTTTCATCTTTGACCCCCGTTGAGAGTGAAATGATAATCTCCCATCAGCGAAACTGCGCCTGTGATGTTTTGCTGTAATGTTTGCTTAAGTCCATTTGACTGGGCTGTTTTTGTGTTGTTTGAGATCCTGTCGACTGACGTAACATTCAGCGTGATTTGACGTAAAGTTCAGCGGTCACATCTGATTTGTAATTGATCAAAGTTTCACACAAGGGCAAATGTTGAGGTTGTGGAAGGGAGGGAAAGGGTTCAGCGATTCAAAAGGGTCACAAGACCAACCAAAGAGCACACAATTGAGTTGATTTGTGCAGGATGCCAAACTGTCACCATCAAGCACACAGTGATGGATATTATATTTCTTTACAGGTATTGTTTAGTGCTAAGTTTGTTATTATATTTCTTTACAGGTATAGCTTGTTGCTAAGACAAGCCACAAACTTATAGTGTCAATCAGTCTGTGGTTGTTTGGCAGGTCTATGTGTATAGGCTCATAGTGGTGGTTTGTGTGTGTGGTTATGTGCCCTGTATGAGTTGGCAATTGAATGTGACAGAAAGGACGTTCTATTGTTGGCTAGATATGAATGCCGTAAACTCACTGTTGCGTGTCAGAGATTTTTACTGTGTCCACTCTTTGAGTGCACAGAGTCTATGTTTGTGACATTCAGTCTTGACAGTGGTATAGAGCATATTGGGTAACTTAAAGGCTGTGGATTATGAAATGAAGAGGGGAAAAGATGAGCATGAAGACTGCTTTCTTGTCTATCTATTGAGTGGAGTCAAGTTTGAGAATACAAGTAAAATTTGAATGAGAATGGAGTACAAATGGAGGTGTGAATGGCTTAAGGCTGGTCCATCTGGCTGTTCCACTGTTCTCTTGGTGGTAAATGTTAATTCTATTGAGATGCACACACTCTTAAACACTTGTCAAAATCCTTAAAGCATTCAACCTTTTTTACTGCAAGGCCCACTTTTTTCACAACAATATTCAAGGCTTTTATGGATAAGGATTTAAAATATATATAAATATTTTTTTATTCACAATTTCTACCCATTAAATATATTAGAGCTTGGCATATCATGCAAGTTGTATTCATTATAAAAATGCCTAAGATTTTATTCATTTACATTAATTGTACAGGTCTTGAAATCACACTTTTTAACTGAGGCTTTCTCATATATCCTGGATTTCCAAGACCATGAAAATTCTGTTTTTTTTGTTTTTTTTTTTACAAACCTCAATGCCTTTATTCCTCCACAGACAGAAAGGAGAAAATGTAAGACTTTATTCATTGCTTGCTTGTTTATTTATTTACTTTCATGTTCTAACAATGAAGAAGAACTTCAAAAATGACTTAAAACTATGAATGAATGATTATTTTACAAATTTAGCCCTATTCGGACGGGACTAGTTTCACAGGGGGACGTTAGAGAAACTTCTGTTTCACAGACGTACTTTGAGATTTTAATCCCGTCTGAATCTGCCATGTCTGTCTTTTTCTCACACGACCTCTGTAAAAATTCCAGAGCAAATTACCTACTGTTTTTCGTCAAACTCGGCGGTCCTCAGAGAAATCTAATCCCGTCCGAATGCGAATGTCTGTGATTTCCGAAAATGTTTTTTCCAAAACGCTTTTTCTTGTGTGTTTTGGTCAACGTGAACTACCGTACAACCTCTTGCTATCGCGCCGGTATTCAAGTTTCTGCTTTTTGCGCACCGATAATGGATGTAGATGTGTTTGGTACACTGCGAAGAAAAAAAAATAAAAAATCAACAAGAAGAGCCAAATCACGTAAACTATTAAGACTGGCTACTGTAATATCAGTTTCAGGTAAGAGTACTTTCATTTCTGCACTTAATTACATAACGTGTAAATTATATAAGTGTTAACTTTTTATTCCAGTGGGTTTATTATAAGAACCCAGTTCTATAAAATCATGATAATAAATGAACATGTGATCTTCTGAAACGCCCACATGTAAAACACAGACACTCCTACCTCGGAAATAAACACGGAGATGTTAGTCCCGTCCGAATCCGTACATAAAATCACAGACGTAGGTTGATAAGAATTGTTACTCAAACGTCGTTTGGAAAACTAGTCCCGTCCGAATAGGGCTTTAGACTGAATCTTGAGCTCAGCAAACTCATTGATTTGTTTGCAGTTTTCAACAGCTTTTATCAGTGTAGAATGAGTTTCGTTTTGTTCCTCACACAAAGTTATTGTATGGCTCAAGAAAACTGGAAAATCGAGCATGTTTCATATGGAATACTTTTATGATACTACTTTTTAGAGCTTTTTTGCCTTGAAGTTTGAAAGCTTCAGTCCCCATTTATTATCATTGTCAATGTAATTTTCATATTTGGGATGGATTATTGCTTTAACACTGAGTGGAAGAGAACCCTCTCACAGCCTCTCCTCACATGTAAACGTTTAGTGTGCGTTAATCAAATGTTTCCTTGTCAGAGCCCCGAGGAGACAGACATTGCGTATATCAGTCAGAAACCAATGAATGTTGGGGGGAGTGTTTAAACCCACTTCTCAGGCCTCGTGATTTTAATGTCTTTGTGTATGTGTAAAGGCCTGTGAAATACTTATTCCTTATATATTACTGTGTGTGTGCTACTTGTTTCACCCGTTAATAATTGATCAGGGTCATAAGAACAGCTCTTGGGTGATTATTATGGGCCTACTTTTAGATTTCCATCAGGCGTTATACTGAGCAGTCTGTTTTCAGAAGCAAATAACTTACTGTGTTTGTGTGTACTTTGGGTGTGTGTATAAATTATTATAAAGTATTTCACTCAATACCATCCTTGCTGCTTTGCTGAGAGTGAGAGAAGAGGGATTGTTAATACCATCAGTCTGATAGACTTTGAAGCCTTTGGCTTCAATGAACTGTAAAACTTGTTTACACAATTTAAAATGCATGTAAGCAAAACTTTGCTTAATGAACAGTGTGGTTTCTGACTAGAGGCCACACATTGGGCTCAAGTACGAGCAGAACGATTTTTGTCTAAAATGTTCTTAAAGCCTTTCTGACATTTTTGGATTCATGAAAATATTCGTATTTTCAAAATGTTCGTTTGAGGGAAATTTATACCTTTTCCCTACCACGTGTAAATGGTGCGTAAAACATTTGAACATTCTGTGTTCTTTTAGGCAAACCGATGACACTGCATTTTGATGCAGTATGTACCATAATATTTCATGAGTTCATTTGCCCTGACTCTTTTTATGTAGCTGAGATTTGAAAACTGCTCAACTTTGGGTAAAATATACTGCTCGTCACTGTCACTTTTTACCCAGCCATCCAATCACAGTGGAGGAGGGGCAGGACAAATACTACACTGACCAATCATTCTAATTGTACACCGACTGAACAACAACAGAGAAGTTAATATTGCTGGTTACTGCATTTTTATATTCAGTAATATTCTTCAAAATGAGATACTAGTAACACGTTACTGCCATGGATATTCCAAATCATAGCAACCAGAGCGTCTCAGCTGGAAAAACGCTGCGCCTCCTAAGCGCTCTCAAGCGCCACCAGCTGACCATTATCAGAAGAGCACCAGGCATTTTTCAGTTGGCTAAAAATGCTTTGGTGGACACACATTGAACATTTATTGTTAGGCATATGATCTATTAGTCTTTTTGCATTTATGCAATATACTGGATCTAATCATGAGAAGGGAGTCTAGAAGATTCCACAGTGTTCCTGGACACGTAATTTAATTATGTAGTTGTAATTCAAAGGCCGGGATTATGCTAATTGTGAATGAGATTCACGCCCTATTTGGAATTCATTAACATACACGCATTTAACTATCAAAACTGATGTTTACGAAGTGTTTGTGAATCCAGAGGAGAGTTTTCGGGAAGGTCCGTTTTACATGCAAATTACTCCAAATTTACTCATATTATTACGAAAGTTTCATGAATGATGCCCATTATGAAGTAACGAATTGATTTCATGATTAATTCACGTGTTTTCTTACACATGTTGGGCGTTCTCTATCAGATTTCTTAAAGGTGCTAAATAGGATGTTTTTGTTTTATACATTTTTGCAATATTACTTGAAACTATCCTTTACTAACTGATAAAAGACTATTTATTAGGTGCACTGAAAGGAATATTATTAATATACATCATCTGTGCACGAGGTAGGGCCTTAAAAACATCAGCCAATCGTTTACGCGATCATAGCTTAAACGATTGGCCCTCTGGCTTGTCAATCACTGCCATTACATTCATTGTGAGAGACGTGCGCGGATTGGACCTCTGGCTTGTCAATCACTGCCATGACGTTCCTTGTGAGAGACGCGCGGCTGCGCGCTCCAGTAACTTTCCACACTCCACAGGCGCCGCATGCAATGTTTTTGTCAGAGGACAGGAGTAACAACTGCAGATTATGAGTTACCTGCGGTGAGTCCGACATAATGAATCCACTAAGTGTGTGCGCGGCTTTAAGTCGATTGTAAGGCCGATTATGAATGTAAATTGATACTTATGACTGATCGTGCTCAAAAGCCTCCAGTCAGAGCCAGTTGCGTTCAGTCTGCGATTACAGTCGGTGTTCAAATTCCATGTGAAAGTATATAAATCTGCTTCAGGAGCAGGAAACAATCGCTGTATGTTGAGCATAGTCTTAGAATGTTTCAGCTAGTCGTTAAATGTGTGCCCGGCTTAATAACACAGCGAATGCTGGTGGTAAACACTCGTGTTCCAATACTCATGCACGAGTGTTGGGAGGCGTTCCCTCGAAAAGAGCTGTGAAGGAGGGGGGTTGTTCTTACGCATGCCCTCATTTAAAAAAATCAGTCGACGAAAAGATCCTCTGTACCACCTTTAAGAAGAGGAAATGGTTTGAGGATTTCTTCAGAGTTGTTGCAAAAATATAAAAAAAATTACCATGCAATTTTTTTTTTACTCATTTTGTCTGTCTCTTTGCGTATCATTCCATATGGCTTCTTTTCTAACGTGGAGAACAAAAGGAGAAATATGAAAAATGTGCTGGTCATTCTTTTCATCCAGTTAATGAATGTGAAGTTAAGTGTTCCAAGTCTTCTGAAGGCATACAATAAATGGTCTGTTTTCTCATGAACTCACCAAGGAGAGAATATTTTCATTGAATAAAGACTTGTATTTCAGTCCGTTCAACATAAAGTTATAGTATACATTCAGAAGACTTGGAATATAGCTAAACTTTCATAATGTTGTTTTTAAATCTTTTCTGAACCTTTTAATACTCCTTTGCGATTTTTATTTTTTATGTGTTCCAAGTGTTCCATACAGGTTTGGAATGATATGAGTGTAGTTTAGTTGGCACTGGTTAAGTTCAATACAATGGAGTATATCCTTCTGTTTTTGCAAATACATTTTGAAATGAAGTGTTTAACCTAAAAGATTGGACTCCAAGGCATACTGTACATATGCATTTTCTCACACTTTTCCTTTAGCCGTTAATTTTACGAATCCAGACCAAGAAGTTTCAGGAAACTATCACTTCCTCCTTTTGAGATGCTACCAGCTGTCATGTGTCTATTGTCTTTGGTGAAATTAGGTCATTAACCTCAAGTTTATACTGTGTATGAACTGATAAGATTTAGTACTGCATAATATACACCGTATACTACCTGCTTGGTTTTTAAATAGTGCATGTTTCATTTAATTTATCTAAGTGGAGTTCCCACTTAGCATCTTGAAAATAAATGTGCTTTTGTGTAAGGCTATGTCTTAACTCTGGGCAGTCCTCATGAGTCATATATAGATATTGCAACATCTCATATTCATCCATCACAGTCGATAGAAGCAGTAAAATAGAGCACATTGCATCGTGGGATACAGAATTCCCCCACATTTATGCAGTTGTCATATGTTGTCTCAGTATTTTGTCAGTAAAGAAAATTCATATTCTTAATGCAGCAATAATAAGAATAGTATATTTTTCTGAACATAGCTGAGGGCTCATATTATAATGGCAGCTGTAAACTGGTTGACCAGATGTCTTTAGCATTCAGAGCTCTAGTCTAGACAGCTGTAATTGGTCATATCTAAAATCTCATAGTCTCCAAGTGGGTGACTGCGTTTTTCTCTTGTTTAATCTACAGTGCAATTTCTTATTGTACACTGCCACTGCCTTACTGCAATAATAATGTTTTGTCTTTTAAACATTCCACAGGAAGGTGCATTCAGTGTTTAGAGATGTTTTGATGGAGGTTGATTTGAAGGTTTATTTAGATTCAGTAAGGTAATCTATTTAAAATTCTTGGGATTTTGTTATTCTTTTGAGCATCCCAGAAATGCAAACTCATGTCCAGCATATATAAAGTTTTAGGTTTTATGATGGGTTTATTCTAAGTGATCTGTTTTGGTCAGTGCCAGAGAGGACTAATGTTCACAGGAAGATCCAGTTCATTTGACGTTTGGAAGGTAGACTAAATGTCACCTGTGTAACAGATGGAGATAATTTATCAGGGACGGTGTAGGAAGTGATATATCTTTCAGACTGATTTAACCATTAAGCCATTAAAAACTAGGGATAGGCATTCTTGTCATTTTTGTATACTTGAGTGCTTGACAGATTAATCACCAGAGAACATAATTTTAATGACTTGTTAATACTAGGCTTGCTAGCTGTTGTAGTCGGTGTAACTGCTGTTACACCGACCGTACACCCGATTGCATTGCCCACCACGACACCACCTGCACTGTCTCTTTGCTTTTTTTTATAGAAATAAAAACTTTTTAGTTCAGTGGACATTGGACGCTACAATTATAAACTGAAATTGTCTTCTCCGCTCCATACAGCCAAAGTCCCTTTGAGACAAGTAATTTCTCTCGGCGGCCAACTTTAAAATGCCTCTCGGGCATCCACGTGTAGCTCCTATCTTTTTGAATAGAGAAACATCAAATGCTACAAAAATGTTCACTAAGGTTACGATTAAATTTCTCTTTTTTTTAAATCAATAAAATCTGACAACAGTCTCACAAAGCGTGTTTCTTATGTTCATATAACGTTTTAAAAAGCTTGTTTTTCCATGTTAGACCAGCCAATGTGCATGTACTGTCATGAGTGCGAGTCTGAGAACGCTGCCTGTTTCTAAAGGAACCGGAGCTTCTAAAGGCAACTGCAGTGACTCAATGACTTTTCTAATCAAAAATTGGCTCTTTCACGTGGAAGGTGGGGCTTATTCGCCATATTGGGTGTTGCACTTTCTCCCATTCATAAGTAATAGCAGACAGTGCACTGTCTTCCTATATATAAAGTCTTTGATACAGTAAGAGCTGCAGAGTCACAGCACAGTGCAGCAGGAGTCAGATCTCACTTATTACGTGAAGAGAGTGAGGAGATATGGGATGAATGACAGGATGATGGTGGAGGATTTGGTGTGAACAGGTCCTGAGCATCACTGACAAATATTTTATCTTGTAAAATGTGCATTCAGTGCCACTGCATCCTATACATAGAGTAGCCTTATCGTGAATTATTTTTATTCCTGTACTACCAGTATTCCCTACCCACAACGCATTGTGGTGAATGTCTGTTGTGTCTAAATAATGAAAAGAACATTTAAATCAGGCTTTTCTGAAAAACTTCTCCAGATATCTGTTGAGAAACAGCATGAATTGACATTTCAGCCTTCAAAGAATTTCACTTAATGTCATAATTGCATTTCAGTTTCAAAGAGAAATCCATTGAAAATGTGAACAGAATATGGAATAACATTAGTGTGGAATAGTGTGTATGCAAAATGATCCAGGTTTAATGGGATTTAAAGAGAACCTATTATGCAAAATTCACGTTTGGCTATAAATGTGTGTTGGCAGTGTGTACCACCTATATAATGATAAAAATCCAACTACTGCATTGTTTTAAATCCCCAAAAATCATTAGCAGTGTCTCTGTAAAAGTCGTTTCCAGATTCCTGGCAGTGTGACGTCACATTAGCCACAGGCCCCGCCCATGAATGTTGACAGACACTGCTGTTTTAACATAGAACTGCCCTGAGCGAGTTCATAGTGAGTTGTACACAGTCCGCCATTGCTGCACTGATGAGAACGTCTTTTAAGCGTTTTAGGTGTTCTGTAGCTTGATGGATGAATCCACATAGCTCTCTCCATTTACTCCCTAAATCTGAGCCGCTGAAGACGAGGTGGAAATTCGTTTATGTCTGCTCGAATCATTTCACACCGGACTTCTTTGTGAACGAATGTCAATACAAAGGGACAATACAAAACAAAGGCTGTGCTAAAAAGTTGTTACTCATGGATAGATCAGTAAACTGTTTCTAATGTTCGTGATCCAGTTTACAGTCTCCAGAGTGATACTGGATATGGCAGTAATGAAGGTGAGAGCACTTTATTACAGTTCATCTGAGTTTATTTACGGATATAAAGTTTACCAGTTTATTAAGCACCACCCAAAAAGGCATAAAGTCTTTATATATTTGTTTACTGTTAGTTTTAATGAGTGTTTCTGTGTAATTCGCTGTGTATGTTGATGACGATGCAAGGGAGAGAGAGAGTTTATGGATAATATTTTAATGCACACTTGCACCGTGTTTTATTAAGCTCTTTCAGTGATTTATTTATTTTATTTTATTATTTTTTTTAAGAGTGAAAACGGACGCTTCATCTTTTGTGTGAAGTACAATAAACGTCATAAAACTCATCGGTAAAGACAAACGGGGTCCGGTACAACAGGCTTGTACTAATATAGTGGATAAAAACAAGAAGACAATATGAGTTATAACCGTAATTGAGCTAAACTATACCTGTTCTATCTCCATGCAGCATATTTTCGCAGTTTCTGACATTATAGTGCGTCCTGACTGACTCCTGACACCGGAGAATGAGCTCTTGAAGCTCTGCCCTGTTAGGCCTAGTGCAGCAACTCATTTGCATTTAAAGGGCACAAATTGAAATGGCACGTTTTTGCTCAACCCCAAAAAGTGGCAATTTTAACATGCTATAAAAAATTATCTGTGGGGTACTTTGAGCTAAAACTTCACATATACACTCTGGGGACATCAGAGACTTATTTTACATCTTGTAAAATGGGGCATAATAGGTCCCCTTTAATTAATGTTGGCTGATGATGGATCATCTATTGACCAACTAGTCGACCATTTTGACTTTTCCCTACTTTAGATTTAAACGGAACACCTGACCTACACTGAGAGGGTAATAATGGACATCTGCTTCCTTTAGTGCTGATCTCTTGTCTCTTGTAAAAAGCATAGGACCATCATCTTTCAACCTATGACTAGTCAGTATCCCAGTGGAGAAATATTAGGCCATAACCTCTTCTGTTGAAAGTCCGATTGGTATACACACAGATCCACTGTGGAGAGCAGTTTTAGGACATCCACAGACTCTCAGGAGACAGTTCAGCGGTGTCCTGAGAGTCTGCCTGTCCAACACTGCAGTCTCAGGAGGAAAGAGCCTCTTCATGACTTAATTGGGCCATACTGAAGCATTCTGGGAGATTTACAGGCTATTTAATATTAGCCTGGTATTCATGGTCCCTATAAAGGAACGCTCAACTTATTTCAGAGTTTAAAAAAAGCATTCAGTTTTTAAACTGAAATGATTTCCTCATCAATATGGATGCATACATTGTATAGGTGTTGTAATAACGTTGTGCTGATTTTAAATTCATTTCTGACCACTGAGTATTACATCAAAGTGGTTCTGCTGTTACCAGAAGTTTTTTCCAAGTTGTCATACACTTTATTAATGATTTATAAATAACCCTATGGCAGTTAAGCTACACTGCCATTATGAGGGCAAATGCGAAGTCAGCGGAAAACAAAAAGGTTTATTTTAGGTATCTTGAGGTTACAACACACACACACACCTTTTTTCTTTACCAGATTTCATTAAGATTAAATGCATACGTTTCCAGAGTATTAAAAGAACAGCGGGTAGGAATGCACAAGTCTTATGTATGAGTTGATCTGGCTCCAGCTGATCTGGCATTCTGCTGGGGTTTTGGTCCCTCACAGATCTCACTGGAGTGTTAGAAAACAGATCAGCACTTTAAAGTGCTCAAGCCTATGGATGTTTCCAAACTCAGAGGTTTTGTCGACATGTGATGGTCTTTATTAGCCCATTGTGCGCGAGTGAAAAAGCACCTGGGCATCCAAGCGAAATTCTCAAGTGTTTATTGTGGCTCTGTTTCATCTCCAGTGAGCTGTCTGGTATTTCTCATAAGAAATGTTGTTTTGTGTGTGTGGTACAGTGAAAAAAATCCAAATCAGCAAGTTGTGAAGGTAATTGACAGTGAGCTGTCGGTGTTGTATTGTGTATAGTGTTAAATGTTGATGGTATATGATATAGTGTACAGCACCTTGGTCAACAATTGTTGTTTTTAATGGTGCAATATGAATAAAGTTGACATTGACAGATTTGCTGACCATCTAGGATAAAGAGGTGGGGTTAATCATCACTTCGTTGGCCAACCAAACAGAGGTTAGTCTGTTAGTCATCAATAAAACATCACAGGGAAGATCATAACTCTCAAGTCTCGACTCTCAGTTTGTTCCCAGAGCAATCCAGCTTATGTATCTATGAGCTTGTCTGACCACAGATGTTTGTACATTTGATGGCGTTATACAAGAGGATGACATCACATACTGGATTGAAACTGTCACTTGCAAGTTGACATTAAATCAAAATTGACATGTTATTCCAAAGAAATAATTTTTGTCTTTTGTAATATTTAATCTGAACTTCAACTTGTTCTTGCTGATGTCACTTTTCATGCATGCTATTTTAATAATGAAATATTAAGAGTTTGCATTTAGGTGATGTTTTAGCAAACTTGCACTCAGTCTGATTCCATTCTGCTATTGCCCACTTGTCACATTCTACTCCATTCTACTCCAATGGTTGTGAATGGCAATGCGCATGTGGTTTTATTTATACTGCTTATGCTTTTTTTTTTTGGGATTGTAATTTAGGATTTGGCAAGGCAGAAGTTGTTGTGTTGTGTAAATATTTGTGAGAGCCTGTAAGGACTTTATTATGGGCGCCAGTGAAAGCTGCTCTTTAGAAATGTTGAGTTCAGCAGGAGTTTCTTTCTCAGAACATGAGTTTTCAGGATTTCAGTATTGGCAGTGATGTTATATTTGTCCTAATACTTAAAGACCGAACAGCTGCTTGGATGTCTCAGCATCTCATAATTCATTGTTATCTGTGCAACTCTCCAATATTTTGGCTCTGTAACATCATATCTCGTAAGAACAACATGTGCCCTAATGTTAGAAGAGATGTGCCTTAAACGTTACATAAAAGCAAGTGGTTGGTCAATTTAGATGTTGGTCAGGCTTTTTTTTTTAAAGCAGCTCTTGACCAGAATCTTTTCAACCACACTGTTGTTTATCAAAAGTTTGGCTATTCAAGACTAGAGGTCCTAGGTGTTTCTAGTGGCAGAATGGCAGAAGCTGGAAAGGTATCTTAATTTAGCTATCTCTTATATTTGTATTTGCTTAACATGCAGCAGCAGAGTTAGTTTCAGTTCGACCCGTTTCAACGTTTGGCAAATAAACCATCACGTATTTGTTAGTGTCATCTGCTATCTTGATAAACAACCTTCACTGCACTATTTATGCCAAAAACCCCTGCTCACTGCCCTAGATTTCACTAACAATTACCCCAAACTTCTAAATATCTCCTTTTATCCTTTGAATAGAGGGAGTGTAGTTTACACTGTCATGCTTTTAGTTTCTTCAGACATGCATCAGCATGCCTTCAGAAATGCATTAGCAGATTTCCCATGATTCTGCAAATACCAAATGACCTTATTCTTAAACCGGTTTAACATGGAATGAAACTACGTTGTCATGATTGCTCAGACAAAACATACCATCACTGTATGAGTTTCTTTCCTCTGTGGAACTTAGAAAATATCACTAAGAGTGCTGGAAACCAAACAGTTTGGTTTCCCATTGACCTCCATTATATGGACAAAAAATACAATGGAAGTCAGTGGAAACTATTTGATTACAAATATTTTGAAGAATGTTGGTAATCAAATAGTTTCCACTGACTTCCATTGTATTTTTTGTCCATATAATGGAGGTCAATGGGAAACCAAACTGTTTGGTTTCCAGCACTCTTAGTGATAAAAAGTTTTGGAATGACATGAGAGTGAGTAAATGATGACATATTTTTCATTTTTGGGTGGGTATTCCTTTAAAGGTGCTGTATGTAAAAAACATTTTTGACTGTATTAAAGCATAAAGTGTAAAAATAAAAATAATATGTTTGCAGATATTTAGATAAACATAAGTTCACATACTTGTTACTCAGAAAAAAATGCTACATCCAGTTATTCTACTTTGAAATGTGTGTTCCATGTCTTTTTTTTGTTTTTGTCTGTGTGATCCTGCCCACTGCCAATTTACCCAATAGTATTTCAACACCCCGAGTTGCCAGTTGGCGGAAAACACATCGTATTGCAGCCATGGAAGCCAGCAAACAAACTGGGTCAGAGATCGCAGATTCTACCTGACCTAATAAGCCACGGCATCTATCTAAAAAGTTCTATGACCAGAGGCACATTAAAGGCACAATATGTAAAATTGTTGGATTAAAATATCCAAAAACCTTTATAACGGTGTTATATATTTTTTTGACTTGTGTACTTACATTATCCCAAATGTGTCCAACAATGTTTAAATCCAGAGAAATCAGTTATTTTAACCAGTGTAACAGCCTGCGTCATTGGGTCGCCTGTCAATGACGTCATATCCTCGCTACCCTCAATTTCTAGTTTTACTTCCATAGAAACCATGGAAACACCAAAGAAGCTTTAATATATTGTGTTTTATTAGACAGGTGAGCAACTGTTTGGATACCTTTATTGAGAGAAAACAGAAATCATTGTTATATAGCTCAGCATGGTTTGAATCTTTTGTTTCCTTGATTTACCGTGAGTAACATGTTTGTACCCTAAAAGAAAAACAGACAACACTATTATGTTAAGTAGCTAACATAGCATAATCAGAAAGAGCTTTATTTGTAGTAACAGTACAGCTTTTTCTCCACCATACAATGTTTTAAAATGGAATTGCATTCCATTTAGCAACACAAGTCATTCAGCTCTTTTTAATATGACATTCTAATATCGATCTAGCTTACTGCAGTGTGCAACAAGTGTCTCATACCAGCCACCAAGTGAACACACAGAGTAACATTAACATAACTTTCAACACACTCAAATAGGGCTGGGGCAATACATCGATTCTTGATTCACGATACATCGAATCTGGAGCAATTCTGGTATTTTCTGATGTATCGCTATTCTCTCTCGAGTTGATTCTGAGCTAAGTTTTTAACAGCAGATGGCACTATGTGCTTTAGAAACACCCGTACTCTGCTTCCAGTTTCTTTACACACACCACTTAATCCTAAAATAATCATTCATAAAGTTCGAAAAGGTTGAAGCTAATCCCGACATTAACATTAATCCCGAGTCATAAAAGCATTCTGAGCCAAGGTGCAAGTATATTTAACCACTTACATGACTCAGCCGAACGCACAATCGCTGTCCAGTACTCTTCTTCGTGAGCATTTGAGTGTGCAGTTAAAAACTAGCCTAGAGCGCCATCTGCTGTTAAAACTATGCTCAGAATTGATTAGAGAGAGAAAATATCAGAATCGATCCAGAATCATTGTATTGCGAATAGAGAATCAATGTATTGTCCCAACCCTACACTCAAATGTATTTTTAGTATCATTGATTTGACCAAGTAAAACACGCTGCCCTTGAAGTACACGTGGCGTCCCACACATTATCTCGCAGTAGTTGTGTCATGGCAGCTATTTGAGTGCTCAGGTAAGCAAGTTCTGTCTGAGCCAACAAAGAGTTGCTTAAGACTTCATTAAAATGGAACTCGTTATCCCCATCTGTATTACCCTCTCTGATATATGACCCCTCCTCCTATCTGAGGCCCTGACAATGATTTAGCCTTCACCTCCCCAAGCACACATACCAGCCTAGACCATGACTTTCATGCTCTAATGAACCTATTCTGTAGTCTGAAGCCTGAGAGACTCTGATCACTGGAAGCAAAGACCGTTTGTGTGTGAAGGCATCTAAGGCAGCATCTCTGTTCTCAGAGATACCTGTGGTGGGAAGGACGGTTGATGTTTCCATGTCTCACATGTTTGTGTGTTTTGACATTAGCTCTGTTAAAGAGTAACTGACTGTAGCAGTTACGCTCAAACTACAAGCTGTTTACACAGTGTTTTTGTTCACGCTTTGTTCATTCACATGCTGTACTCTTGCTCTGTCCGCGTGGATAACTTTCCCTGAATTGGATCTTGTCCAGTGTGATCTACCAGTGTCTGACACAGTTCACAGGGTTAGGGTTGAGATCTGCTGTGTGAATCATCTTATTATTTCAGTGTATGACTGTGTGTGTTCTCAATTTTTCTTTCTCTCCTGATAGACTGATCCAGTGCGCTTGAAGCTCAGCTGATTCTTCTCTTCTTCATCATCATCCTCGTTAGTGTGTGTGTGTGAAAAGATGCCGCCAGCGACAGGAGGGCCGGTGGGTTACACTCCTCCAGAGGGCGGCTGGGGCTGGGCAGTGGTGGTAGGGGCCTTCATCAGCATTGGCTTCTCCTATGCCTTCCCCAAATCCATTACGGTGTTCTTCAAAGAGATTGAGGTGATCTTCAATGCTACCAGCAGCCAAGTGTCATGGATCTCATCAATCATGCTGGCTGTCATGTATGCAGGAGGTCTGTTTTGTTTACTACTTTCACTTCTGTCCTGCTTAGTAGTGGGATATTTGATTAATTTATATATATATTAATGGTATATTTGATAAATTATCAATGTTTGGAGAGAGAGTGAAAAAATGTAAAAAAAAATAAATAAAAAGCTTGGGGTTGGTAAGAGTTGGCTGCATTTTTTTAATAACAAACCCCTAAAACGTGCCGTGGGGAATAATTGAGAATGATGGGGAGTNTGGGGAGTAATTGAGAAGGGGGGAGGGGGTTCATAGTTCAGTGGTGCCTTGGGCAGAAAAGGGACGGGGGGGCAAGTTCGGGAGCGAGTTCAGCTTCCTGACAGCCTGATGGATGAAGCTGTCCTTCAATCTGCTGGTCCTGGCCTGGAGACTCCGCAGTCTCCTCCCTGATGGCAAAAGAACCCACGGCAAACGATAATGAATAAATATGGTTCAACATGAATGTGAAAGCCATATAGAATGTTAAAGGTACAATATGTAAGGTTTTGGCATTAAAATTATGTGTACTTGCAATATCCAAAATGTTATTGCAACAATGTTGTATATATCATCAATGTTTAAATCCAGAGAAATCTGCTGTTTGTAACACGGCCCATGTCATTGTGTTGCCTGTCAATGCCGTCATGTCCCCCCCCGCTACCATCAGCTCCCGGTAAAAACCATGGAAACATGCGCTTGGAAGTAGGAGTTATAGTGTCAAAGCCAACGATCTCTGGTAGCGTTTTGCAAGCCAGTTCTTTTTGGTTTGCACATTCATGTTGAACCATATTTATTCATTATCGTTTGCCGTGGGTTCTTTTGCCAAAGATAACCCCATAAATCAAAAACAGTTGTGGAGGTGAACACGACAACTCCCATGATTCCACGCTCCGTCACTGTGTCAAGTTACATCTTTGTTATTGTTTTAAGTAAGCAACCTCTAGCGGTGAAACTTGCATTATGTGCATTTAATGGTATGCCTAATTAAAAAGTAAGTAAACATCTCACCGACTTGATATCGCAACTTTGTCATGTCACCTAAAAAGATTTGAAAATGTAATCTGTGAGGGTTTTTAGTACTTACAAACAGGCAAGCAGCTGTGCCCAAAATATGAATGCAACACACTATATTGTAGATAAAGCATTTCCCATAGAAAACCATTATAAAGAAAATGTTTGCATAGACATTAAAAACACATTCTGTGTGAACGACCGCTTAGAACATCCTGCTGTTTTTAGTGATAGAAATACTGAGGTGGGTGATATGGATCGCAGGTGCCCAAAACTTGCAGTTTGTTCACATACATTCTTTTTTTCTTCTTTTGAGAGGTGATCTAATTATTTGTGGCATGAAACAGATGGAAAATAGGCAGGCCTGTGCTGCAGTTCAATTGATGTTTTGCCCTCCAGGTCTGCACCAGCCACCAGACTGAAAACTATAAGTTGTTAAATTCAGAATTTTGTGTAAAGGCCCTTTCACACCAAGGATGATACAGATAAAGATATAGTTCTGAAAAAATTTTCTAAATATAGAAGAATAGTCCCCACCACAACTATAACAGTAATAGAACAGAGAAACGATATTGTTAGAATAACTTTCAGGACGATTTGTTCCAGCTGATAAATGAAAAAAATAGTGACAGCCAATCAGAACCCACCAGACTTTAAAGAGCTTGAGCATTTAAAGTGGCAGACGACAAAACTAGCTTGCGACTATAATAAACACAGAACATTATTGTCTGCTGGTGTGGACGCTAATATAGTTATCATTATAGTTATCATTCTTGGTGTGAACGGGCCTTAACTCACTCTAGCAGTTTTGTTTCTGCTGTGTTCTGGTAGAGTATAATAAGGTCAGATGTGAAACACAGCTGTGTGTTTAAACTTTGACCTGCTTTTTGCTACTGATGTGCACTGCAGGGCTGCACATCTGTGTTTGTTGGTGTGTATTTTTACAAGTTTTCATATAATTAAGCTGATTAGGTAGAGGTAGGTTTAAACTGGTTTTCCAGCCTGATGATCTAGGAGGTAATCACTTTGAATGCAATGCTGATTTGTCATCAGACTGTTAAACCACACTTCTTTACATCTATGAATTTTGGTGTAAGGTTTGAAGAATTGCTGAGTCACTTGACACTGTACTAGGGAGGATACAAACATGAACACATAGTATGACTAATATTTGAGGTCAACTACCACGTCAGAGAGAAAATGGCTGTGTACAGTGTAGACTGATGGTGTCACTTCCTGGAGTCAAACGTTTCTGTGGTTTCCCCCACACACTTATATACACTGACTACATTATGTTCATGTTGCTCTGCACGTAGCCTGAACTCAACAAAGAGGCTCTTCCAGTCACCTATAACCTGAGAAAGTCAGAGAGGTGGAGGGAGGGAGAGAGAGATATAGAGTTGCTCTTTTCTTTTTTCTTCTGAACCAGTTGGTGTAAAGGTGACTCTGAATTAAAAAAAGTGAATGTGAAGGAAAAGAAAAGCGTGAAATGAAAAGTGTAAGTAACCTAAAGAATAAATGAATCATTACTTTCTATACTTTTTTCTTCTTCTTCTTCTTCTTTCTGTCATAAGGGGTGGTCACACTAATTAAACAAAATTTCAAACTAGACTAACAAATATGACCAAAATGATGTCACTGCTATACTGCTTTCCATCTATCAAAGAATCCTTAAAAATGTATCACAGTTTACAAAAAATGTTGAGCAGCACAACCGTTTTCAACAATGATAGTAATAAGAAATGTTTCTTGAGCACCAAATCAGCATATTAGAATGATTTCTGAAGGATCATGTGGCACTGAAGACTGGAGTAATTATGCTGAAACATTTCACATTTCTTTTTTAGCATGTCACAATGTTACAGATTTTTTTTATTTATTTATTTTTTTAATCAAATAAATGCAGCTTCGGTGAGCATGAGACTTCTTTCAAAAACATTTGATAAAATCATACCATCCCTAAACTTTTGAATGGTAGCATATATTGTCTGCCATTTAAATAAAATAAAATAAAATATTAGATACATTCAAAAAATACTCCCTTGACACTGTCAGCCATGCAGCTTCTCCTTATAACTGAAGTTTCTATTATTTAAATGGTCAAAAATTAGTTTCTTTTGTTTTTGATTTGACCAAGAGGTCAATCTTTGGCTTTTAGACCCTCTCTTGGTCAAATACATTGTTGCTTTACAATTTGCAGGTGAGAGTTCACCAAACTTGAACTTGAGCGCAACAAATTGATAATATTCTATAAAAGTCATTTTCAAACTCTTTTGGTCTTCTGGACCCCTTTGACCTGAAATATTTAGTTCGCCTTGAGATTACAAGTTAATATTTCAAAATTGTAACAACACAATCACGTTCACAGTTCTCTGATGTTGGTTAATGGTCACATGACATGCAGGTAAACAAAAAAATATTTGATCTTTTTTTTCAGTTTCCCCATGAACCCTAGTTTGCGAAATCATGTTCTATATATATGCTTTTATATAATGGGTCAATGACATGACGTCATTTTTTTTTTTTTTTTTTTTTCCAAAGGCTTTAATAATAATAATAATAACCAATTATATGACATCCAAAGTATGTACAGTAGTACAACTATATCTCTTTTATCGAATCCAAAAGGCTTTAATTATATTTTGCTACGTATGTATTTTACAGATTTTTAAGTGTCAAAAGGTCAATACAGCCATTTCATTTGTGATTTAAAATATCTTAAAATGTAATAAATGTGAATATTTTTTATTCTGGCATGATTTTATAACATATATCAACAGTGCAAAATGGTATTAAAATTATGTTAGCAGTTGTTGCTTTGTTATGAGAAAGAATGTCCGGGAAAAATTTATTTAATTGATGTCATTCGGAGTAACCAATATAAAGGGACCATTTTAGATGACATCATTCAGACACCTGCAAACGACCACATGGTCATGAAGCAAAGTAACTAACACTCTCTTAACTATTTGAGAAATTCATGTTTTCACTTGCTCATATGCATGTCCCGAAATATCAGGTCATTCTGTACAACTGCTATAAAACTGGAAAATGTGAAAGTGACGTGACATGTGGCCAAGTATGGTGACCCATACTCGGAATTTGTGCTCTGCATTTAACCCATCCAAGTGCACACACACAGCAGTGAACACACACACCGTGAACACACACCCGGAGCAGTGGGCAGCCATTGCTGCGGCGCCCGGGGAGCAGTTGGGGGTACGGTGCCTTGCTCAAGGGTCTCACCTCAGTCGTGGTATTGAAGGTGGGGAGAGCGCTGGACATTCACTCCCCTCACCGACAATCCCTGCCGGACCTGAGACTCGAGTCCGACTCTCTATCCATTAGGCCACGACTGCCCCCAAATATTAATGTTGTAATATTTTACAAACTAAAATATTAAAACATTACAAAATGTTGTAATATTTTAAAAACTTGTACTAAATATAAAATGTTTGATTGTCCCTTTGCTTGCTAGCTAGCTAGCTAGATATCAGCCTGTTAGCATTGTTGAAAATAGTGTTATTCGGTATAACCAAAACTGTCATTCAGTAGAACCGAAATTTTGGTTAAAGCGAAAGACTTTAACACTTAATAAAACGTCAAAATTAATTATATCTCCATTATGTTTTTTCACACTTTTAAAAACCTTATTCATCAATGACCCGTATGAATGAATGAAAGTGATGTAGTGATCACACAATCTAGTGTGGTGGCCCTTTTGTCCTTTACATTTATTCAAGGTCAGATCTAGAATTATCCTGAGCAAGATGTCTGGACACTTCTCTTAGCTCATGTCAGCACTTACTGAAGTTATGCCTTATAGTATCTGTGTGTGATCTGTGTCTGTTTTCAGCCTTGTAGAGTGTTTGAGTTTTCTCCAGTGTTTGTGAGAATCACACTGCTGTGCTTCTGTAAATTGTACATTTTAAATTCTCTCTGTAAAACTGTAAAAACACATTACAAGTAGCTCTCAGCTGAATATCTAAAACCTATCCTCTGCTGACTCCCGTCTCTCTGAACCAGTTTATATAATCGTGTATGTGTGTATTTGAATCACTGCTGTTTTTGTCTTTTTTGGGACTGGAAAGGATGGCCTGTTTGGTGCTACACAAAGCCTGTCAGAATAAATTAATTCAAGGAATGTGACTGGGGGATGGACAAATTGCTTTGAACTCTGATTGGCTGCTTGGAACATACAGGAAAGTTCCTCCTCCTGATGATAGATTAGCTTTTATGGCGAACCGGCACATGTAAAGTTTGCAGATATTTACAAACTAAAATTTTGCAAACATAAAGGAAGAATTTATAGCAGTTTTAATGCTTTTTGTCTATACCTTTTATATGCACTAAAAGGAATTATCTATCAAGTCTTTTTTAAAGCTACTTGACATGTTGGCATTAGCTTGGGTTGTGTGTACACAATACTATTGACTATGACGATTTGTGGAGTTTGCGCTAGATTCTTCTGCACTGTTTCAGATTGTTATTATAGTAGCCATGCCAAACATCAGTCTTTTCTGTGTTTATCTTTTAAAAAGTCTTTTGTTACCATGTTGACCGAATAACCTCTTTTAAAAGGCTGTAGTGTTTTGCCTTGTAAGTGAAGTGATTCAACTCTGATTAGTTTAAGGGTGACGCACTGCTCTAAATGGGGCCTTTCACAAGAGAAGCACTGCACTGACAAAGTAGTTTATTTATTCACCAAGAAAACCTGCCTGTTTCATTCTTTCTTTTTGTTTTTGAATGTGAAAAGTAATACTTGAATTACTGTCTTCTGTGATGCACAGTACAGCTCAGAATTAAATAATTACTGTATATATTTGAAACCACTTAATAAATCTTGAAATTGTGTATTTTTTGAGGAAACTCCAATTAATTCTGTCGAAGAAAGCAAGGTCATATTAGGCTGCTCGTTTTGTCTGCTTTCCCATAATGTTTGAGCCAACTTAACTGAAATGAACACCAGTCTGTTCCTGTTCTGGTCACTGTAGGTCAGCTTCATTCTGCTGATTAAGTTTTTCTCCCTAACCACCTCAGTTGATCACATGCCATGTAGTGAAGTGTGTGCATATCACATCACAGTTTCCTTCCTCTGAATCCGTCTCCTGTGTCCTCCTGCAGTCTTACTTTAAAATAGTCAGTGGTGTTGTGATGCCATCTTGTGGTGGAACAAAATGCAGCCTGAAAGTGATTTTTATTTTTCAACAAATGGTTGGTAATGTTGATTGTCAACCTCAAAAGGTCAAATGAAATATATTTGGTATTCTATTTATTTGGTAAGATGTGTACAATTTTTGCAACTCTGTTAAATAGTGTGTATTTTTATTATTTTATTTTTATTTACCTAAATAAATGAATATAGTTTAAAACTATTTACTTTTTTTTTTTTTTACAATTTTCTTAACATTACTTAAATTAAATTTACAATTTATAAAATAAAGTTTAAAACACCACAATTGGGTAACAGGGTTGAAAATTTAGCTTCTTTTTCTTTTCTTTTTTAACCCACCGGTTTTGGTTAACAGGGCTAACCAAGTTTACAAGTTTTGTGAACTTCGTGTCAGATAAATAGAATATGAAACAATTCGAAAAATGTTACCCAATCTGGTGTCTTATATTTATTTTATATTTAATTGGTATTTAGCTATATAAATAATAATCGCACAAATCAGAGTTTAAACTGTATTAAGATGTATCCTAAATTGTCTTTTTTTTTTTCTTTCTTTCTTTTTTAAACTCACCTGTTTTTCTCAACAGGACCAATCAGCAGTATTCTGGTGAATAAGTATGGTAGTCGACCCATCATGATGGTTGGAGGCTGTCTGTCTGGCACAGGATTAGTTGCCGCATCGTTCTGTAACACAGTGGAGGGTCTTTACTTCTGTGTGGGAGTTATAGGCGGTAGGTACATTGAATGACACTAATCATGAAGGCAGAGCGAGTACAATTAAATAATGAAAGTTACAAACTCAAGTTTCTGAATCATGCATACAAGCTTTCTCTTCTTCTCTCCTCTGTTTCTAGGACTGGGTTTGGCTTTTAATCTGAATCCAGCGTTGACCATGATTGGCAAATACTTTTACAAGCGGCGGCCAATAGCTAATGGCATTGCAATGGCTGGAAGCCCGGTGTTCTTGTCCACCCTGGCCCCGTTGAACAGCTGGCTGTTTGATTATTTCGGGTGGAGGGGCAGTTTCCTTATCCTGGGAGGAGCTTTGCTGAACTGCTGTGTTGCGGGGTCGCTAATGCGGCCCATTGGACCAAAACCACAACCTGCCATTTCAAAAGAGGATAGCGAACCGAAACATCAAGAGAAAAAAACATGTCTACAGACTTTCAACAGCTTTCTGGATCTGACCCTGTTTACCCACCGAGGCTTCTTGCTGTATCTGCTCGGAAACGTTATCATGTTCTTCGGCCTCTTCGCGCCCCTTGTGTTCCTCAGTAACTACGCGAAGAGTAAAGACATTTCCAAGGATAAGGCTGCATTCTTGTTGTCCATCCTGGCCTTTACTGACATGATTGCTCGGCCATCAATGGGCCTGCTGGCCAATACACGCTGGGTCCGTCCACGTATTCAGTACTTCTTCGCCGCATCTGTGCTGTATAATGGTGTCTGCCACTTGATGGCGCCATTCTCCACCGATTACTTTGGTTTTGCCATTTATGCTGTGTTTTTCGGTGTGGCGTTCGGCTGGCTCAGTTCTGTGCTGTTTGAGACTCTCATGGACCTGGTGGGCACTCAGAGATTCTCCAGTGCTGTCGGGTTGGTCACCATCGTGGAGTGTGGACCTGTGCTGCTGGGGCCGCCGTTACTGGGTAAGGCTGGCTGAGTGTAAACCCATTTCTTCTTAAGGGGATAGTTCAGCCAAAAATGACAATTCTCATCATTTACTCACCCTCATGTCATTCAAAACCTGCATAATTTCTTCTGCGGAACACTAAAGAAGATATTTTAAAGAATGTTGGTAACCAAACAGTTTTGTTTACCATGAACCATTTGATGTTCCAAAGAAGAAAGTCATGCAGGTTTGGATTGACAAGAGGGTAAATTATGGCAAAATTAGTTTTTGAGTGAAATACCCCTTTTAAATACAAATTTCACATGTTGTTTTTATTAAATGTTGATACATGTTTAATATATAAAATGCTTGAAAATGTTCTTATCAATTAAAGTGTTATTACTAAAAATGAATATAACATTACAAAATATTGACTAAATTTATAGGATGTTTGAAGTTTTTATCAAAAATATGAATATATGAAATTAAATATTTAAAATACAATTTAATTTTAAAATTTTAAAAGTAATACTAATTAATATTATAATTAAATTAACATGTTAAGTGCTTAGATATTTGGTTTAATGTTTTCATCAACTAAAATGTAACTACCAAAATGTATGAATATGACATGACTAATACTGATTAAATGTAAAAAAAAAAAAAATTAATCAAAAGTAATAATATCAAATTAAATAATATTAAAATTAAAATTAAAATGTAAATGCCCGGTTTCACAGACAGGGCTTAGGATTAGGCCTTAGTTAGGACATTTAAGTACCTTTTATAAACAAACATTACTGGTCTGCATCTTGAGACAAAACAATGGCACTGACATATTTTAGGACATGTCATTGCAAGTTGCTTTCAGTTAAAACAGCTCAAACATGTATTTTAGTCTGGGACTAGACCTAAAGGGTTAGTTCACCCAAAAATGAAAATTCTGTCATTAAGTACTCGCCTTCATATCGTTCCAAACCCACAAGACACTTGTTCATCTTCGGAACACAATTTAGGATATTTTTGATGAAATCGGAGTTGTTGTTTTTTTAATCTCCCATAGATAGCAACAGGAGAAGATCGCAGTAGCCGGCCAATAATGAGTCGTAGTACATGGAAGCCTGCGCTGTCTATACAACGTAAACAGCATAGGATACTGAAAGGGGAGAGACAAAATTGTTTAATAAAGTCTTTATTATTGTTTTGTTTTTGCACACAAAAAATATTCTCGTCACTTTATAACATTAAGATTGAACCACTGTAGTCACATTGACTATTTTAACAATGTCTTTACTACTTTTCTGGACCTTGAATGACAGTAATTACGTTGCTTTCTAAAATAAAACCTCTTGGATTTTATCAAAAATATATTAATTTGTGTTCCAACAATGAACGAATGTCTTACGGATGTGGAGTGACATGAAGGTGAGTAATTAATGACAGAAATTTCATTTTTGGGTGAACTAACCCTTCAAGCCTTGTCTGTGAAACTGGGCAAAAGTGTTTTAATATTTGGTTTAATGTTCTCAACAACTAAAATGATATTACAAAAATTAATCAATATGACGACAAAATATTGACTAAACTTAAAGGATATTTTTATTAAAAAGAATTATTTAAAATTAAATAGTAAAAATATTTAAAGTGATAATATTAAATAATGAATGTTTAAATTATTCTAATTTTACATGCTTTCATCAACTAAAATGATATTACTAAGATAAATGAGTGACTTATTAAAATATTGACTAAACAAAGAAAAGCTATAACTAAAACAAAACACTATTTAACAATGAACACTAAATGAGCATTTGTAAGAATCCTGTGGTCCACTGGCCGTGTGGTACTTTCAAAATATCTGGTCCCGACTCCCGACCAGTTTGTCATGGCAACATTGGCTCAACCAAAGGCATGAGATTGGGATGGGACTTACGCAGTTCAATTAATTATGAGGCTAATCGCTGAATGTCACAGCATGTTCTGGTCCAGTTAGTGTGTAACAGAGATTGATGAAACTTTTTTTTTTCCATTTATCCCCTTGCAGGAAGACTCAATGATATCTATCATGATTATAAATACACATATCAGGGTTGTGGAATTGTCCTGGTGGTCGCCAGCATATTCCTGTTTGTGGGAATGGGAATCAACTACCGGCTGGTGGATAAAGAGAAGAGGGAGGAGGAGAGAAGAGCTAGGCAGGAAGAGAAGGATGAAGAGACAAATATAGACAATGCCCTGAACGAGAAGGCAAAGGAGGCGGATGGAGACGCATGGGATGCGTGAGCGGACGTTGCCAAACGGAAAAGGACACTCTAAACAGCGCACACACGCCAACAAATCCACGTCTTCCAGTTTTAACCGTCCAAAATGATAAACACAGAAAAAAATGTCCCTCTAATGCAGTACTTAATGATTCAGTTAGCGTTTAGAAAAGCACAAAAAGACTGTTGCCAAGGAATAGTTTCTGTTATGCAGTCTCACACACACCTCAGGTGTTACTTTCATTCTCCCAACATTCATATGGGAGTCTCTCTGTACCTTAATGTCACAATTCACCTTTTTCTGTTATATTACAACCATTACAAAGGCATTCCTAGTTTTTGACTCCAGAATTACACCGTTCATCTCACCTTTGAATGAAACTTCAAAATGCACATTTCAAAATAGAGCAGACTTTCATAAGAGATTTTTTGCCATGTGTGACATTTAAGGTGACGTGCGCACAGAATTTGTTGGTTCAAGACATGGGAGAAGGATATCATAGGAATAGTTTTTTGGACTAAAGGTCATTATTATATGTAGGATACACTTCTTTTTTTTCCTCTTTTAAAAAAAAAAAAAAAGTTGAGGATGAAGTTATGTTTTAGTATCTGTATTATAGTCTTCCTTGTTCTGATTGGCTGGTAGAAAATAGTGGCAGGCTATGCTAGACTACCATATAAAGGCAAAACGCAGAAATGTCAAGACGGAAAAAGTTTTTTGATTGATTTGATGTCAACTTTCATGCTCCATTTTCTCTGAATCTGAACATAGTTTAGTAAAACTCATCTGTCACGGGACAGATCATAGACTCGATTTCACTCATGAATTAGGGTAAAATATGTAGTTACTGTGTTTTGCCTTTTTGCGTGGCAGAAGAATTCACAGTTTGTTTCTAAGTGCTGTTTAATGTGTTTTTTTTTTTGAGAGTTTGCTTCCTGCTCTGATCTCACATTGCTCAAACTCTTTTTTTCACTGTACTGTAACCATGGAAATTTCCGTGGTTACTGTTTTTAGGAACTGCAGCAGACACCATATTGCTTGTTTTTGTCTGAGAGGCAATTCTCACTTCTTCACATGAGTCTGTTGGAGATGTGTTTTAGCTTATATGTTTCACTTTTTAATTCACTGAAGATAATTGTTTTACTAGCGTACATTCAAATAGGGGATCCTTTTAAAAGTGTGTTCTCATTTGCCTTTTTGACCATGTTGTTATTAGATGACTAGAAATTTTAATTACAGTTCCCAACAGATCCTGTGCCTTTAATTGGGTGCCTTTCTATCTACATGCAGGTACATACAACACTAATTCCTGAAACCTCTTTTACGGAGCTTTTTGCGATTTTCAAGAGGATGTGTATTGTTTTTAATTTCATAGTCTGATATTAATTTGTTTTGTGCCATATTGAGGGAGAGTAGAATGCTACATTTCAACCTGAGCCAGCAACAAACACGGTACTGAATTTCTGTTGGCTGTAGATACTGACTTCATTTCAATTTCTGCTTGTGCAAAAGTGTTTATGCTTTTTACGAATGCAAGTAGGTGAAGGATTATTTCTGTTTTCAAAGCCATTTTAATTCCTTCTGCTTTTTTAGATTACATTTTGCTGATGTATAAAACAACACGACTCTCAGGTCTGCCAAAAGAACAAGATACACAAGACTTAGCAGATCTCAAACATCAGTGGCAGTTTTGGCACTCTAGAGTGCTGCATTGTCACGTTCAGGAAAAAACATACATTGAAAAAGGGAGGAAACGCCACCACCTGCTGGCCGCTGTCGTTCATTGCGACACTGCGGCTCAACAGCAGTGACTCTAATAAGTTGGTTCACTGCAGTGTCTTTGTGGTATTTTTTTTGTGTGCAAATAAAAGCAAGTAATTATTTTCTAGTAACGTTGTTTGAGTCACAGCAGATGGCAATTTTTGTATAGTGCACTTAGTTAGATACATATAAGTTGAAATTCAACCTCTTGAAATATGCACATGCAGCATTCACAGTTGGCATTATTTAGCTTTTTTTTTTCATTAGAAATGAATCTGGGTCCTGGCGGGTGTGTGTGTGTGCTCCAGTTCTCTGGTGTGTCGGAGTTGGTAATCTCAGAGCTCTGCTGAATAATAGCAGCTGCAAGACAAAAAGCAGATTCAATGCCGTGTTAAGGACTCAATTTCAGTATCTCAGATAAGATCAGTATCGCTCCGACTGCACTACTGTTTATAGGAAGAGCTGTCTAAACTCCACTCGACTGTGTGTGCAGGTGAATTTCTTATTAGTGATGTAATTGTGTGAAGGAAAATACTGCTGTACAGAAAATGGACCACCCTGAGAATTTTCCATCCTCTTATTCCCACTTTGTCTTGTAGGCCCATTGAACACAGAAATAACACTAACCAGAGTGCTTTTAAAAAGTCCTGTCAGAAAGACAACTGAGCTGAAGAGAGATGGGTAGGAAGCATTGGAGATTGACTGTATTTTGTGTGTTTGTGCACAGAGATTCCATGCAAACTCACGATTTCATGATTAATTTAGGAGAGTCTGGCCCTTATAAGGTATTCAGGGCAGAGGAAAAATAACTATTTTTAAACAATATCACGTGTGAAATTTTGTATGTTTCGATGTGTTTTGTGTGGATGAGCAAATCAATAAACTTTTTTTTAAAAATGTAAATGTGTTATGAATGTATAAATTGTAATTTTATTGTCATTCAGTGTTGCATACACACTATATAAGCTACATTGTGAGGGGACTGGGAGACTAGATATCACTTTATTACTCTAGTGAATATTTATCAGGGTTGGTTGATTTTTGAAAGTCAATTTCTATGTTGACCTGTGCCTTTTAATCAACATAAAAATTGACTTTCAAAAATCAACCAACGATGATTATTAAACTATAGGTTTTTCAGCTAGATTTTATGCACAAACCATTGTGATAAAAGCATCTGATAAATGAATAAATGTAAACATTTATAATGTGACAACTTGCCCCAGTGTGGCAATTATGAAAAAATGCCCTTGTCCTGAAAACAGTAAGTGTTTAGGTTAAAATCTACCTTCTTTATTCAGATGGAGGACTTAAATAAATATTGTACAACAAAATCACTGCTTTACATGTAATATAAAGCGTGCCGTGTAGTACATAAAACGTTACAACTATGCCTAGTCATGAGGAAAAAAGCACTTTTAGTTAGATAAACTAGATAGTTTTATCATGGAAACGGATAAAATTTCACCGCCAGATGGCGATAAACTTGTAGATCACGTTTTACCTGTATTTCAAGACAAAAATGATGCAAATTAAGCGTTTTATTTAAATAAGAAGGTATTGTAGCTATTTAAAGATGACGCTATTGCAAAATACACACAAAAAATAATAGTGTATAAAAATAAAAATATATAAAACATTAGAAAAAATAGCAGACAGATCCTCGTCGGTTGCCCTGAGGTCATCTCCATGGGAACCATTTTGAAAAACACTAACTTGTTCAGACCAGACACAAAGCAAGAAATATTGCGTGAGGTGATTTGTAATGGGAAAACTGTTGAAACGGTTTGTGGTCAGAACGCAGAATTAAAGTTTTTTGTATTATTTTGTATTAGTTTTAAGCACATTTTGCAAGCTGAGAGTTTAATATAGATTTGTACATTTGTTTGGGATGTCGGCCACCATTAACCCTCTAGCAAATCCTAAAGGAGTGAAGAAGCTGTGCGAACTTTGCCAGAAACCTGCAAAACTGCAGTGCACAAAATGCCTGGTCACATTTTACTGGTGAGTCTGGAGCCTTCGGGTTATTCAATTATGTGTTTTGTCTTTATAATGCAGCACCATAAACCAAGTAACGTTACACTGGTAAATAATACTCTATCGTGTAATTGCGCATACAGACAGCAGGTGGCATTATAGGCACACATGTCACGCCCGCATTCTTCTTGGCCGTGTTACTGCAGAGATGGAAAGGTTGAACGAGTTCAAACAGCTGGAGGAGAAATTATGTGCAGAGGGAAGAGAATAGCCAGCCTTGCGTGCTTCAAACCAACCAGGAAAAAAAGAAAGAAATATGACTGGAAAAATATATGTTTTAGTGTGCATCCGTGGAGTTTTCACTTGCCGTTTTAAAGACACCACGAACCACGACACATATCTACGGTCTCAGTGTCAACATGCAAATGTGTATCTTATAACTCGGCCAGTCTCGGACAGTATTTTTTTCTTTCAGAAACAGAATGTTCTCTGACGGGCAGCTCGATTTTACTGCCTTCATTTACTTACCCGTGTTGTTTTGAACCAGCACGACTTACTTTATTGTGTGTATTTTACAAACGGAGAAATTATAACAAGTTGGAACGTGTCTGTACTTATATTTTAGGGATACATTTGTACCCAGAACTTAGCTAAGTCTTGACAAAAACTCCCAAAACCAAAAAG
>RJVU01027559.1:10780635-10812702 GCA_003731715.1 Anabarilius grahami | reverse complement strand
AATATATAATATATATATATATATATATATATATATATATATATATATGTGTGTGTGTGTGTGTGTTTGTGTGTATATATATATATCGATGAGCCAAAACATTATGACCACCTGCCTAATATTCTGTTAGATATATCTATCCAATTGGATTGAGATCTAGGGAATCTGGAGGCCAGGGCAACACCTTGAACTCTTCATCATGTCTTCAGACCTTAAGATTCCTGAACAATTTGTGCGGTGCGGCAGGGTGCATTATCCTGCTAAAAGAGGCCACTTCCACCAGGGAACACCATTGTCATGAAGGGGTGTACCTGGTCTGCAACAATGTCTAGGTAGGTGGCACGTGTCAAATTTATATCCACATGAACGGCCGGACACTGGGGTTCCCAGCAGAACATCGCCCAAAGCATCACACTCCCTCCACCAGCTTTTCGTCGTCCCTCAGTGCATCCTGTTGCCATCACTTCCCCAGGCAAATGGCGCATACATACACTGCCATCCATGTGATCTAAAAAGAAAATGGGACTCATCAGACCAGGCGACCTTCTTCCACTGCTCCAAGGTCCAGTTCCGACGCTCGTGGGAGATCCTAATAGGCACTCGGATTGGCTTGCGGGTACGCAGTCCTATACGCAGCAGAGTGCGATGCACTGTGTGTTGTGACACATTCCTCCCATAACCATCATTACATTTTGTGTGACTTCTGCCTCAGTAGACATTCTGTTGGCTCGGATATAACCTTCATTTATATCCTAATTTTACTTATCGCTGTGATCTCTCACAAAATGTCACATTTGTATGGCGCAGATTTAATTATTTATAGCTTTTATGACACCCTGTACCATCATGATTGTATGTGCTTTTTGTTTATTGTATGTAGTTTCTAAGAGGTTAGCTATATATTTTGAGTCATGTCATGAGGTTGTGTCCTAGAGCAAAACCTACTTTATTCCACTGATAACGAAGATCAAATGTGACAGAGCTGCGAGTACATGCGGCACTCCTGGCCTAGTTATCTCTCTCTAAGCCTATAAACCTCAGCAGTGTTTTGGCTAAGTCTTCCAATGACGTGGCTGGCTTAGCTTAGCCTCCCTTACTGGCTGGTCTCTGGTCAGTGCACTTGATCCTTCCTGCTCTCTGGCCTCTTAATGACTGACCCGAGGTCAGTAGACTGGCGCCGGTTCCGCCCTCTGGCCAGCCACATCATATTATAATTTCTGACCAGATGACTCTATAGCAGGAAACAGCTCAGCCGGCCTTGCTCTGCATGTCACTGTGGATGAGACTGCACAGAGCAGCAACAACAAGCATGACCTGATATCAATCAGGGACACAGACTAGCCACAGTTTTATTTTTTATTGTCTCTAGGGCAGACAGTCAGATCATGTCAGTGGAGCCTTACATCACCGTTCAGTCAAGCCACTTAGTAACACTTGCAAATGCAATAGGTATCGTCATAATTACTCTTATTTATAAATTAATACATTTAATAGTAAATCAGTGTATCGGTAATGTAAAAATACTATTGTTCATTGTGCATTCATGTTTGTTGGTGATACTTGAAATGTTGAAATAAACTATAAGCAAATACTTTTCAATATTTTTAATTGACGTACAAATGCAATGTTCAAATTCGTGCAACTGTAATACTGTGAAATAATATTACAATTTAAAAATACATTTTCTAGTTTAATATATTTTCAAATATATTTTACTCCTATATTGACAAAGCTGTATTTTCAGCATTATTACTCCCGTCTTTAGTGTGACACAATCCTTCAGAAATCATTCTAATATGCTGATTTGAAACATTTCTTATTATTATCAATGTTGAAAACAGCTGTGCTGCTTAATATTTTTATGGAAAACATGATACATTTTTTCAGAATTCTTTGATGGATAGAGTTCAAAAGAACACAATTTTTGAGATAGAAATCTTTTTAATGTTATGTGTCTTTACTGTCACTTTTCATCAATTTAATGCGCCCTTGCTGAACTTTTATTTTTTTAATTTAAAAAAATGATTTAAAAAAAAATCTTACTGACCACAAAGTTTAGAAGTGTACATACGCTGAAATTAAACATTTTTATGCAATATTTGTTGAAATACACACAAAATCTTTGGAAACAAATTTCCATTGACTAGGTTGTTGGTAGACTTTTGAACTGGCACAAGGGAGAGCTAATAATTCTCCTAATGGACCAAGTGATCATGGTTATCAGCCGATTCAGACAATCTCAAAGTGGCAAAATATTGGCTGATTCATCAGCCTGGCAAACAACGTCAAATGGAAACAACTCTGTGTAAGGTGATATGTTTCAAACACTAGATGGGAGATCATATTGCTGAATATCTCCTAGAGATTATCACAATTCATCGTTCATCTTTTCACAGGAATTTACCCAGTTTACTCACCTCGAACAGTGGTGAAGCTTTTATTTAATACAGACACTTGAAACAGAATAGATCTGTTTTCTCAGAATCTAACTACACTGACCGGTGACCTTTATAGCTGACATTGAGATTCCTCTTTTGTGTGTCTGCATAGATGAGGCACAGTGTGTGGAGGCTGATCAGATGTTGAGATGTATCTTCGAGTTTGAGGAACAGTGTGTGAAGCCTCGCCCTGACCAGGCAGCCATGTTGGCTCATTCTCTGGCTATGCTATGGTTGCTATGCAACAACTACACCAAGGTAAACAATAAAGATCGACTAATATAATACATTTACAACCTGCTCCTGAATTCCACACTCACCTCCTCACCACTGGCCTGCATAACCAAATCATAGTAAATAACCAAACCTCACCCAAATGTCTAATTAAATTGAAAGTGCTGAGATGGAACATTTGAATTCAGACCTGGATGCATGTTTGTAGATGAAGTCATGCTGTGCTGTGAACATGTTTCAGTTCTTTGACTTCAGTGGAGATTAACACTAATGACTAAAGCCATGATGGAATTTGACAGTTAAGACTGTTCACTGCTATTCTGGTGGTAATGGGATTCTCCTTTAGGATTTCCTCTACTTCCGTTACATCTCAGACTAAAGCTTAAATCTCTAGTTATTAGTTCAACCTCCCAGCTCTCATATCCAGCTACAAAAGACTTCTCATTTATCACCTCGCATCTCTCCAGCTCTTCTGTCAAACTGTTAACATCCCATTATTCATCAAACTATGCTAAACTCTCTACAATAAACAGCTACACTTTTCATACTACCATATTAATTGGTAACATTGGTATTTCTTGTAAGTTTGGAAATCAGTTTCCTTTTTTGTTTCTGGTATATATTCCTTTTATGTTTGTTTATATAGGCTCTGGAATATGGGAAGAAGGCTGAGGTGTTGATCCAGGGGCTAAGTGAACAAAACAGACTGAGAGAGTCGATCCATAATCTCCTACAACATGCTGAAAAACACTTGTGAATGAGACTGGCCACATCACAGACATCCAAAAAACAATAAATCAAAAGACTACAATTTACAGCACAATCAACAGTCAAACCGTGACTACACTGTACGCTGGCATCATGTTTAATTTTATATTCATTCATAAATGGATATTGGAAGATGACATACAGTTAAGGTGCAGTCACTTTAGTAAAATTTTACAGGCAAAAAGGGTCCATTGCCTATTGTCAATAGTGTACGAAGCACAACTCACACAGAAGTCACTTTCAAACCTTTCTGCTGGTAAACGCAGTGAATTTTTGACTAGCTCCAACCTGTTGCGAAATCTGTATAGGAAACTGTTTTGCCCTCACGCAAAATTCCCAAGCGCATGGATTGTATTGTATTGACTGGATTTTGCCCGCAAAATTTCGCCAAACAACAGTAAATGTGACCTTTAAATGCACCTTTAGTGAAGCAAACTATAGCAAAAGTTCAGTGGAAAAGGTCTAACAACTGTGATGTGAGATAAATAGACAAGCTGACACAAATTTCATGTTCTGGACATTTTTTAAATGTCTTTATTGGTATTATTGGTATTATTACGTAATGACACATAACATCAATGTTAGCGTTCTATCACTAATAATTTCTTGTTTTAAATTATACAACATTGCTTGGTTTTTGGCATTTAGGTTCCCACTAAAAAAAGAAGAAAAAAAAAAAGAGGCAATGAAATGAACACATGGAGTCTCAAAACGTTTCCCTTTTCCATTCCATAGAGCTAAGTGTTCATTAGCAGCAACTGTTGTTTTTTAGTTTTAGTTGTGACGCTGTTAATTGCCAACTCACACAAGTCAGGAGTATAGTGGTACCTTTTCAATCAGAATGAGTATTATTTCATATAGACAATGTTTTCTACTGAGGCAGATCTGATGACACAATTTTAGCACTCAGTTCAGACTTGGGGCTCCATTCCGAATTCATCAAGTATTTAGATTTGGAGTCGCACAAGTTTGATACTAAACATAAGGGGAGAAAACTTCCTGTTGTATTCTACCGGAAGTGGAGGCAGAGTGTGTAAGAGCTCAACAACCATATGGAGCGTTATCGCAAACACAGAAAAGTGTCAGAGTTTACAGGGACACTTGTTCTTGTGTGGGATGAGGTGGAGGGTGCAAGTCTCTGGTTGCATGGAATGATGGAACACATCACACACAAGACGGCAAATCACAACGTTTGAGAGGGGGTGGTGAGAAGAGTGTGTGTGTGTGTCTCAGGTGCTCAACGTCTGTTCAGTCATTCGCCTTCGCCACTCTTCGGCCTTTCCCAAGCAAAGATTAACCAGTTTTTCCTTTTTCTCAACAAAAAATTAAATTATAAATTAGGAAAACAAAAGACAACAGAACACTAAATATAAAACAAACAAGATTGCATGTAACCATCAGGTCTCACAGCATCTGTTTCTTAATATTTTATAACGCTTTGTCCTTTTGTTTATTGATACACATAGGCAGGACTGTCTAACATGAATGTCACATGTTTCCAAGGAGAGGAATTTGATCAAGGCTGCTTCCCCGAGTTAACTCTAAATTTCAAGTCTATATTGCATCTTAATGTAAACTATTTCATCTAAAGTCTGAACTCACATTTAATTGATCTAAACTATCACATTTAACATGGCAAACTATTCTGAGCTGGTTTGGATTGCAAGTTTGGTCCATTTGAGGTTTGTTATATGCAATTTAAGACTCAATGTAAATTTGAATATGCAAATAATTCAAGTAAGGATTTTGGGATTTTAATACATTTCCAGAGAGAAATAGGGACGTTAAAAGAGTCACTTGTGAGAAATGTGCAGTGCACTTATATAATGGAGTACAACAAAAAAAATTAAATTTAGCTCAAATCAATACAATTTCTGGTTTTCTCTCAGGTTATTGGCTTTTAAACCACTGGGCTGAATTAAGAGAAGTTGTAGCACCCATTTGAGTTGACACTTCAGTTTTATTTTTGCAGTATTTTTGTACAAACAAATCGTTGAAGACAAATAGCTTATTCATCGTCAGCGCTTAGTGTTGGCAAAACGTTCAGCCCTTGTGGTAAAAACATTAGTATTTAAAAGTCTACTTGCTCTATTTCTATGCAACTCACTGTTCAGACTCTAATATTGGGAGATTTGCTTTTGGAGTGGCAGACATGCAGATTGACGCGTGGTCATTATTAGCAGATTTGAATTAGACATTGGAAAAAAAAGATTTTTTTTAAAATGTTCCCATTCACATTTTCCATACTATTGAGCTGTAAACAGTACATTAACCAGTCCAAAATGGTGGACAGTGAAGATTTCTAAAATGGCCGCCTCAATTACAGAATTACCAAGCAGAAGATGCCTGTGAGAAATAAGTTCCTATGGGCCAAATTATCACTTACACATTAAGGAAGGTAATTCAAAACGGGTCCCACACCAGTCATTCAATTTTACAGACACCGGCAAAGCAAATAAAACCTTTACGCTTGTCTGATCAGCAGTAATTCATTTACTACAGGCAGCCATTGCAACAGACTAAAATAACTCATACTCATTCATGCTTTTAAAAGAGTCGGGATGGATGAGAATATTCACAGCTTTCCAGTTTTTGTTCTTGTTGTCCCTCTATGTGTCTGTCTGTGTGGGCTTTTTGAGGGCAGGGAGGTATGTGCCTTTGTATCCTGGTGGGCAGTTGAAATTTGGGTCCATTCAGTTTCCTCTCTCTCTCGCCCCATGCATGCAATGCATTATGCCTTCAGCCAGGCTTTACCACAAGGTTTGTAACAGACAAAATTCATTCATTCTCTCTCTCTATAATACAGACTTTAATATGTCCTTAGGTGTATGTCAGTGTGTGTGTGTGTACCCTAACCCAGACTATGAACATCAGAATCCAGTTTGATGGTAGCTGAAAGGTTACATTTGGGAATCATGTCCCTATAAAACCACTCTACAGTGCATGCACCCTCAAATTACAGTGGCAAACGCATATTCAGCTGGTGCACTACAGCCAGGCTGGAGTGTACACTATCTAGTGCACTTCCAAACTGCACCGTACACTTGTTTAATTCTATTGTCTGTCAATGGAGAAGAAACATCAGGGGAGCAGCCTCAGACAGGGGTTTACAGGGAGGGTTAGTATGATTACACGTGTGCATCTGTATGCGTTTAATGTCCACTTCAGTATGTGTTGCTCTTCGATGTCTGTGAATCTGTGTGTGTTTGTGGCTGTAATTCACTCAGTCAACAGTTTCATCTCACTCGCGAGGAGGGAGTTGATATTGTAAGCGGGATCTGCATTGACAGGGTTAGAGCCTGTTTCGTTTAGATCCCCCTCACTCTCGCTGGAGGTGGAGCTTGTGCTCATGGTGGACATGCCGTCAGGGATGGCACAGGTAGTGCCGGGTGGGCAGATCTCATTGGGAATACAGACCTCTGTTGGGATCATCACCTCTGTGGGAATACACACCTCAGGCTCGCTGCTAGTTTCGCTGGTGCTGGACACCACAGAGAGTAGCGACATCTTCCTGCTGAGGCGACTCGGCAGGAGAGAGAGCGCGTAGTCGGCCACGATGCCCGCCACGTCCATCCCGCACGCCTGGTCGAATGCGATGAAGCCTACATTGGCATTGGCCTCGCACACCACAAAGGAACCATCGTTTAGCTGTAGCAGGTCAATCCCGCAGACGTCCATCCCCAAAATATTGCACACCTGCACGGCCAGCTGCTTGCCCTGTTCACTAAGGGGGCACATCATTCCCACCCCACCTAGAAAAGAAAGTGAAATGATGAACAGAGAGGTTAATGGGAAATTATGGTCAGTGTTGTTATTGTTAACTAAAATAATTAAAATCGGTAACTGAAAAAGCTCAAATAGATAATATATAGAAAAATAAGAAATGCTGCCTTAACTTACTGAAACAAGTTTAAGAACTCAAATTAATAAAAGTGAAAATTAAAGCTATACAGAAATTAAAACAAAACAAAAATCTAATTCAAAATATAGTATATAAATACTAAAATAACAGTGATGAGACTACATGCATTGATAAATAAAACAAACATCAATTCCCCCTCCCCAACATCAATAGTTCTTATTATTGTAATTATTATTACTTTTCTTATATATTAATCTTAAATTTATACATGGGAATCTTTTTTTAAAAAATATATGCAAGTAGAAAAATAAAAATATATATATAATATATAATAATAATAATAAGAAGATAAAAATGTGTATGAGAGGAGAGACATGCTGATTATAAATAATAATGAATCTAAATATTAATACAANGTAGAGCAGCGCAGCATGGACCCGATTACTCTCCCTCCGACCAGAACTACCCGCACATCCCGCCCATGGCTCTCCTTCACATACTCCTGAAACAGATATGGGGCGTCATGGCGAATCAGATGACATAGGTCTGAGAGGTGGTGCTTATCCCGGGCCAGGAACACAGCTTTACCTGTACAGATCAAAATGGGACATCATTAAAGACTAACTATAATGAAGTGCAAGTTTACACTCAAAACCTCTCTATTGATGAAAGTACATCGATTTGCTCAACTCTCATAATGGATTTTAGGAACTACCTAAACAAATATTACATAAAATGCGTCTACTTAAACAGGTTAAGAAGTTTCAAAGTGTTAAAGGCTAAAGCAATGATTGATTCCTCTGCATATGGAGCAAATAGAACAAGTAACAATCCAGGGTTAAATGCGTGCACTTTCATGTGACGACAATCTTGTGGAAGTGTGAAATGCATCCCTTTCACACATTAACAAGTCATTTTACACTCTTGATACACTGCCAGGTGTAGCAGTATGAATTTGGCCACATACAGAACATCTTGTTTTTAATTAACACAAGGAGGAAGAGAAAAGAATTAGGTAATAGTCAATGTATCAGATCCAAGGAGATATGCAAGACACTAATTGCAGGGAGAGCACCCTAGAGCAACCAGGGGTTAAGTGTCTCGCTCAAGGGCACAAATGTGGTACAGCAGGTTTGTGAACTCTCCAGATGTTCAACCATCAGGCTGCCGCCACCCCACCCAATTCCTCCTGGATCAGAGGAAACCTTTCAAAACATGTCACTGCCCAACAAAGGTCAACATTGTGAGCCGTTTCATTTTCATCTGTAGTTCAATCTTTTAACAAAGGTTTGACTGAATTGTGTGCGTCCTGCTTTACGTAACTAGTGTTCCGAAACCTTTAACCAATAAATTTCCATGACTTACCCAGTTTATGATCACTACTGGATACAGATTAAAACATTTAGACTACAAAAAAAAGTGACTTCTAGCTGATAAACATATTAGAGCTGAGATTTGTTCATTACTTTTCTATTAATAGACTTTAAATTAATAAAGAAAACAATAACAAATACAATTTTATTGTATTAACATTGTAATTCCCTGATATTTACTCTATTTTCAATTTCTGTGGGAACACTGACAATGAACGGAACATTCAAAACAGATCTCAGCAAATGTAAGAACCTGTAGACATAAACTGCAGCATTCTGAGACTAGTTGGGCTGATTTCAGAGCATTTTCCAGTACCAAAAAAAAGAATTACTACATTACATCATTGATAAGTGAATGAAATTAATTTTCATTATTTTCTTCAGGTGTGGCCACTGGTCTTAACTTTAATGAGGCAAGATCTCATCTGACCGTGAGACTCTTGAGTTAATCCAGGGCAGTTTCTGTAATTCTGTATGGTTGCTGATCATCAGAAACTACCATTAAAACAAATATATATATATACATATATCATGCTTTCAGCACATACATCTCAAATTTGCTTGAAAAAAGCAGTGAAGGACAAAGACGCCTTATGTACACTGAAAACAAAGGTTGTCTTTCTTTCTTTCTCCCAGAGTAAAAGAGATGATGTTTCTAAGCTGCCCGATTTCAGAGATCCAGCGTGCTGTATAACTTTGAGGCGTTTGTGTTCTCAGGGCTCCTCAAGGTTTGTCAGCACCCAGATCTGAAGTCTAATGTGGCCCGTTTCTTTCAGTCCCCTAAGGACCTATTATGCACACAGACTGTTCTAGGATCAGTGATTTACCTCTGTGTCCACGAGCGTTCTTCACCACCACAGGGTAACCCAGTGGCTCAGCTTCATCGATCATCTTGCGGAAGTTGTCGTGTCCTCCTGGAGACACACACACACAGCTTAGTGAATATGTAATGAATGTAATTAAAAGTGAGATTTAATTTGAGCGCGAGATTCCTGAGCAAGACGCAAACAGCTCTAATGAAACAAGCAACACTGAGACATTCAATATCCACATGAGAAGAACTGCAACACTGACAGGTTTTGTTTTTTTGCCACGCACGTTTCCCATTTCCTGGACGGCACTCTGTCCAACTACGTGGCCAGTTTTTAAAAGGTTAATGGCTCAAAGATGTTTTAGGAAAATATGTTCTATCCGAAGAAACATGATGGCCACATGTCAGACCCAGAGGCTGTGCTATAAATAATTGTATCACTCTGTAAAAATTTCCCTCATGGTCTATTTTTATACTTTGTTTTCATTTCCCCTTTAAGAATGTAGAAATGTGTTCTATTTGTGTACAATTTATATAAATCTCAATATAGCCAATATGAATCATTTTAATCATTAAAAATGACAATTCATGTAATTCATGCTTTGGACATGTACGGTCTGTTATTCATGTTTTAACAATATAAATGTAGCCCCTTTTTAAATTTAAGTCACAGTCAACGTTTATGACTTCAAACACCTGAACATGGCAAAACAGACATTGTTTTCTTTTTTGTATCTATATTACAATGCCAGACAGCATTTGAAATTAGCCAATGTTCAGTAAATGACAGAATTTAAAATTAACGCAACCTCTGGTTTGATAGAACGTGTCCAAGATGAAACAGAGAAAACATTTGGAAAGACAGCAGAAGCAAGAGAGAAAGAGAAAGCGAAGACATGGGTAGAAATATAATTTAAGCTCAAACCCAAACCACAGCCAGTATAACTGTTGAATGTGTCAGCACCCTGTACATAAATATATTCTTCATGCTTTTGAAGAGAACATTCTTTATGGATGTACAATCTGTTTGACTGGTTTGAGAGGAGCAGATGAACTCGTTCAGCGATCAGTAGGAGGGGGCAAAAGAGAGAAAATGAAGGGTATGTCATATTGGCTCTGCCAGGAACACATCACTACAGCAGCTGTATCTGCTTTTATACACCAACCCTTCCCATCTATTCAGTCTCTCTCTGGTTTTTCCCATTTTGGCTTTCTTCAGTTAGTAATGAGGGCTTCCCTTTCGTTCTACAAACAGGAGTGTCACATAAATGGCCGTTGTCTGTCTGAATAAATGATAAATACAGGAGTGCACCATGGGGTTGGTAAGATTTTGTGGTAACACTTTACAATAAGGTTCATTAAACAGTTAATATATTAACTAACATGAACTAACCATGAGCAATACATTTGTTACTGTATTTACTGTTAACGTTAGTTAATGAAAATAGTTGTTTGTTCATATTAGTTCACAGTGCATTAATGTTAACAAGATTTTAATAATGTATTAGTAAATGTTGAAATTAACATTAACAAAGATGAATAAATGCTGTATAAGTGCAGTTCATTATTAGTTCATGTTAACTAATGTAGTTAACCAATGAAACTTATTGTAAAGAGTTACCGATTTTGTAATGTTTCTGAACTTTATGGTCACAAATTAATGCATCCTTTGCATACAACCTATATTGATTCTTAAATCCCAAGAATCGATCTTTTAGTCTATACTGTTTTCAGTTAATGAATAAACAAACTTGAACAATTTTGTATCGTGCCTCCCATCCAATAAATCTCAATCTTTGTTGCTTTGTTACTTCTGATTTGAAAAGGTCTCAGCTTTCAAATTCGGTTCAATTTTATTATGAAATTCAAACAATAAATACCGTTTAGGCGTTCTTTCATGTGTCATGACGGATTGCTGTAGCTCTTCAGTTCAAGAGAAGCAGCAGTGCGGAGCGCACATGAACTGATCATCTCTTCCTCTTTATGTACGTTGAAAGATATGGTGCAACTTACCAAAACCGTTATGTCACATGTAAATCGCTCAGTGTTTCAACCATGGAANTAAAATGGGCAAACAGCTCTCAGAAAATGGGTTGTCGTGTCCACACATGTATGTATTTATTTATTTATTAAATTATTATTATTTTATTTCATAAAATCGCAGCATTTTGCGTCATATAATCGCACAAGCTTGACATCGCGATTGCGATTGCGATATGATTAATCGTGCAGCTCTAGTTTCAACCATGGAAAAACATCAATAAAACAGCTTCTAAACAATCCATTCAATACATTTAAGCCATTTAATGTCCAAAAACTCAGTCAGCTAGAAAAATGTACTTTAGAGAGGATTATCTTGCTAAATATATGCACTATATGCATTTTAATTAAACTGTTCTTCAATATTAAATGTGTTTTTGAATAAATCATGTTATGACAGCCACAATTTAAATGTTTATATTAAACAAAAACAATTGAGTAAAAAACAATTATGTCATTAAGAGGGAATGTACAACTTTTCTTACTTTTAAAACACAATTGAAACGGTGGTTGAGAGACCCAAACATGCGATCGTATGTGAACTTAACTAATTAGAATGCAGTTTGTAAGATGGGCCTGTGCAATATCCATATTTTATTATTACTTTTCTTTCTCTCTTAGACTCAGTGCAATACAGATGAACTGTAAATTATTTTCTTTTTCTTCCTCTAATTAACTTGTCGCTGTTCTATTGTGTATTTTAATATTGACTGTTGTATTAGCGTGTCTGTCTTTGTCTTACTGTGTTGTATACAGTTTTTTCTTTCTTTCTTTTTATGTGTAACATCTACCTGCCAGGGGGTCTGCAGATGGAAATAAGCCTAAGGCTATAATCTGGCATATTTACATTTGTCTTAATGTTCATTAATATGCATTGTTCCCTCTTTTCTTAAATAAATAAATAAAAGAATTTTAAAAAAAATACTTTTTTAAATTATTATAAAAAACTTCCTCGTATAATTTAAATATAAGTAGCCTACAAATAAGTTCATTTTAACCTTTAATTTTATAATGATGTACCAACTGGGGTTCTCAGTATAGTTTACAGCACTAGCTAAGAGATAGGACCAATTAATCAATATTAAAACAAATTGAATCAAAATCAAATTGTGAATTTTGCCTCAATGCCCAGCCCTAATATTTATATAAGATGTACAAAAGAAAACTTAAATTCCTTTATTTTTTTATTACAAATTGATTATTGGGGATTGACGGGTTTCAGACATAAAGATGATCTCTCACCGTAGGAGTACGTGTCAGGTAGAGGCACTCCATGCCCAGCGAGCTCCTGGAAGGTCCAGAACTTATTGACACAGTTGAGGATGGCCTGAGGGCGGTTGACCAGACGACAGCCCAACTTCTCCAGGTGACGCAGTACGGTGATGTCACTGTCCGACTGGACCCATGGGGTCGGAACGCGCACCACGGCAACTTGCGGGTATGAGGTAACGTTTTCCTGCCCAACCCGCAGACCTGAAAGAAAGAAAGGGAAGATAAATCACATGCTGCAGTACAGGCAGTGCAGTCTGTGTTTTGACCGGTGCAGTATTGTGTGGAGGGATTACACTCGTATCTGAGCAACCAATGAGAGCCAGACTTTCATTTGGATGTGTCGCCCTTTTCTCTCGCCCTCTCACACACAAACACTCAATGTGACAGATGAGCTGGCCTTAGTTCACAAAACAACACACAACAGCATCTCTGTAATACTAAATAGCTGATCTCCTTCAGAGAGCTGTTACACAATGCTGCAGAAGGTCGCTTGCTTTGCCTCGCTATAGCGACGTTCACGTTGACCCACTAACCCAGTTTGTACTGCTTTCTGTTTTTAATTAAGATGCCAGTTTGGTTTTATGCTCACTTAACACCAGCCTTCACTTGAGTAAAATTTTAAATCGGTTTTAAAGCCGGCGCTCATTGGACTTGACTTGAATCTTGCATTTTGACTCAGATTACGAATACAAGACCAGTTGAGAGCAATCAAACATTACTAAATATGGCAAACATGTAATTTTGTTGTTTGGATGGAACAGAACACACAAAATAGCAGAAGAAAGGATTTCAGAGATTACATAAAGCCAAATACGTGATTGAGTATTTCAAGAAATCACAGGAAATGTAAATCAGGATATAAAAAGGAGCCATGAGAGAACAAGAGACAAAACATGAATGCGTCACTGTATTTCTAATCTCTCCTGCTTCTCCGCCATCTTAGGATGGAGCAACACACACAAACCACGACTCAGCATCTTCACTAGCAACTGCTACATCAGCACTCTCTTTTCCTCTCATGGATCAAAGCAGATGGGACTTGAATGCAGTTAAACGGACATAACAGGACTATATTGGCATATATGAAATGAAAGAGAAATGCAAACATTTTTGATTCCCAAGAAGAAAAAAAATAGTTCAAATTATATAACATTATGTATTGTATGTTGACTGTTCAGTCATCTGCTTTGATTTTTTTTTCCCACCTGGTTGAACAACCACTGAGAGGACAATAGCTCTGTTCCAAAACCTAGCGAGTTTCCTAAACAGGCAGCATCCTTTGTCACAGAACCTCATAAGCATCTCAATGTGCTACACCAACAATGCACACATAAATTTTTTTTTTTGAAATAGAATTTGACTTTAACATGTTGCTAACCTAATATCATAACACTCTAAAAAGAATAAAAATACAAGGCACACACAAATATTGGGTGCAATAATACATTTTAAATTACAACAAACTGTGCTATTAATTACAACCAAGTAATTACTCTTCCGTTCAAAAGTTTGGGGTCAGCAAGATTGTTTTTGAAAAATCTCTAATGCCCACCCTAAGGCTGCATTTATACAATCAAAAACACATTTTAATCAAATACAGTGATACATTTTTCAGGATTCTTTGATGAACAAAGTTCAATACAACAGCATTTTTGAAATAGAAATCTTTTGCAACAATGATAAAGTCTCTTGATCAATTTTTATGCATCTAGGTATTCATTTCCTTTTGAAAGACAAGTCTATATTTGTAGTTGACATTTCTCTCACCGTGTCCACCATCCTGGATGGTTTCAGTGGTTCACTAGGTTTTGAAACACCACAATTCTTACTCAATATTTCACAACACTGATAAACATGGTAGAACGTTTAATTATTTGGTTTTGAATAAACCAATTACCTGACTAATTAATTCCCAATAAAACAGTACACTATATAGACCAACTGTAACCAACCAGGTACACTAACAGATCTGAAGCTCATACCAGACTGACTAATTTCCGGAGGAAATGAAAGTCATACACTCACTGAGGCACAGAGAATCACCCCTTAAAGGTATAGTTCACCCAAAAATGAAAATTGTGTTATCATTTACTCACCCTCAAGTTGTTCCAAACCTGTATGAATTTCTATCTTCTGTTGAACACAAAAGAAGACATTCTAAAGAAATGTCAGTAACCAACAGTTGATGGACATTGTGACATTTTATTTATTTTTTTTCATACTATGGAAGTCAATGGGGCCCATCAGCTGTTTGGTTACTGACATTCTTCAAAATGTCTTCTTTTGTGTTCAACAGAACAACAAAATTCATAGAGATTTGGAACAACTGGAGGGTGAGTAAATTATGACAATTTTCATTGTTGGGTGAACTATCCCTTTAATCACTTGTGTGTACAGATCTTTATTTGTTTTATCTTACACGTACGTAATAATACAAGACATAAGTCAATTAAGGTTATTTGTATCTGCCTGAGGCTCAATCAGTAAATGTATTAACAGACTCAGAACATACAGCATGTCCCTAACTTCCCCCTTCTGTCAGTTCTGCAGCAGCTGTCTCACTGTGGGTTAAGAAACTTGACTGACTCTCACACTGAATCCAGAGCGAGTGAGGATTTCAGGGTAACCTACTGTGTTAAGCACAGTATAGACACAGGGTTAGCCTACTTCAGAGGTATGCTGTAAGGGTAAGGTGAGCTGGAATTAGATACAGGTAGATAAACAGACAAAACACTAGACAAGTAATCCCCATTAACAGCCACAACAGCCAATCACACAGTGCCTGGATAATACAACACAATTATTCAATATAAACTACCATTCAAAAGTTTGGGGTTGTCTCTTGTATGCCCATTAAGGCTGCATTTATTTGATAAAAAATATAGTAAAAACAATAATATTGTAAAGAATTATTAAAACTATTCCTGTGATGGCAAAGCTGAATTTTCAGCAGTCATTACTCCAGTCTTCAGTGTCACATGAAATCATACTCAAGAAGCATTTCATTCTTATTATCATAAATGTTGAAAACATTTGTGCTGTTTAATATTTTTTTCAGGATACTTTGAATAGAATTTGTTTGATTGTTTTGTTACAAAAGATGTCACTTTTGATCAATCTTACTGGCCCTAAACTTTTGAATGGTGGTGCAAATGAAAATTTCAGATATTCATTTGTTTTACTTAATGAAAATGCATTGAGTGTTCTGAATACTTGTCATTCAGCTGCCAATGAGTGAGCAGTACTCAAAACTACATTACCGTATTTGAATTCATCCTGCAGATTTTCAACCACAATCATCACCAAAAAAATCCATGTTGGCTTACCATTCATAAACAAGCGGGACCGCCATAAACAACTCACATACAGCTCAAATTGTGTGCATTAAGGGCTAGAATTGGCATTCATTCCTGTATAATCCAGACTGACGCTTTATTACACAAGCATACATTAGAGAAACCTGAAGTTGAGTCCTCCTAAAGCCACTGAATTTACAGTATTGTTATCAAACACTGAGGTTCCTAACTCAAGTGAACCATCTTCTGCATTTTGCTTTTTCCTAGTTGAGATAATCAAGGGGAACTACCTCAATTTTAGTGCACAACAGATACACTTCCCAACCTTCTTCTATGTCTATAAAATCTTCCCTAGGACTTTGCTGATAGAAAGAAATGTCTTGGGAAGTTGATTCAATCGTTCCGGTCTGAAGTTTCACTTACCACTAACTCTAATACAGTAACGTGTGTGCATTATCTGCACGTTTTTGTATTTTTCAGCATGCTTGCAGTTTGTGCATGTGTGAGACAATAAATTGGTGTTAGATTTCACATGTCTTAGAGGAATGGACACTTGACATCAAAAAGTAACGCGCGCGCACACACATCGCTCACGCCATCACATGAAGTGAAAAATCACGCTGCCAAAAGTCCTGAACCCTGATTGCCTATTGATTGTTTGATTGCTGCATGTGGCGTAACGCACAGCAGGTGATAAGATAACTATACACACACTCTTGGGGTGCCAGTCAATAGGTTCACAAATAAATTCAGGAATTTATTATTCAGGAATTTTGATATGTCCTCAAACGATGGTCTTTAACTGCAATGTTTTTACTGACACAAGCGATCATGATTATGTGCTGACCTACTCTGTTCCATGTGTCTCACGCTGATGATGTAACTCAGCAGAATGTCAGGATCTCTGGGGGTTTAAATCCCAGAGCTGACCAACTGCCAACCACCTCTTTATCGGACCAAGACAGGATCCAGGCCAGCACATTAAACACACACAGACATAAACATGACGGGCCAACAACCTGCTCCAGTTGCGCTGCCGTTGAGTTCTCCATACAGCTGTCTACCTTTGCATTAAAGTAGGTCAACGTGGTCTCAGTTCTTCTCTCCTCCTTAGCTTGTCTGTTCGGGTCTTCCTGTTAGACTGGCTATCCATTATGTCGCAAAGTCACACCACTAAACTTAAAGTAGCTGATTCAAGGCAGAGCTGCATTGGTGCATAGCCACTCCCTTTACCTCAGGTCCATGCAAAATACACAATGTCCCAGTGCCCATCTGCACCACCTAAAAGAAATGCTGTCATGTCAAACCAAAACAGCCCCACCCACCAACAATGGCAACACTGGTGTCAATAACTCAGACCATTATCTTATGAAACACTTTGCAACTTGCTGTCAGTTTATTATTAAAGGGATAGTTGAGCTGAAAATGAAAAATCACCATTTACTCACCCTCATGTTGTTCCAAATCGGTATGTTTTACTTCCAAGACGACGTTAGGCAGAATAACAGACTAGGTCACCATTCGATTGCATTGTATGGAAAAAAAGATGCAGTTAAATTGAATGGTGACTCAGGCTGCCAACCTCTCACATTCTGCCTAACATTTTGTTTACCACTGAAGAAAATCAGCATGATGGTTTAGAACAACATGAGGGTGATTAAATATTAAGAAATGCATGTATTTTTTTTGTTAAATATCCTTTTAATTTCACAGCATTTTCTGCATATTATAAGGGGTTCTGCCAGATCAATTCACACACTAGGTCTTAAAGTGACCTGAAGTCATCTTGGTAGAAACCATTGTTGACTCCGATTTTTAAATGCTTAAGCATATAAGTGTCTATAAAACAAGACTGGTAAAACAAGATAGTGTATGACTAAGAGGATTCAGTATAGGTGTGTGTATCTTTAAGCATCCCGGATACCACAAGTTTATTAGACAATATCTGTATCCTTAGTATTGCTTTGCTACCAGACGGTGATGCTATTACAAAGATAATCGACGGTACAAACATCTTCCGGCAGATTAAACATTTTTAAAAAGTCGCATTTCAGATGAGGTTCGCACGTGACGAATCGATTATTTCGATTAAAGCCTTTTGTATGAAGAACCTCGCGCGAATGCGTCATAACATACCAGTTCAATTCATTTCGATCAAAGCTTGCCGATTGAATATTAAAAAAAATAAAAAATAAATAAATAATGGCGAGTGTATCACCTGAATAAAACGGGTCTTTGTGAACGTCGCGCCATCTGCGCTCGAGGCTTTATGTGTTGATAATGAACGCGCTCGCGCCGCACACTCGTGACTGTTCGCGCGCACATGGTGCAACAATACACGGTGATATATCTAAATACTGGGGTGAATATAATTAAATATTCGCTACGAGATGACAACAATTTCTCCACTGTTTTAAACGGCCTTCCATCCATCGACTAGGCTATGGTGGCTGACTGGCTGAAAGTGGGTTAGGCGGTCACCCACCCGCACATCTACACAAAACACTCGCAGGGTGATGCACATCCGCTCAATGCAAGCGTGCTGCGCTGCTAACCATCCACACTGTCCAGTTATTTAGCCAACTCAACAGTTTAAACACAAAAACAATTTCAGTGCTCGTACAGATGGGATGTATACATATATGTGCGTGCGGTTTTTACCGAGCTGTCCGTCCGTGATGGTCAGGACGATCTCATCCATTAGAAGATAGCGGAATTCAACATCGTCCTCGGCGCAGCGCTCCTTCAGAGCTCGCAGGATCTGGACCTGCGGGTATTCCTGGCTGATCCGCCGGTCTGTGATAAACCACACCCGGGAACACATGTTTTTGGAGCTCGGGTAGCTTGCAACAGGGACACGAAGCTGATGCCACACAAAGAGCCGCAACACTGTTTTTTAAAAAAACAAAACCCAGTTAATCCGCTCTAACCAGATCCGAGATCAAGCAAGAACGCGCCTAAAATCGATTCTTAACAAACACGCGGTGAGGGGCTGCAATTTTGCCTCCCAAATAACCGAAAAATGATAACGCGCTCCCCCACTGAGGGCAACAGTAATTGCCCCCAACACGGGCTAACAAAAGCCTCGCTACAGAGCTCGGTTCCTCTTGCTCACTACGATATAGACTTTCAAAGATATACCGACAAAATGGAGAGCGAGCGGATGAGAGGCTGGATGTTGTGACGAGTGATGCCCCTGCTGATCTCCGGTGCTCGCGCTGCTCTCAGCCCTACGCCTCGGCTTTTCCAGCACGCGCTTCGCGTTTACAACTCTTTCCCTCTCGCTCATGCACAGCCCGCACCAGCCAATGAGCGAGAAGGGCTCGCACTCACATTGACCAATCGCAGTCCACAGTCCTCACCGCGAACCAATCGGTGGAGAGAACAAGAGGAGGCTCGAGATGTCCACAGGAACCAATGGGAGATGCGGGGTGAACGAGGCAGAGGGGAGGAGGTGACGTATGCGCGGGCGTGCGCGCTCTCGTTTTTTGCTAGGATTTTTTTGTGTGTGTGTATGAGCGCGTGGCAGGAATTTCAGCAAGGGAGAGGGGAGGGGAGTCTCCAAGAGCGCGCACTACCCCCGAACCGGTTCAGACCGGGCGTGGGGAGGTTTGGTTTGGTTTAGTTTGGATACCAACGCCTGTCTCGCTCATGCTACGTGTTGAAACGGTCAGAAAAAAAAACGGTTGAGCGAAGAATCCCCCACCCCGAGGAAGTGGGAATGAGAGCGTCTGCAGGCGCATCCTCTCTCTTTTGTGTCGCTCAACCAGCGTCCTCTTAATGTCGTGGCAACCCCATAACAACAAAACACTGAAGATTCTTTTCTCTCTCTCTTTCTTTTTTTTTGAAAGATAGATGTCGGAAATGATAGCTTGTCATTCTAGAAATTCGAGTTAATGTAACGTAACGTTACCACTGTATCTCGGAGCTTTGTTTAATTTATTTTGTTGTTTTAGTGACATATACATAGCTTGGAGGCTATTTAAATAGTTCGTCACGGATGCAGAACCCTCACTTTTATTATGTGAGATCAAATCATACCACGACAAAATGACCCACTTTGGCTTTGTTTACACCCAGAGAGGGAGGGGCGAGAGAAAACGGACATCATAGATGCAGACATTAATAAACCGTCCGGTAAATAAAGGCCTTTAAGTAAAACCAAACCTGTCTCGAATGAATCTTTCTTCTGTTCTCTGTGAAATGTGATCTGTACCGTTCACAAAAATAACACAATACAGTAAATCCTCATTTCAGCCTTAGAGGACTGTTGGTCCCGCCTTTATTTCGACCTAACACGTCCATCAACCTCCAGCGCCAATTTTTCTTAACCAATCAGCTTTCAATAAATATTTTCAGGGCGGAACATTAATGGCGTGATACTTATTTATTTATTTTATGTCGATACGTACAATGTACATGGCACAGCCTGAATAATGTTTATAAAACTGTGACCCACTCGTGTTAGTAAAGTGCTTTAATATGATGGACAAATTAAAGTTTTTCTTCAGCAAATGCATTACAAATATATTATTTCTAAACAATGATGTGGGCGTCTGTGATGTAAATTTCATGATGTTGCGATCATGCGGCGAGTCAACGCTGCCACCTAGTGGATATTATTACTATAACATCAGCAAGCACATAAACCATTACCATATATTCAGATTGAAGCTTTTATTGACATAATATTCATACGTAAAATACATAGAATAATAAATATTATAATTTTTTCTTGATTCTTTTAAGTAACCAGTTGTGCAAGACAATAAACACTATCCCATGGTTCATTAGCATTTAGTCATATTTAGACATAGGACTGGTTTCACAGACATAGTTTAGATTAAGCCAGGATTAGGCCTCAGTTCAATTAGGACATTTAAGTAGCTTTTATAAACATGCCTTTCTGGTGTGCCTCTTGAGACGAAACAATGGCAATGATATAATTTAAGATATGCCAGTGCAAGTTGCTTTCAGTTAAAACAGCTCAAACATGCATAAGCCTTGTCTGTGAAACCAGAGGATAATATACTATCACAATATGTTTATGAGGCTTGTGAGTGCTATTGGAATGCATCTGAAATGCCACTGACATTCTTTACTCTTGGGATGCATAATTGTTTGGGTAAAATTAAAACTGATACATTTATATATGTTTATGAGTTTAGCTTGCACTGGTTTTTTTTTTTGTGATATCATGCAATTGAAGAATCAAACACATATTCATTAAGTGAACTTAGAACAGAGCAATTTATTCAATCATTCACATTAAAAAAGCTTCTGAAACTCTTTCAAGCCTGAAAACTTTGAGTCAATAATTTTGGGTCAAGAATATAAATGCCACAAAGCAAACTTTTTGGCCAAAAATAAACAATGGATTAAAAGTTACAAAAAGGAGTAAGACTACAATAATTGTTTGTTATTTCTCTCTAGAAGACAAGTTAGATATGATCAGTTCTGATATATTATAAAGAAGCCCATTTAGCTAAGTGTATCTTCCTGCTAGCAAGCATTGGTAAAATTTCAGTCACAACAATCAATCATAGTGTAAACATTTCACAGTGTTCATATTAGCCTTAAACTTTTTACCTGTTAACTTGTTCTAAAATGTTACAATGGATCCAATTAAAGAACAGGTCTTCTAATAAAACATATAATCATTTAACATTCGTCCTAAGCACTGCATCTTTGCATTATGATCATTGACCCTTTTAGGACTTTTTGTTTACCATCAGCATGGCCACTCTACAAGACACAAATTTGTGCTAAAACAATCATCTTTAGAGCTAAATTTCCAAACCTGATGGCCAATGTCTTATTTCACAAATAACTATCTTCCCAAATGCTACACAATATGTGCATCAAAAAATGAGACCTACTCATTTGACAGCTGACCAAATATGTTTATATTTCAGCAGGAGAATAGCGCAAAAAGTAAGGGAGAGAGAAATAGAGACTTTTAAAATAGATTCATACATATTTGTGAACAGAATATACATTGTTCCTGCCCTTGAGGTGCAGATATATTATATCCTGACCTTTCCCTTCACTCATATATGAAATCTCTGGCATGCATGAAGAGTTTAAACTGCATCTATACAACAAATAAAACACAACTAACACAATCTACAAAAATAGAAGCAGTTACCATTACAATAATACCTGTTTTCCAGTGAACCTCACTGAAGACATCTTGTCTTCTCTTTAACACAGAATACATACATTAATAAATAATTGGTAGTAATTGATTAATCGTATTGCAATGCATTTTGACATAGGTGAATATGAACTACAGCATAAAGTGCATGAGACCCCCCACTTCCCCACTCTTCAGGCTTTGATTTAAAGGGTTAGTTCACCCAAAAATGAAAATAATGTCATTTATTACTCACCCTCATGTCGTTCTACACCCGTAAGGCCTTCACTCATCTTCAGAACACAAATTAAGATATTTTTGATTAAATCCGATGGCTCAGCGAGGCCTGCATTCACAGCAATGACATTTCCTCTCTCAAGATCCATAAAGATACTAAAAACATATTTAAAACGAGTTCAGTAGTTCTACCTTAGTATTATAAAGCGACGAGTAAGTATTCAAAAATTCAAAAAGTATTCTCATCGCTTTATAATATTAAGGAAGAACTACTGAACTCGCATGAACTGTTTTAAATATGTTTTTAGTACCTTTATGGATCTTGAGAGAGGTCCAAAAATTATTGAAGGCCTTACGGGTGTAGAACGACATGAAGGTGAGTAATAAATGACATTATTTTCATTTTTGGGTGAACTAACCCTTTAACATGACATTTCATTATACTTCTAAGGTATGAGATTTATGTAATCCAAAAGGTACTCAGTCTAGCTCCCGGAGATCTACTTTTCTGCCGAATTTAATTCAAAAACTAGCTTAGCATTTAGTCCTAAACTAGCACATCAAGGTCATTTCAAAACTACATGTGTTAGAGCAGAGTATGAGTTAAACTCTGTAAGTGGACATTTATCCAGAAACTGTGATAGCACATTAAAATTTTTCAGATGGCAAAAGTATTTACATATGACAAGTTGATATGTTGGCTGTGTTCTCATGTGAATAGATAGTAATGGTATTTTATAATATTTACAATGTAAATATTATGGGCTGCTGTGTTTGAGCCAGTGAATTTAAAAAGATAAAAAGGGCATTCTTATTTCAGCCATTATTCTAAGTTTGTTTCAACAGTGTCCAATATTTAGATGCCTATTTACAGGTAAATGTTGCATTTAAAAAAAAGTTGACAATAATCCTTTTTTTTTTTTTAAATTCACAACTCTTATTTCTTGATTTGAAGAATGACAGGATGCATGACGATGTTGTGACTGTCTGGCTGTTTAAGGACTGTTGTTGTGGTGCTGGCCTGCTGTACACTTCGAGTAATAGGTCCTCCTACTCTCTCTCTCAACCTCAGAGACAAACGGTCATCTCTTCTGGGCTGTAGCTTTACTTCGCCCACTCTCTGCTCCATTTTTCTACCCAAAACATGTACCCGAACACCTGGCTCCTGAGAGTTAACCTGAGCAACTGAGGAGAGGACTATCTGCTTTGAATCCATCTGCGGCATAAAGCTGCTATTTAAAATAGGCTTGCCTTTTTTATTAGATTGAACCACAGATGTTGACAGAATGGAAGATCTTTTAAGCCTAAAATCCTGAGTGGTATCAACTGCTGCATTTTGCTTGATGATCTGACTCTTTGATATTGTTTTTGGCCCATGGTTTGACCCTTGTGGCTTTGCACTCATATTTGCAATTTGTCTGCGAAGGCTCCCGTTGTTCTCCTGGGCTGAGACGATACTGAGTGTTCTTTTCTTGTAGTTTCTACTGGTCGGCCTCATGGGGCAGCTAAAAGCTACATGTTTCTTTAAGCTAGCGTTGTATGTGAACTCCCTGCTACAGTGAGGACATGCAAAAACGTCTAGGTCATCCTGAGCAAAGGCCCTTCTCCCCCCAGCAGGTCTGCCCCTTTGCACCAGCTGAGATTTCTTCTTATTCAGGACACTCATTTTTATCTTAACTGGTGATTCGTGAAAGATCAGTTTTTTCGGTTGTCCGACCTTTTGAGAGAAATTCTGCCTACTATTAACAATCCTTGCTGGTGATAACACCCCATTTTGTGCTTTTGCAAACTGCTTAAGTGGTATAGGGTTCTTTTTAGGAGTATAGCGCTTTTTGTCACTAGCATTAGCACAGGCTAAGATGTGCTTGTGCAGTTCGGGCATGTTGTCAAAGCTCTTACCACACTTGGTGCAACGAATGGCTGTGCTGAAGGTCTGAGGGATATTGTGAGTGGTAAAGTTGGTGGCCGATGCTGCTGTCGTCCCAGTTGGCGTTCGATTATGGTATGGAAAAGGAGGCGGTTTGAAACTTGGGTAGTGTTGGTTAATGCCTAGACGTACATCTGGGCCTTTTTGTTTGACCCCTCCTGATGCCATGATTTTTATTGTTGTAAACAGCTCTTCAGAAGTGTTGTCCAAGGCATCCTCCTCAGCTTTAGAGGTTGTGTTGTCAGATTCTTGCTTAATTTCTTCGATTGGAAGGCCTGGATCAGTCATGTCAGTTTTGGGACTGTTATGGTTTTCAGGTCTTAACTTGCCATGTACTACTTCGGTGTGTGAACACTCTTGCCCGGGATGGAGATCTCGCTGATGCTGTTCCAAGTTGCAGAGGAAAGCAAATTCCTTAGAACATGTTTTACAAACATAAATTTTACCAATTCCATGATAACTGGAACGGTGCTCCAGCAAACCTGTGTCGCTCTTAAACAACTGTACACAAAATTCACATTTATAGGGCCACTCCTTAGAGTGTTCACCTACATGTTGACTGAGAATCTTCATGGACTGGAAGGGCTGTTCACAAACATTGCACATAAAGTTCTTGCAAAAAGGATGCAAGGGAGTTAATTCATCTTCAACTGTGTTTTCCTGCTTAGAACAATCAGAGGACTGGGCATTGTCCTGCTCCTCTTCTTTGCTCTCTGCTTTAACAACACTAGTGGAAGCCATGAGGGTTGGTGTACCATCTGTAGAGCTTGATGACTGCTCTATAGGTGCCGACTGTGTGGATTGTTCCGAAAGTAGGGTGGTGTCTTGACTGAGAGGTTGCGGCTCAGATGGGACATAAGGTTCTTGCTGTAATGCATCATCGGGAATTTTATCTGAGAGACATTGAACAGGATTAGCTTGGAGAGCTGGGAGAATATTTTCTGTAGATTGCAGTGCAACTGTATACTCAATAACAACAGTGTTTGGAGGAAAAGTCAAGGATGTGATGTTGGACTGGTTAATAGGCAGAGATGGAGAAAATATCTGCGTGTCAGAAGCTAATACAGAGTCTACAACCAACGTTCTTTGAGCTAGTTCACATATGGCAGGATCTGTGACCCAATGAGGGCCTTGTAAAGTCAGTGAAGGGGCTGCAGGTATAAGGCTCTCCAGACCTCCAGGAGCAGAGGACACCCAGTCAGGGATTGTCATTTTCAAATCACCCTGTGAGGGATGTACAAGATTATCAGCGCAGTCTTCTACAGACCCTGTGGGTGGTACAGTGTCAGATACAAGGAAGGTTGAATGGAGAGTTTGAATGTCCTGATTGGGTTCCACTGTGGGAGTTGATAGAAAGGACACAAATGTTGGAGATGAAGAAGGTGAACCTTGACTTGGAGGGACTGAGGCAGCTGGATGGATAGTGACAGGAGTGAGCAATGGAGGGGTTGAATGGATTGAGGCAGGAGGAAGAGACAACTCAAACAAAAGCCTTTCAGGGCTTGGTGGACTTGCATCAGACACTGCCATAACTGCAAGGTTTGTTAGGTCAGGAGCACTGACAACACCTGCAGCATCTGAATCTTCAACTGAAGGATTGTCTACCCCACCATACTCATTCATAAGCACCTTCTGAAGCATAATAGAGTTAGGTTTATTCTTCCTCAAAGCAGGCTGAGTGAGGTAGACTCCAGCGGAGTCACAGTCTAAACTCTTTCCACTAATACTTAAGTCCAGAATGGACTCTGCTAAGGAGTCACTGCTGTCTCGCTTACCCACAGAGTTGGAGAGGTCCAGTGGCTGTTGATTACAGGAGTTTCCACCTGTTCTTGATACAGAGCAGTCCAATGGCAAGATCTGTTGCTGCACTTGAGCTCCATCAGAGCTGTTTATTGGTAAATTTATAGGCTCAGTTTCTTCAGTGCCCAAGATGCTCAACTCGTGACTCTCCAACTTTGACATCTTGGCTTTTGTAGAGTCCTGATCTTGCTTTTCTACATTCAGATCAGGGGTTTGCTGTTGTGAGCTGGGAGGGGAGGTTGTCCTTCTCTTAAATCTAGTTGTTGTTGCAGGTAAAACAGTCAGGGATAAGGGAGGACCCAGTTTGTGGCCATCAGCAATTAACGCAAATGATTGTTTACTGCCATCCTGATTCTGCAGGAGCTGCTTAAGTTTAGGAGACAGATAGACCGTTTTTTCCTTGTGAAAGGCAACTGTCTCAATGCACTGAGGTAAATGAGCAGTGACCAGTGGAGCTCCAGACGTGGAGGACAATGTTAAAGATGACAAGGAAGATGATGAGGTACTCAAGATGGATTCAGACTCTAATTCTGTTTTTATTTGTGGGAGTAAAGGTGGGGTAGATGTCCTACGTCTCGTTGAGAATTGTCCAGACAGGTCAGGGTTGAAACTGCTATTACTGGTTTCTAATTTAAGAGCTTGTGTAATTTGAGCTGGACTGATTATAACAGCATTCAATCCAATCACAGCAGAGCCCCCAGAGTTCATCTCAATCACCTCACAGTTACTTACAGCACTCGTCGAGACAATTTTCCCATCTATGTAGAAGCTGAGATTCTCTGAAATATTACTGGAGATGTCAACCATGTATTCTTTTTCCTTATCAATGTCCTCTGTACACTGTGGGTAAGCAGTCTGACTGTCTGTTTCAACATGCTGCTGTCCTTCAGGTACTTGTGTAATTTTGATCTTCTTATAAACTCCTCTAGGAAGAAGCTGGCGCTCATGGATCCTGCGCTGATGTCTCCTCAGACAAGTATGAGTCCTAAATGCTTTTTTGCAGTACTTGCAGACATGTGAGGCTTTGAAATCACTGTTTTTATCATCCTTTTGTTGTTCACCATCAGCTGCATTAATGCACTTGTTTGGCTGTGGGCTCTGTGATGCTGTTTTTAAAGGTTCACCACTGCCAGGGACATTCTGACTAGCAGTGCAAGTGGCAATTGTGTGATCATTCATCTTCTTGTTTCTATTTTCATGCCTTTTCTCATGCCTCCGACGACTAAACAGTGTACTGAAGGTCCTTCTGCAGCGATTGCATTTAAACCGCTGTGTGTGGCAGGTTGAAAGTGCATGTGTTTGTATGTGACGCTGCAGGCCTTGACTACTCATAAACCTTCTCTCACAGCGGGGACAGGGCAATTCACCCTGGAGTTTAGTACCAGGGTCAAGGTCAGCCTTAGTGTCATTTAAAGGCAAATCAGTCCTATAATCCTGTTTTATCATTCCAGCATGCTCAAAGTCACTTGAATGACAGGCTTGATTATGATTAGCTAAATTTTGGGACACAGGCTGGCTTGCATTCTGAAACAATTGGGGGTTCTGTTTGTCTTTGCAATCCATCTTTTCATCGGTTCTTTCTATCTCTCCCCCTTCTGGCTCCAAGATGCTATGAAGTACAGCTTCATCAGAGTGGTCATCTTGAAACTCAGGTTGCTGGAGAAAAGCCTCTGATGGCATACTATGTCTCTCCTCTTCCACAACTGAAACATATGAACATGCCTGTGACACAATGAAGAATTTTTATTTGCTGTATGAATATATATACCCTGTGCAATCTTGTCCAACATATGTCAAAAACATTTCTAAATGTATAAAATGAAGAAACATTTTTAAACTTACCGTCATCTGATCTCCACATCTTTCTCACTGCCCTTGCAAATGTTTCTTCTTAGGTATGTAGGAGATGCTCTCTGTTGGCTGAAGGGAAAAATGAAAACAGTAATATTTTTTGATAAAGACAATACTAACTTAAAAATAACAATTCATAAGAGATTTCTCTATTAAAATGGCATAGTTTGTTTATCAGAATTTACATTTGTGTGCCAGATTAACCAAATGGGTGACAGAAAGTACAGTTGCTGATTCATGACATGATGCAATGCCACTCTTGTCAGACATCTTAAACTAACCCAGGCCCAACACATACACATAAACTCATAAATGCAATCTACATGTCTGAAAATGTGTAAACAAAGGATAATTAAATAATAATATTACTATTAATAATAACAATCATCATAATTGCAACTTTTCAAATGAAACATAGGTGGGCAGTTGAGTTCATTACTAAAAATTATCTTTTTGCTATTAAATATCTAAATTTCTACGACCTTATACACATATACATACATTGGAATAACAAAGCAACATGACTCTAGCAGAGCAAAGGGTATGAGCTAAAATTCTTTCTTCCAAGAATACTCACGCTGCACTTCAATACAAAAAATAGCAGTGATGCAAACATACTTATGCAAAACAAAGACAAATTTTACTGGGGAAACTGAATACTGTTGTAACATGGACTGACTTGTACAATACAAGTTTAACCAATTTGAAATTATCTATTGTAAATGTCCACTGTCATCCTGGGTTACAATAGAAGTCTTGGTTTATGGTTTGATTTGTGACCATGTTAATGGATGTAAAATGACAGGTATCTGGTATCATCTGAATGAGCAGGCTCTATACAGTATCCACACTTTTTCACCTGCATGTTAAAAAAAAAAAAAACATGAAATATCATGGCTAGCCAAACAGAGGGTTGAAATGCTACTTTCCAAAGTATTGCTACTGGACACAAGATAGCACCATCCATATATTTTACACAATTATGAGAGTGACACAACACACACACAAAAGATCTGTTATGTTTTAGTTGCTGTAATTGTATGTTTTGTGTTGTTGTTCTATATTTTTTCCTATTTTATTTGCTGTTAAAATGTTTACTTTTAAATACTTAAAATGAAATGAGGGTGGTTTGGTGAGTGGGTTGGCATAACTGACTTTGTAATAATTACTTTGTAAATTTAATTTCCACAACAAATCCATGCACAAACTATGCCCATGTTTATAATTGGTGTTGCAAGCTATACCCCACATTCTACAAGTATTTCAAATGTTAAATTCAGATGTGGGCAAAGATAAACCTACAGGAAGTGAGCTTATGGGTTCATTTGTAGTCTACCTGTAAGACTGTGGAGGTGAGGGTGGGGTCAGATCAATTTTTAAGCTAATATTAAATAATCTCATTTTACAGAGGCTTCTTAGGATTACTGGGCGTCCTAATGCAGTAAATAGACAACTTATCAACACAATGGCAACAGGACCAGGCAAGAGTCTTTGTCTACGATGCTCAAGAATAACGTAATGCACCCATAACTGCCGCATTCCCGCTGTACATACATATGCGGGGGATCGATTTCCCACCGTGCAGCGGCTGTTTATAATATCATACAGGCCTGTTCAAATTTATGCACGTGTGCAAATAATTACACGACATAAATGCATGGTATCAGCAAATAGATTAAATTGTTAAAGGCGGGTATAATCGTGTAAACATGTCTGTTGTAAGTCAAGGCGCACATGTTGCGGCTGTCTGACAGCCCTTTAAATAAGACAAACCCCGTTTGACACTGTCGCTAAGCGCGCAGACGAGAAGGTCACGGTCAGAGACACGCTTCACGTTAAAGTGCTTCGACATGCATTTTAGTTTGTACGCCTGTATATCACTGTGATTTTTAAGGCGTAATTTCTTAGAAAAAATAAATAAAAATGCACTAACGGTTAGTCTCGGTGCTAACTCTCAGACAACATAAACGAGATTGACATCGGAAAACGTCAGCAAGCCTTTTTATGACACATGATTTTGATTAGAAATGCCATTTTTCGTCTCTGTATTAAATTGGCTATACCTGTGTATTGCTTACCAGCTTTGTTGTGACGCCTCGCTGCTCGAGTCTGGTGGGCACGCGCAGGACGGTCGCTACTGCAGACTGCACTACTGACAAGGCGCATGTGCGAGATCTCATGCACCTGTATGGTACATGGAATATTACACGTAAAGCAAAAGTCATTTTAAGATATTCTGTTATGTGTAATGAGCCAGTTTTAATTATATGCTTTAATTTTGATCACAGCAAATATATATATTCCAAGTGGGCAAAGGGACAAGAGAATGACGATTTTAAGTGCGTATTTTCAAATATTTTCAGGGAGAATGTTTTATTGGCTAGAGATTTAGAAAAATACTGTGTTTGGAATGCTGTTGTCCGATAATTAGGTATTTTTTGTTCATTTTTTTTTTCACTCTTAAATGTAAATGCATGAAAGCAATTCTTAAGGAGATTATATTAGGCTAGTATATCCCCCAATGTATTAAAAATAAACAACAAACTCATTATGCGGTTGGTTATTATCCAGCAACTGAATCTGAAGGATGGTCATTTATAAAAATATTAATAATTTAAGCAGGTACAATTATATACATTTATTATTTTAAATTAATATTTATTGTGCTCAGTAAAAATTGCATATACACAGTGGAAAATCTTTTATGCAAATTGTCCAAATGAATTGCAAATTAGGCAACATCCACCATTTGCTGGTGTGTTTTCATCATCCATTGTGTCAGATGACAGCCTTACAGTAGAGAACAATAGATTACAACAGAAACTAAGCACACTCCTACATCTGTAGGCTATACAGCCTCGAAACGAAATTTAAATATAGCCTATAACGTTAATAAATGCATTTTTTACACGAAGAAGAGCAAAGGGGAGCACGGTGTTTATTGCCAGCAGGTGTGTGTTCGTTTCTGTATGCTTTAGACAATAAACACTATCTGAGAGGAGGGGAAATTATATTCAAGGTCTTATCAGAATTAAAGCGATGCAATCTGTTCAATTCCAGAAACCCACATTCCTGTAGTTATTACTAGCGACCACTAGAGGCCGCTGTGTCCCAATTTGTAGCCTATTGAAGTAAACTGAGAGCTCGTATTGTCTCCACAACTGGGGATTTGCTCAGTACAATATGTTTGAGATTATTAAAGGTTTAGTTCACCCAAATATGAAAATTCTGTCATTAATAACTCACCCTCAATTTCAAATATCAATCTCCACCGCGCATACGACCAGACACAGGAACAGTTTCTTCCCTCAGGCAATCCATCTCATGAACACTTGACAAACATGGAACACACAACACTATTACACATCATTTACTTAAAACACTTACTTATACTTCAAATTTGCACACATAACTGCACATACAATTGTCTATATTATATATTGTTTTTTGCTTTTTTTGCACTTTGTCTATCTTGTAAATTCGTATATTATTATTTTATTCCTCTTATTATGTGTCTTGTCTTGTCGCTGTCACTCTGTTACACTGTGGAGCTTCTGACACTAAAACAAATTCCTAGTATGTGTAAACAACATACCTGGCAATAAAGCTCTTTCTGATTCTGATTCTGATTCTGATTCATACACGACAGCACCACGACGCATGCGTGTTGTGCAGACGTTGTTGCGTGAACTCGCGTTGGAGTTTAATATTTTGTAAATGAATCGGTAAATTATGTTTTTTCACTTTCGTCACTTCATAAAATTGAGGTTAAACCACTGGAGTCACATGGATTATTTTAATCATGTCATTATACTGGGGCTTGAAAGTGGTAGCCTAGGCTATGCTGTCAGTGGTGGGACAGAAAGCTCTCAGATCATTTGTGATTCGAAGATGAACATGAGGGGGAGTAATTAGATAGATAGATAGATAGATAGATAGATAGATAGATAGATAGATAGATAGATAGATAGATAGATAGATAGATAGATAGATAGATAGATAGATAGATAGATAGATAGATA
>RJVU01027559.1:10735189-10767032 GCA_003731715.1 Anabarilius grahami | reverse complement strand
ACTGCATCTCTGGAGCTCAGCCACAGTGATCTTTGGGTTCTTCTTTACCTCTCTCACCAAGGCTCTTCTCCCCTGATAGCTCAGTTTGGCCGGACGGCCAGCTCTAGGAATGGTTCTGGTCATCCCAAACGTCTTCCATTTAAGGATTATGGAGGCCACTGTGCTCTTGAGTGCAGCAGAAATCTTTTTGTAACCTTGGCCAGATCTGTGCCTTGCCACAATTCTGTCTCTGAGCTCTTCAGGCAGTTCCTTTGACCTCATGATTCTCTTTTGCTCTGACATGCACTGTGAGCTGTAAGGTCTTATATACACAGGTGTGTGGCTTTCCTAATCAAGTCCAATCAGTATAATCAAGCACAGCTGGACTCAAATGAAGGTGTAGAACCATCTCAAGGATGATCAGAAGAAATGGACAGCTGAGTTAAATATATGAGTGTCACAGCAAAGGGTCTGAATACTTAGGACCATGTGATATTTTAGTTTTTCTTTTTTAATAAATCTGCAAAAATGTCAACAATTCTGTGTTTTTCTGTCAATATGGGGTGCTGTGTGTACATTAATGAGGAAAAAAAATGAACTTAAATGATTTTAGCAAATGGCTGCAATATAACAAAAAGTGAAAAATTTTAAGGGGGTCTGAATACTTTCCGTACCCACTGTATATATATATATATATATATATGTATGTGTGTGTGTGTGTGTGTGTGTGTGCATATATATATATATATACACACACACCGATCAGGCATGACATGACCACTGACAGGTGAAGTGAATAACACTGATTATCTCTTCATCACGGCACCTGCTTGTGGGTGGGATATATTAGGCAGCAAGTGAATATTTTGTCCTTAAACTTGATGTGTTAGAAGCAGTAAAAATGGGCAAGTGTAAGGATTTGAGCGAGTTTGACAATGACTGGGTCAGAGCATCTCCAAAACTGCAGCTGTTGTGGAGTGTTCCCGGTCTGCAGTGCTCAGTATCTTTCAAAAGTGGTCCAAGGAAGGAACAGTGGTGAATCGGCGACAGGGTCATGGGCGGCCAAGGCTCATTGATGCTCATGGGGAGCAAAGGCTGGCCCATGTGGTCCGATCCAACAGACGAGCTACTGTAGCTCAAATTGCTCAAGAAGTTAGAAAGGATAGAAAGGTGTCAGAATACACAGTGCATCGCAGTTTGTTGCGTATGGGGCTGCATAGCCGCAGACCAGCCAGGGTGCCCATGCTGACCCCTGTCCACTGCCGAAAGCACCAACAGTGGGCACATGAGCATCAGAACTGGACCACGGAGCAATGGAAGATGGTGGCCTGGTCTGATGAATCATGTTTTTTTTTTTACATCATGTGGATGGACGGGTGCGTGTGCGTCGCTTACTTGGGGAACACATGGCACCGGAATGCACTATGGGAAGAAAGCAAGCCAGCGGAGGCAGTGTGATGCTTAGGGCAATGTTCTGCTGGGATGTCCTGCTATCCATGTGGATGTTACTTTGACATGTACCACCTACCAAAGCATTGTTGCAGACCATGTACACCCTTTCATGGAAACGGTATTCCCTGGTGGCTGTGGCCTGTTTCAGCAGGATATTGTGCCCTGCCACAAAGCAAAAATGGTTTGAGGAGCACAACAACGAGTTTAAGGTGTTGACTTGGCCTCCAAATTCTCCAGATCTTAATCCAATCGAGCATCTGTGGGATGCACTGAACAAGCAAGTCCGATCCATGGAGGCCCCACCTCACAACTTAAAGGACTTAAAGGATCTGCTGCTAACATCTTGGTGCGCGATATCACAGCACACCTTCAGGGGTCTAGTGGAGTCCATGCCTTGACAGGTCTGGGCTGTTTTGGCAGCAAAAGTGGGACCAACACAATATTAGGAAGGTGGTCATAATATTATGCCTGATTGGTGTGTGTGTATATATATATATATATATATATATAAAATATTTTTATATAATTTAATTATATAATTATATATAATATTACAGCAAAATAGCACAAGCTTTGGTGATAACTAAACAAATATTTAATTACTACATTAGTAATTACTCGCTTGAAATGGCATCGGAAGTGGAAAACGTTGGTCAAAAACAAACATTTACACACAAACTTACCAGAAACCGCAATTTTCAGATGCCATCTTTCTTTTTCTAGCTCAACTGTCACCGAATGGAACGCATAGGATTGTGGGATATCAAAGGCAGTGAAGGATACATCTATGCTGCCCTCAAAAATCTATCAGATGAAGTGCCTTGATGCCTTCCTACGTTGGAATATTCCCTCCTAAGGCAGCATTTTTAAGTTTTCAGATGCAGCCAGAGAGCAATGAGGTAACTAAATGAACAACAGGTGAATGTAATCAGTAACTAAGGGAACAAACTGGCACACATTAGGAAACTAGGAGTACGTCTCAATCAGCTCCCTAGTTCAGTCAGGGCACTGATCAGGAAGTCGGTCATTATAAGGCAGTCTCAATCGCAAAATCCTTCCGCTGCGCTGGAACGTTCACTCCCTAAAAAAATCCCACAATGCACTGCAAAAACCAGTGAGCATGGATGCTCCCTATGCTCCCTTACCAGAAATTACATCACATTTCTGAAGTGCAAAACATAAAATGCAAGAGCCAAATCTCAAATATAATGATACGCGATAGAAGACTGTTTTTTATATGTCAGTATAAACACACGTCGCTAGGCAGGTAGTGAACACATCTAGTTAAAATAATTCATATTCGGCTGAAATGTTGTAAGGATATATAACAGAAAAATGTGTTTAAACAGCAACTAATATCAAAAAGATATAGGTCCACCTTGTACGTTGACGTTGTACATGTCATGTCACCAGAAATTGAGTTATAACTGTTCCAATGTGTAGTGAAGCAGAGTCCTTAACAATGCCTGGGGATTTGTGTACACGATGTACTGATTCACAAGCTCAACTTACAATGACAGGACACAGGCAAACATGAAGGGAAGACAGAACCAAAATACAATGAAACTAAACCAAAACAGAGCATACGCGTTGCAACAAGAGAAGCTTTTTGAAAATGCAAAATTGCAGAAAGATTTTTTGTGATGGTTAGGTTTAGGTTAGAATAAGAGGATAGAATAAGTAGTTTTTATAGTATAAAAATCATCATGTCCCCATCATGGAATGTCCCCATAAAACATGAAAACCCAATGTGTGTGTTACATTTATTCATATATTATATATAAATGTAAGACACATAAATATTTATATTATATATCACCAAAGTCACACAGAGGAATGAGACAAGAGAATGTTTTGAAAATCAAATAGGTATGATACTGAATAAGTGACATGACTCTAGTGTTGTGTGAGCCTCAGCATATCAGTTGAGTCCAGTCTCTCGCTGGTACTGTACACACCCTCCCTAGAAATATATCACAGCGAGTGGACAGCACTGAGAGTGAGTGTTTCTCAAGGCCTGGGGAGTGACCAGAAACACTGGCAATCGCTGCACATGTGTGTCTTTAGGCTTTGAAGTAAACACGAGGCTACTGTATTAGCCATCCTCCTTTGAACACACTCACATTCTTCTGTGACAGCTTATTTTTATCATTATCTTACATGTATTTGTGTGTGTTTGTGAAAGCAAAAATTTATAGGAATGTCAGAGGGTCTGTGTTGCCTATATTTTTGAATACATTTATTCAGTCTAAGCTACTTATAGTTTTGTGATGTCAGTGAGATTTTATTTTTACATTTGTGGGTATCTGCAAAATTGTGTGTATATTTGTATTTCAGAGTGTGCTCGTCCAGACATTGCTTTGTTTGTTTTGGCACTTCTACGACTTTCCTGTGTGTTCATGTGAGTGTACATGAAGGCTTTTACTGGTCAGGAAGTGCCCTTCTCATTAGGAATGTACAGAAATCATTGTATCACAAACACACTGTTATAGAGCTCAGACTGTGAGCAGGACGTCAGAGTGGGTCTCCCACTAAAAGAGTCCATTGTTCACAGCTAGAGAGAGTGAGTGGCTGGGCTACTGCCTAAAACCACATTCAGACACATACACATATGCACAGCACACCCACATATACGCAAAGAAGTGACTGTTATATGATTAGGGCTTCAATATTGGAAAAAACTGACTTTGCGATATTTAGTTTTTCTGCGATACATATTGCGATATGAAATAAATTCACCAGATTACTTGAATAGCTCTATTTGGAAAGAATGAATAATTCTAGAATGTTTGGGGTCATTTAAATGAAATAAACAGTGCTTTATATTTTTCAGGTAAGTGTTCAGGTACAGAAAATGTATAATCAAATGTAAAATAGCATAGTCTTCACTGTATAAATTGAATATAATCAATCTGTTAAAGCTGCAAAAGTGATTTTCTCTTTGTATTTTGTTGTTCGTTAACATTCATGACAAAAAAAGTAGCAAGAATATTAGCCTGCTGTCACTTTAAGACCGAATGTGCGGATCCACTGTAATGATACACATCCGTTTTCTTTGTTTGTGTTACCTAAGCCATAAGCAACTGTTTGAGATGGACTTTTTTTTTTGCATGTATGTGTTCGTTCAAACACAAAGATGTGGAAGTGAACGGAATTTGGTGTTCACGTGCATCTGCGCGGCTCCGCATGCACGCACAGAAAATAGCGTGTACAACTGACAGGACCTAAAACACGTGCAAATGATGAACTTTCACTCTATGATGGTTAAACTTAGCATTTAATCCGATAATCACATGCTTTTCAAAATGTGGTTCCTGGTCTTTACGGATTAATGATCCCTATAGACATCGCAGTTCCTTAGAAAACTTGAGTACTGGTAACTCATTTAATTATAAGTTGAGTACTTAGTTCAGTCAACCTAAATATTTAAGTACACTGAACTCAAACAAAACAGTTTTCTTAACCAGCTTGTTTACATTAATATGTGGAAACTGATTACCTTATATTTCTCAAACATGTTTTACTCAAAGTTGTGAATAGTGAATTCAACTGTTCAACAATTAAACTGCAAATACTGTTTAAATACTTTGTGTATATAATTATAAAATATTATAAATATATAATTATTTTTGTGAATACTTTTGCTCAAAAATGATGTGTGTACTATCTTTCATTGCATTAAATGCCACTTGATTTCATATATTTTGTTTTACACAATCAGTGGTGGACGGAGACATTCAAACTTATATTAAGGTTCTTGACTCATTTTGAGTCAGATATTCATTGATTCAGTGTTTTGTTTTGGGGTTTTTTAAGTTGAGACGACTCTCATTGGATCAATGAGTTATACCTGCATTGGCAAGGGCTGAATTTCTTTTTTTCTTTAAAGTCAGACATTGTGCTTTGGAATAGTCTTAGGCAATTGACAAACATGTCAATACTGGGACAGAGAAAAATGAGCACTCTTAGAATATAAGGTCTATAAACCTTTAAAGGGTTCTGTCATATGTAGATTCTTTTAGTGGTTTTATATGTTCATACTGTATATGTAGATCCTTTTAGGGGTTTCCAAGGGATCATTTTATGGATTTCGTTTTAATTAATTAAATAATTTTTAATTACATTTTATGAATTAAGTAAAGTTCCTAACTGTAATTTTCGGGAGGAGTAAACCCATCTAATCTTTCAATTACCCGCCAACACTGTAAAAAAATATTTTCATGATTTGTTATTACAACCTTTTTTCTTTTGTCAAATCAACTTAGATAATTAATGTGGTTCAGATAACATAATATTTTGAGTTTCTGTTGATTAAACCAATCATCTTCATTGTATTAAATTTAATTTAATTTCAATGAACTTACCAACCAGGTAACTTACATTTTTAAGTTAAACCAACAATTTTTTTATAGTGTATAAGCAGCCGCTCACCTTGCTCTGGCATCAGCTGTTTTGGCATCCCCCCACCTCCCCAACTCAACATAATTTAGGCATCTTGCTACCATACCCATCATCCAAGCATTAGTAGTCCCACTGGGTTGTATATCTACGCTTGAGTTGAAGCTGCTTCCTCGAGCCCCTCCACTGCAGACAGCAAGCCAAATACACTTAACCTTATAAGCTTAAAGATTATATGGGCAAATGAACTTGTGAAACAGCTCGTAAACATACTTTATCACTAAATTTTTGATAAACATTATGTAATAATTTAAGACATTTCTCCTTTTTGAACCTTTTTGGCATAAAGGGACAAGAACCATATATATAGAACCTCACTGAACCTTTTTTTCTAAGAGTGTATGGTAAAAATGCTTTATTACTGTACACTTTAAGAGCCTAAATATGTTTTGGGGGCAGCTGTTTGGGACTCTGTTGTTATTTACCCTACTTATCCAGAGAGGCCACTTAAGAACATGTTTATATTTACAAAGATTCCTTTATTCATTGACTCTCCCCATCTCCTCCTATCTCTGCCAGTTTTTATAAGGGATTAGAGAGACAAAGAGGGAATGCGTGGGTGTGTGTTTGTGTGAGAAAGAGACGGTGTATAGGCCTGTATGCGTGTGTGTGCCTAGTAAACCCTATGTTGTGAGGACCAAATGTCCCCACAAGGATAGTAATACTAGAAATGTTTGATCTTGTGGGGACATTTTTTTATTTTTTTTTCCTGAAATGTAACGATGCAAAAAGTTTTCTGTGATGGGTAGGTTTAGGTTAGGGGCTGGAAAGTGTCATTAACTCAGTATAAAAAAACATTACACCTATGGAATGTCCTCATAATGACAGGAATACCTGTGTGTGTGTGTGTGTGTGTTTGTGTGTGTGTGTGTGTGTGTGTGTGTGAGTGAGTGAGTGAGTGAGTGAGTGAGTGAGTGAGTGAGTGAGTGAGTGAGTGAGTGAGAGAGAGAGAGAGAGAGAGAGAGAGAGAGAGAGAGAGAGAAGCTGGAATGCCGAGTAAAAGGGGCTGAAAGTAAACAGACAATCAGACAATGTTATCCGAATTCCACTAACATAACACAATATGGCAATACAACTTTGGAACTTTTTTTTATTGAAACTGAACAATAAAAACAAAACAAAAAACACCACCCCAAAATACAAAGACAAACACTTGGTTTTAAGTGGATCAAATGGGAAAATGAAATCATGGCGTGACGGGATATAAAGAGGAATCTGGCAAAAAAAATTAAAATAAAATAAATCGTAGCAAACATTTGCAGTGTCTAAAGTCCTTTCTTAATATTGAACATTTATTCTTCATCATTCAGTGCACCTATTACTGATCTCTTAAGCAAAGCCCAGGATAGCCACGCTCTAGAACGTCAGTAAGAAACACAAACCCAACATTGACAAAAAAGAAATCCAAACAACTAAACCATGCAAAATGTCTGTATGCTGTTAAAATGTTGCAATCCAGGGTGAGGAACATGAGAATTTTAGTGATACATGCCAATAGCAGCTGCGTGCAATGGAGCTAAGCTAATTGGAACACATAATAATGATGCGTCCCAGAGGAAGTGATGTCACTTTTGGAATGGGTGACAGTTAAGAACAACACATTCAAGTCACTCTGTATTAATGCACTTCAAAAGAGTAAATCTCAAGCACTTACGGTGTGCTGCTCCCCTTAACTATAATTCAAAAATATTAACGCCGCTAGACCGGTAAATTACACATCTTGAGCATATTCTGAGAACAGAATGTGTCCACAGCATCTGCCTATATGTATCATAAACTGTACATAATGCGTCATAGTCCTATTGGACACATCTGTAGAGAGGAAAAAGTAAGAAATTGAGAAAAATAATGATCTTGGATTGGCTTTTTTTTTCACACATGAAGATATTACCTTCCTTTGTATGATATTTACACTGAGTGGAATTAAAAAATATATACAAGCTTTTGCTTGCATGTGCAGTTGTTTACTTGTTTTTGTTCATTAGGCCCTTCATAAACTCAGTAAGTTCACTCATATCCTGTTATATTAATGTGCATTAAAAAAGAAACTAACTTCCTGTGGCCTCTCACTGTTAGGATATAAATGAGGCTTCTAAATAAGGAGTTTTGTGGGCGTTGGGGAGGGCTTTTGTTGGAGGGTTGGGGAGGGCATCTTTTTCAATTGGAAAGGGGATGGGGCACTCTCCTACTCCCCTTGTAGTCCTGGATGGATGGTGAGTGTGCTGCTTATATTGTTTTAAACATTAGAACAATAGTTCAGAACTTCCGCAATTTCTTCTTCTTCTCTTCCTGTCGTGCCTTCCTTTTCAGGGGCTGGGAAAGAAAGAGGACAAAGCAGATTAGTACAAATATAGCAGCAATAGACATTTATTAAAGCTTATTTTATACATGTAACATAGACACAGATAAACAAAAAAATAAATAACAGTACATGACAATATACATTAATAAGTTATTGAAAATTTGAATTGCATTGATCAGTTTCATTCATGAGTTTGATTTAGAAATCATTCAGACATACTTGAAAGAAACTGTAAAAAAAAAAAAAAAGAAGAAGTGTTTTTTAATACAATTGGTTATTTTTGGCCCTCTTATTTTGTTTTTTGGGCAGCACCATGTTAGTACCACAAATAATATAGCATCAACAGCACTGTATTGCCACTCCATTTCAAAACAGTAAATTTGCAGAGTGATTTTTCTAATTCTTGATACGGTTCAGTGTTTATTTTTCTCCAATATTTGCCATTTAGATGAACACTGGTAGAAGACCACTTGGAGTAGCAACATAGTTTTGTTAAGCTGTAATATGTTTACATTATTTTATGAGCAACTGGGTTACACTGATTAATTAGGATTATCTATGAAACAGTAAGACAGTTACAGAGTCTTGTTTTTGAGGCTTTCGTTTCTTTGCAGTCCTAAAACATAAAAATCAAATACTGTCAGCATGCAAAATTTCATCTCAATTATTCATACAAAGAACATATTCCTAAAGCAGCCACCGACATCTGTCAAACAATCTCCTCTCTATAATGCTGTCAAATCGATTAACCACATCTAACAGAAAAGTTTGTGTGAATATATATATATAGATGTATACACACACACACATAATATATATATATATATATATATATATATATATATATATATAGACACACACACACACACATATATTACCAAACTTTAATGTTAGATGCGATTAAAGCGGCAATATGTAGATTTTTGCAGCTAGAGGTCACCTATTTAAAACAAAGGCATAGCTTGATGACGGCGAGTTTGAGCGCGGAATCTTGGGAGATGTCATCTTCACCTCAGTCAGTGGAAAAGAATCAGGAAGGGACTCGGGCAGAAATCGTGTTCATGGATGAGATTATTAACACTACCGTAGTATGAAGCAGCTCAAGGTCGAGTGATGTTGGAGCTGAACGAGGCCGCTGGAGCGATTGCTAATGAGAGACGAACGCGACCCACACCTCGAGAGCAGTGGAACTATTTTCATGCCGCAGTCGCCGCTTCTGCTTCTTCCAGTCAAGCGTATGAGGTAACAGCGCTGTTTATCATATTGGATACATTTGACTGTGTTGAAAATTATGTTATAATGTTACTCTGTGCGTTCGCTCGGCAGCTGTTATGAGACACTTGTTGCCAGGGCCGCATTAAGACTACAAGGGGCCCCTGGGCTTTACCTCTTGAGGGGGCCCTTCATCCACCAGAACTATTACCTTCATTCACTCAATCTTCTTAATCACAAAGTGAAAGTTTTCAGCCTTTCATTTTGCATGAATAAATGCCATTACCAAAACATCCGAACCTATTGGTCTATTATAAAATATAAATATCACTGCATGAACTACATATTGGCACATAGTCTGAACTATTTGTACAGGCTACTCATTTCGAAGGCTGCATCCTCCGGAGGTCGCATTTGAAGGCTGTATACGTCATTGAGGCCGGCTCATTTAAGAAAAACAACCGTTGGATTGCAAATTAAGAAAGAAAATACAGCTTTTTGCACCTCACGAGGAATAACCATCAATTTTATTATGGTTACTTTTCTTAAATAAGACATCCTTAATGATGTATGCAGCCTTCAAATGCGAGCTCCGGAGGACGCAGCCTCTGAAACGAGACGCAGATTCGAACAGTAGCAAAGGCGTCAGTTTTACCGTATCAATTCCAGCGTGAGTCCTTGTCTTTTGGAAGTGCATGCAAAGTGGATTTGCTTTCACACTGTAAAGATGTCATGTCAACATGTCAACAACACAAACCAAACTCTTCCAGTCTCAGTGTTTGAAGGCGGGTCAAAATAGATGTTGTTCGTGAGCAACCGGCTGCCATTATGCAAATGTTTACATTGTTATGTAGGTTTGTAACAGGAAGTGAGACTGGAATTGCTGAAGACTCGTTTCGGCAGTTCAGAATCAATTCATTCTTTAGGGCAAAAATTACTTTTTTATCCTTCACTTTGATCTTTAAAACAATGTGACAAAAACACACGCAAGTTCGACCCAAATGTTTAATGTCATGATTGTTACCATCTATTTGCATTAGTTTATATCCAGCTGGTCGCTTTTATCAATTCGTTATGCAGCAAAGTTGCATAATTAAAACTAGTGTCATGAGAAATCAAACTGTATCGTCATGAAGCAGACATATATAAACAAATCAGAAATGCATTCGATTTCAGTTCTCTTTTATCATCACTGTAATACAATACAAATCTTATTTAAATAATAATAAGTGTTCTAAAATGAAAGCAAATAAAGTGTAAAATGGAAGCAAATAATGTATACATACATACAATGTGTGTCTAATGTCAATGCTATGGCCTTTGTGTAGATATTTAAAGATGGTCATCTTTAAGCATGACTGTCTGGATTTATATGAAATGGTAATTTATAATAAGATTCCAGTAAGGTTAATAAAAGTATTGTTCATTGTTAATTTCAACATTTTAAGTACAGTACCTCATTGAACGTTTTAAGAAACTGTATTTTTGTATGATTTGTATTTTTATTGGACTACTGATAACTGCAGGGTTCAGGGAGTGAAGGGTCGCACATCGGTCGAGAAGCGCAGCGCCGCACCACGTCTTTAAAATTCGAACACATTGTTTTCTTTGGGGCTGTTCACACAGAACGCGCTTTTCCATTCCAATGCGCTACTTTTTCTTTCTTTTTCTATGTAAACATGCGCTAGAAGAACCGTTGCGCTCGCGTCTTGCAGCATCTCGCGCATGACATGGTGTTCTAAAGCCATGAATCAGTTCAGCTAAGTCAAAATCAGTTAAAAAAAAAGTTGTAAAAAGCGTCTCGAGACTTGCGGTTTCCCCCATTCCACTGCCGGCGTCTCGTGTTTTTCAAAGCAAAAACGCGTTCTGTGTGAACGAGCCCTATGAGTGTACGCACACAGGCAGCGCCACTCGGTCTGTCCGTGTTGTCCAGATACTGATACTGTGATTTGCTTGCTACAAGACGCGGCGCGTCTTGATGCACTTCACGCGCAGGACCGCACATGTATTCAAAGCAATGCGATGTTAAAGGGACAGTCATCACATTATAAAATGCGGTTATATTTTTTCCGGCATCACCGGGGCCCTCCCTCAGCCCGGGGCCCTGGGCTTAAGCCCAGGTAAGCTGTGCATTAATGCGGCCCAGGTTGTTGCACACTGCAGTAAGCTAGATCGATTTTAGAAAATCATTTTAATAAATGCTGGGTGGGCTGTGTTGATAAATGGCATGCAATTAATTTAAAAAACATATTATATGATGAGGAAAATGCTCTATTACTGTTACTTAAAATAAAGCTATATCTGATTATGCTATGTTAGCTACTTGACAAAATAGTGTTTTTCTCTGAGGCATGGTAAAGGTACTCTCGGAAAATTAAGAAAACTAGATTTAAACAATATGACTAAACGTGTTGAGCTATATAAAAATAATTAGTTTTCTGTCTATAAATGTAACCAAACGGTTGTTCCCTTGTCTAAGAAAACATGTAAATATTAAAGCGTCTTTGGTGTTTCCATGGTTTCTACAAAATAAAAAAAACCTAGGATAACGCGGATATGACGCCATTGACAGGAAACTCCCGGACACGTCGAGTATCCTTGGTTAAAATTGCGATTTTCTCACGATTTACAAATAGTTGGAAACATTTGGGATATTGTAAGTACTCAACTGAACAAAATATATAACACTAGTGGTTTTTGGATATTTTACTGCAAAAACAATTTTTAATCGATTTGACAGCACTAATATATTTCATTTTCTGCTCATAGTAATAAAAGTACTTACGAGTACTGGCCCATTCTTCTGACCACCAAGATGATTACAGCAATGACAACAATCACTCCAATCAATGCACCGATTACAATCCCCACCACCTGTCCTGTGCCTGTATCTGGAATAAGAAACCCCACCCCCACCAGATATCATGTCAATGACTGCTCATCCTCACTCACACACATTCTCAATTCACATTCTTAATTGTAACAATATATACAATGTATGTCTGTGATATCTAACCTTCTTCACCCTCTATCTCTACATTATTTGGAGACTCGGATCCTGTTTCTTCAACTTTTTCAGATTGTGCTGTCGGCTCTTTAACTTCAGTAGGGGCTTCAGTGGTGGCCATCTCTTCTGGTCCAGCTTCTGCTGATTTTGTTGCATCTGTTGGGGCTGCTGTTTCTATTTGGTCGTCTGATTGAATCGCTGGTGCTTCTGTGGAAGATGATGGTGCTTCTGTGGAAGATGATGGTGCTTCTTCTGTTGAGGATGGTGCTTCTTCTGTTGAGGATGGTGCTTCTTCTGTTGAGGCAGCTGCTTCTGTAGCCTCAGGAACAGGTGCTGGTGTTGAAGCAGCTTCTTGAGGAGCTAATTTTTCTGTTGTGGCTATGACTTTAGGTGATTCTGATACAGTTCCTGGCACTGGAGTCAGATCAAAAGCTGTTGGCACCACCAGAGTACCTGGTACAAGAACAATAAAAAGGTTCATAAAAATTTTACATTTCAACATAAGGGGAGAGCTCAGCATTAGAGATAGAGTTGGAGGAAAATGGAGAAATTCCAGAAACACTGACACTATTTGCTGTGTGTTTTGGTTCTCTAGTGGTTGTATCAGATGGGTGAGCCAGATATTTCCCATGGCCTGCTGTTAATAGTGAGAACATTCCGGCCTCTCCATCAGCCCAATAAACACACACGTACACATTCACTTAGACATTTACGTACAAAAACATTCTGCCATACCACCATACAGAAGGTCACGCCCTAACTATTCAGCTCCACACTAATGAGATCGCTTCCTTTTTACGTCATACAACCAGACTAAATGTCTTACTTCCTGGGTTGAGCCGGCAATAACTGCACACATGAAAATGAAGCATTGGAGGAAAAAAACATGGCAAAAATGACATGTTTCCTCAGGGGTTGATCTTAGATCTTTCTGCACCACTCACAATGACTTCAGCAACCATTAGAGACACAGCAAAAACTGATTTCAGATCTGTGCTTGTGTCAAAGCCAGATGGACTGCATATTAGAGACTTTCTCTTGGCGATCTGTAGGGAACCTCCCTTTACAATAACACCACCTCAGCTGCTGAAATACACAGTTTAAAATATCAAACTCAGCATGGGTTAAAAAACGCAGCACACTTTACACATCAATTTTGGGTTAATAGCAAATTAATGTTAGGGTTCTTTTGTAATAGAACATTTTTATATGAGTTTCATAAAGCAGATTTATTTTTTACTGATTATTATGTGACTCAGACACTTACAGCAGTGTGGAAGTTAAAGTGTTGTTCGCCCAAATGAAAATGTGTCATTATTTACTCACCCTCATTTATCAAACCCATATGACTGTCTTTCTTCTGTAAAGTCCTAAAGGGGAATTTCAGAAGCATATCCTGGCCATTATTTTTAATATGTTGATGTAACACAGTTCATATATGTGGGAAGAAGGAGGCGGGAACCGGCGAACGTTCAAACAAAAACTTTAATAAATAAACCAACACAAAACGAAAGTGACGCCGGCAGACCCTCGCGGACGTCTGCCGGCCACACAAACATAATAAAACATAACGTAAAGTCCAGGCCTGGCCCTCTCTCGTCCTTCACTGTCGTCGCTCCTCCTTTTATGCCTCCGGAGCTCCTCCGTGAGGGACTCGAGGCCGGCTCACCTCGCAGCTGATGCTCGTTAACACTCGCGTCACCGGCCTCGCGCCGTTCCCTCACGGCTCTCGCCCGCCCTGCTCGTCACAGTTGAATACACAATACTTCTATAATTATAGGAATATAATTTTTGAATAGTCCATATGGCTCATTGTGAGGCAATGCTTATTTTGTGAACGAATCATTTCAGTGTTGATCCAGTTCACAAACCCAGTTGGAATGATTCCTTCACAATTATCCGGTTTTAAAGTTCAATTCACTAAATTAATAACAAACATTATAGTTTTATGATACATATATGGTACTTTTGAGTTCTTTTCGAAGTTCATCCTCATTCATTGTAAAGGCATTGAATGAATGACAAGCGCATTATACAAAATATGTTCTTTTGTGTTCCACAGAAGAAAGAAAGAACTTGTTTTAATAACATGTTTCCACTCAGTTTGCTATTTTTAAGCTTAAATTTATATAACCTAATTAACTAGGCTCCCAAAATAAAGCATCATACCAATTTAAGACCTCTTACGTGAGAGGAAAACATTATTTAATCGTAAGTGGGTGTAAAAAAGAAAAAAAAAAGAAAAATCTATTATGGTCCACAGATCACTGTTGCTTTTCATAGTGCCACAATCAAACAAAACTATCCTATTAAGAAACATGTAAGGGTGGGGTGGGATCAGAGATCAGAATGTCCTGCGTGTATGTGTGTAAGTTTGTGTGTTTATATTAATGTTCTTGTTGACTGCTGCTAACAATCAGCTCATTATGTTTGAGACCCCAACAATTAGTTCTAAGTATGGCTCTCTTCCCCTCCAACCACCACCACACATACTCACATAAACGCACATGATGTGATGGGAGGAGCAGAGTATGGAGAAAGAGCCAGCTGTTCTCTCCCTCTCTTTCTCTGAGTTGTACACAGCGGCATGTGCGGAAACTGTAACTGTAAGTTATGTAAAAAAAAAATAAAAAAAAATATGTACAGTCAACTGCTCATTATCGCAAAATAAATCTCAACAGTGTGATCGGGACTTATGATGGCCAGTCCTTATTTTATACCTGTATATTTTTTCTAAGCTTCTGCTAAAAAATAGTCCACTACGTAAATGTACAAAACAAGTGGCATAGCGGCAAAACAAACACTGCAGCAATATTACTGTAATATTAATACTGAAGTCGTCTGAGGTCATTTTTACTAAAATTGATAATTGAGACGCAAGATGGTGGCAGCTGCGTTTGTATGAAAGTACGTCCGCGGTGACATGAAATTAGCGCCGGTTCAATTATTTATGAACAGACTGGTATCCACGTTATTTTTAACATAAGAGCAGACGGCACCATTTTTACCTTCAATGTGCAAGGCTTCCGGTGTCAGCCGCCTTCAGTTATTTTAAATGAAAACAGTTTAAGCTGTACATATGTGTAGGCCTATATAGTGGCCACTGTACAACTCATTACCCAACATGGCCTCGATTTAGTAAATCGAGTACAAATTCTTAATTCTTGGGAACAAAATAATTCGTGGCCATGATATATATATATTTGTCTGCATGTCATTTGCGGAGCTCCATACAAACTGGTAGGCCTGTTTGTTATCATATTAGTTTAATTTTTATTGTAATCATAAACACACTGGTTTGTAGCACAATCTTTACAGTTACTGCACTTTAGCCACGTACACACTGCAGCTAAATTCAGTTGTCAGTTCACCTTTTAGTGCTTATTCCCGTTCTGTACACACAGTTCAGTAAAATACCGGAGTGACACTCATTTGCAGAAATTCTATGCAGTGTGTACGGAACCGAACTGAACAACTAATCAGCAAACAGGAACAAGCCCATAATAAACCGAGATAAATCCAAATGCTTAATGCTGAAAATAAGACCAAAATATTGTGATTCGTGTCTTCTCACTTTAATAACTCCAAAAAACATATCGCTTTATGAGCTGAGCTTAAACAACAAGCCCAAACACGCTTATAATGAGTAATAATAATGAGAGCACTCTGTGTGAAACAGGCTGTACAAGCATAAACAAAACACGACGCCTCCAGTCCGTCAACTACGTTTAGTTAAATTGCTGAAAATAACGAGTGTTTTGTCACTGTAATATTACTTCGGTTTCAACAACGGATACCAAACACGCACGAGATGCCAGAACGTTGCTATGGAAGCTGTAAATCATCGCTGTTTTTAAAGTGAGTCCAGTTCCATTCACACATGTAACGATAATTTAGGGGATTCACTATCGCATTTAAATGCGGTTGTCACTCCTGAAACTTACAGTGTGTACGTGGCTTGTTTATAGCCGCTAATCTTAACATTCAATAAGGTGATAAGTAATAAGGTGAATACAACATTGCCATTGGTGATCATCCATCCATTCTCCGAACGGCTTGTGGACGCTTGGTGGGGGTGATTAGGAAACATCAGATCGTAATAAAGTGTAATAAAGTGGAGGGAGATTTGAGAATTGACCGTGAGAAGAAGCCTTTCTATTAGTACAAACTGCAATGAGTCAAAACCCACTAAAATAGTGCAGGTATGTGTGCGTGTCAGTGAAAAACCACCCATTAGATGATCAAATTCAAATCTATGACCAAGCCTGAAACATTTCCCTGACAAAAAACAAACCATAAAAGGGAAAGACAAGGAAAAGGAGAGACAAATATAGAGGAAATGAGCAGAGAACCAGGGAAATAGAGCACAAGAGGCCAGTACTGGGTGTCTGTTGAACAGGTAGATAGATTTTTTTCCCCCCAGGGTTACAGATAGATAAAGCATCTTTTTTTTTTTAATCCAAATCAATTACTCTCAAACTATAAAAAAGAATCCATCCATTTACTGTTTCAGAATGTGTGTGTGTGTGTGTGTGTGTGTGAGGGATGTTGTGAGGGAGTATATGATGCTGGAATGTTTTTGTACAGGAAGAACTAGTGAAGAACATCTCATAAAGGCAGATTCCCTCCCTCTCAAAGAAACACACACATTACATGTCATGAGTGGGCAGCAGAGGACAGAGCAAGTGGAAAATCTCTCTTATCACTAGAACAGCACGCATACACATGCTTATGCTCTCACACTCACAATCTCCAGGGAACAACATAGCACAGACTAACACACACATCCTAATCTAAAATACAACAGGAGTCCAGACCTGAGGGAGACAAAACTCAATATCTATACTCGAGCTCTGCATTTCCCCACAAATCAAAATTCTAATCTAAATGCATTTGTGAAGTTTCCTTATATTGAAGACAAAGCAGTCGATTGTGAGTTCTGACGAGTTCAGTTCAGATTCTGATTGGATTCATTCTTTTGAGAAGTGTATTCAGATTATGAAGTTGTATGGAGTTAATTCAGACAAAGCACAATAAGATCAATTCAGATACATGTTCAGCAGACAACACTTTGATTCAGAATGATTAGTGACTTTCATGTATTTTGAGTTGTATGGTGCTAAAGATGAATTCAAAACTAATTCATTCAGATTCATCGAAAATCTGACTGCACTCTGAAGTTAAATGTGAAGTTGAGTGAGCTCTGTGAATAGGTAGGGCTGAGTTTGTGGTTACATTCAGAGACCCTGAGAGAGTTTCAGGGTTCATGTAGCTAAATTAACACCCAGTACACCCAATACCTCGATGTGCTCTCACGTGTCAGTTTACCATTACTCTATTCATAACACACACAACACGTAACAGTGTGACATCTGAAAAGTTCAAATGTTCACAGAACAACACAAATATTAATCTGTTCTTCAAAATAAAACTGTATATAATGCTGTATATTTAAACAGAGTGTAGAGTAGAAGTTTGTAACTGTCTGATGAAGCCCTGCTTTTAGAACAGGGAGTGGCACCACCAGACTGGGAGAATGGGAAAAAAAGGCAGACGAATGGCAGCAGGAGAAAGAATAAGAGAGACAGATAGAAGTCTGGAGAGGAAGATTGTGTACTGGTGACGCTCCTTTGATTGCAGGGAGTGAAGTTTTCCAAAGTTTGAAACTTGCTGAGCATTTTAATGTGATGTTTAGAGGGCTGTAACCGACCCTGAGCAGTGAGTCAGAGGCGCTGCAGTTTAAAAATAACACACATGCCCCTCCAACCCACCTCTGAGAGGGGTGAAAGCTTGATACCCTGCCAAAGATGGTTACAAACGAAGGGGGGGTGAGGAGAGGAGAGAAAGACGTACAAAATAAGCACATATGGGGCGTCTCTCTCTTTCTCTCCGGTCTGCAATGCTCTTAGATGTAACCAGCCTGTGTACTATATGGTCAAATGCTTCCCTTAAATATAGAGTCGGCTCTATTAATACACACGTGTAACCCTCTCCAGATTGAGAGAAACAGGGAGAAACATAGAAATAGATCTGTGCTGACATTACATCACTTTCCCATCACAAGGTCCAAATGAGAGAAACACTGTGTCAGCACATGCTTAGATGTCTGGATAATGTTTATCATGAACAGAAGGCACTGAAACACACACACACACACCAAAACATCATTTAGTGGAGATTCTGTGTAATCAAACAAAACTGAACTGAATTAATGAAAGTTATGGCCACTATAAGGAAGTAGAAATAGATGGAGAGAATGGACAGAGTGTGTGAAAGAAAGGATAGCATTCTGCATGTGTGTTGACTTACTTGCTTGGGTAAAGGTACAGAAAGGCCCTGCCAGGGCGACCAGCAGCAGTAGTATGATCCTCATCTTGGTCACTGTTGGTCACTATCCTCCAACTGAAACTTTAACAAACTAAGAGGCTCCTAAAAGCGCACAGCAGGTTCTGGATGAAATGTTGGCTCACAAGCACAGACGTGTGGCTTAAAGTTGGTTTGAATGGAAAGGGGCGGTGAGGTCTGGAGCAGCAGTCTGGACAGAGGTACTGAGAGCCAGAGTGAGAGAGAGTAAATGTGCATTAGTGTGTCTTCAGAGGGTGAGGGGGTTGGGCATTGGTGTTAGGTGGTCCTGCCCCTCATGCCTTAAAGTAAGTCTCTGTCTATCGGTCTTACTCTCTCTCTCTCTCTCTCTTTCTCTACTTGACTATCACTTTAGTTTTTTTTTTACAAGTTTCCATTCTAAACATGAAAGCCACTCCAAAATAACAAACTTTTTATATAATTTTTTTCTTTTTTACATTACTTTTAACATTGCTTTTATTTTTCTTAAATATTTCCAAAAATCAGTCTTATAGAACAGGGTAGATGTCAAATGTAATTTTATGTGAATGAAAATGCTGCTGTGAGAGACAGTCTGAGCAATACTGTTGTATCCACCTTATTTTACAATGCAGAAGCTGTTTTCTGTGAACGCACAAGACTTCTGATTCATTAGCTGCTATAGGTAAATAATTAGAAAAATAACAAAGTGCAGTAGGCCTAAATGGTAAAACATTAAAAAAAGGTGGATGCACATTGAAAATATGGCTAAAAAATAGCCTAAATAAAATAAATGCAGTGGCCAAAAAAACTTACCCCCGGTTTCACAGACAAGGCCTAATCCCAGACTAAAATAGCCCTACATGTTTGTGCTGAATACAATTCTGGTTAACTTAATACAACCTATTGTGACTGTATGTCTGTCCCCCATAGCCAAGCTGTGTCAAGTAATTGCGTAAAATTAAATATGTCGTCTATCCTGACTATTAAATTATGGGAATTTGGCTTATTTTACGCCTAAATAAATGAGGGCTGTCTACTGCCTGCCACGAGTTCTAAGCAAAATCCTCCAGCAGCCTTTCAGTTTATGATTCCGAGGAAATGGCACAGAATTATTTTCAACCGTTGAAAGTTTGAAATGGCCTGTGAGATACTATTTGTTCGGTGTGAATGCGGCCATTTTATGCTGACATCTAGTGGCTAGTTAGTGTAATTACAGGAGCACAATGTTCCGTCTGTCTAATAGCAGCCAAACCATCTCCCACATATAAACAAGACCACACAGAAAAGTTTTTTGAATTTTATTAACAGTTATGTAAAATTTGTGGTGGGTCATTCATGTTATGTGTTACATTTAGCTACGTCTTAAAATTTTAGATAAAAATAAAAAATAGAAAAAGTAAGCTTCCTTTATCACAATGTCTAAGTGATTGAGCTTCTGTTTAGTGTACACTAATGAATGTTTTTACGTGAATAAAAGCCTAAATTCATTCTGTTCATCGTATAAAGTGATCGTGTCTCTTCATAAAATTTGGACTAAACTTCATTTGGATTAGTTTTACTAATCTTTTTGAAGCATTAAAGTGGTAGTTGCATAGCAGTCTGGAAGGACAGAAATCTCAGATTTCAGGAGTTTGGAATAACATAAGGGCAAGTAAATGATGACAGAGTTTTCATTTTTGGGTGACCTAACCCTTTAATTGGGCCTAATGTGATCTACCTATTTTTTGCTCTCATGTCCAATATACTGAACAGCCATCCTTTTATTCTGAACACTGAATAAAAACTATACAGGCAAGGCCAGATCGCCAAGTCCCTCCCATACACATCTCTAACCCATGACGGTGAAAGCACACTTTTTATATAACCAGGCGATAAATTAACCAAACCCTCCCAAACTAACTAACTGTATATTTGCTGTCGAATTAAGTTTTTATTATTTTTATCATTATAGGGTGGTTGTGTACACACACTGCCAACACACATTTATGTCCAAACATAATGTAAAAGTGATTTTTGCATAATAGGTCCCCTTTTAAACTTTACAAGGACTTTACAAACTGTAAAGTTATCTGACCTATGGACATATACAAATAATTAAATTCCTCTTTTTGAGATACATGAGATACTCTTTTTAATGTGCACTCTTGAAGTGATTGTTAATCTTTATGTTCATAATATATGGTATTTAGGGTTGCCACCTTCAATACAGAAAAATAAGGGACGCCTGCCGCAGCGGGGGCCACACCCCTCAGGGTCACGATGACCACAGTCCTGATGGTGTGCCAGTGGTGGTATATCATAACTTAAAACATGTTTTCATAAAAATATTAAGATTGATCCCATTGGACATTATAATAAGATATCTGCTATACTGAAATCAGTGTGAACAGATGCACTCAGTCTCTCACTATCACAACTTAAGTGGTCATATTCAATTCACAGCTATGACAATAATAAACATAGGCCAACAAAGTGTGACTGAGACCACAAAAAATAAGCTTTTGGAGGAACTTGTGAGATGTGAACCATATTTTATTAACTTATTAAATTAACAGATCCATAACTTAGTAATTATAAATTAAACAAATTGTAAATTGTCATTTGTTGTGAACAAAGATTTTGGCTGAAATATTTGTCATTGTTTGCAGTAACACCATCCAAACAGTGAAACCACACCTAAATAACTGTAAATGATATAATATCTACAATCATTTCTTATTTAAGTATAACACTTAACAACATTTTTATTTATGTATTTATTTATTCCATTTTTATATTGTCTATTGCTAATTCTATAGTATTGAATGATGCAATTATTTAAATTGGTTAAGCATAACAAATAGTTGTTTATTTTATTCACATAGGTACTATATTTTGATTAAATATGTATTACATATATCTCTCTTATCTCTTATTAAAGTAATGCTTATGTGTCTGACTGTACAAATTAACCTTAATAAACAAATCATACCATAACATGATTAATGCACATTATTAACATTATTTCTTAATAGTCAGCATATGAAATCTAACGTTATCAACCAAAAACTTAAGGTGATAAAACTTGAGGTGATAAAAAAAATGTTTGATCATAATGGAACAAAACCGATCAGAAGATAAAAATGACCATAAGATGACACACAAAGAAATCAAGAATCACCACATGAATTTCAGCAATGGTGACAATCAAAAGTGTCATGCCACAGTGCGTGCTGGGAACAATAGTACAAAACTCCCAGCATGCATCACATAATGAATAAATTATGCAGCTGAATTGTCCTATTATTGTCTTTACTTCTAACTATTTGCTTTTATTTTGCTGTGGTTTTTGTTCTGTCTTTTAGTAGCTTTTTGTGATGTCCATCTGATTGTCTGAATAGTTTGTTGTCACCATTGTTGAGATTGATACGGTGAATGCTTATGGCTNNNTCATTGTAGTTTTTTCTTCATGTTTATATATATATATATATAGGCCTATATATATATATATATATATTTTATTTATATATATCTTTTTTTCCATCTTCTACCTGATTTCTGCAATACAGCGTGACTTCATATTGCAGTAAAATAGGGTTTGAAGTGTAAATGTAATAGCACAACACAATTATTACAAATGACATCAGTGATTCAGGCTATTTCACAATGATTATAAAACCATCAATAGCTAAAAATCATCTGGTCTCATTTCAGCTTTCTTTGCTTTGTGCAAATGTGTTTGATTATCACAGCAGCCAGAGAAGACAAACATACTATAAGAGTTAAGAGCCCAACTAATGGAAACACCAGTAATCATTATGGTGACTTAAATGAAATAAACATGAGTGTTTTAAACTTCTGTAGATGAATGACAGAAATAAAGTAAATCTAGTTAGTAATATGTGAAGCTATAATGCTGTTTGTGGAGTTGTTTAATCCTCATTTGCTGAGATCTGGAGAGATTTCTTCTTTTATCTTTATTTCATTTCATTTTAGGCTGCATGTAACTGATGTCAGTTGTCTTGTGTTTCTGTTAATCTCTTTTTTTCCTGTTCTTTCCTTTCCTTCAGTGATTCTGCTTGTTAACAGGCTTGTTAATGCTTAGATGATTTTATAAATAATATATAAAGATTTTGTGGCTCAGATAAGGTCAGTTCTGGTTTATTTCTTTGCTCTTGGCTGACATGTGGCATTGCTATGGCCTCTTTGTGGCTCAGGAGCGGTCCGCCCAAGTGCCATGGCAGATCTGGGCCAGATCAAAGTTGCTATCTGGGTTACAAAGTGCTTGCACTATATTGCATTTTTCAGTTTGTAAATCACTCGAATGTTTTAGTATACTAGAATTTATGTTGTGTGGACCTTTTTGTTGTTTTATACAACAACAAAATTATTTGTATTTTAGGAAATGTCGTGTAATTGATGGTTTTCTTAAAGAAAGAATATACTTGATATTGAAAAGCTGCTGTGTCCATTGTTTATTAAATCTTGAGATTAACTAATTACACCAAAACTACAAAAACAACTAATAATATCAGTAAGGACAAAAATAAAACCCCCAGTGTCTAGCTTTTAATTACCATTAAAATTAATTTGTTCAACGCAGTGGCTCCGACGGTGACCGTTTCCATAGTAACGAATGTAAACAGAATATGAGCTAGTGCAGATGCGGTCATCGGATCGTCTGAAGAGCCGAAAGATGCCGAAAAAGAAAGGAAGCAAGGGCAAGGGAAAAGGGTGAGAATTAACTAAGTCGATTCAAATGATGTATTTCTCTTTATTTATCTAATTTTATTTTTTCTCAAATTTTTTTTAACACTTTCTTTACAGAAAAGGTAAGAAAGAAGGCAAGCATGAGTCTAAGGCCGACAGGGAGTCAGAGATCGAAAAGTTCAAATCAAACGCTGCTTTATGGGAGGCGAAGTTTAATATCACAGAAATTTCGCGTGTTGAGTATATCGAAGCTACTCGCGCGCTTGCCAAAGCCAACGAGGAGCTCGCGAACCAGCAGTACAGAGCCAAGAAAGACACAGATGATATTATTGCTTTTCTGAAAAGTACAGATCGTGAAAAAACAGCAATGGTTAGTCTGCATTTATGTTACATCTCCATTATAAGGCTGAGAAACGAGAGCACAAGCTTATCCACCTGCTCTGTTCATTTCCCACTATTTTTTCCTATAAGATTGCTGCATTAGAAGAGCACCTGAAAAGAGAAAAAGCAAAAACTTCACAAGAGAGAGACCTTTTGGTAAGCACTGAGATACTAGTTATTTTCCAAACAAAGTAGGAGTAGGCCTATGTCAAGCTGCCTGTAACAAAATTGAATTTCAAAAGCAAGACGTTGTTGTCATGCAAGACTTGAATTTTACCCCTCATTCGTTTTAATTGACTGGCTGTTGCAGGTTGATGAATACATGCAGAAGATTGATGCTTTAGAAGAGAGGTTTAAGCAGAGGTCAAGCGACTTCCAGAGGATGCAGGGCGAGCTTAAAACCATTAAGCATTTTCGAAAAATAAAGGCCAATCTGGAAGAAGACCTTATCAGTGTACTGCACTACACAAACTATGCAATTTCACATAGAAATCAATGCAGAAAACTCCAGAAATCTAATGTATTATGCATTTCTTGTGCTCTAGATGAGAGAAAAAATATATATGGCTGACCGTGCACACCAAGAGAGTCTGGCGAGAACAGAGTACAAGTTCTTCACAGCAAGGGTAAGAAAAAGATATGAAATTATTATGCATCCTTCTATAAACAAGACAGTAGAGATAATGCATAGAAATATATTGCATAAATTGTAGCAAAGTGCATTTACCATCAGATCTTAAATTCTTTTGTTATAGATTTTTACATGCTTGTGCCACTAAAATGCACGCTAGAATGGTCAGCAATGTCTTCTTCTATATAGATTCACCTTGAGAAGGAAGCAGAGCAAAAGATCACTCAGCTTGCAGAGCGAGCGCATCATGAAGCTATTGTGTGAGCAGCTATTCTTTTAATTCCATGAATGAATCAGTTACTCATTCCCTCATTCTGTGTGAAGACTTCATATAAAAAAAACCTGCATATATGATTTGTGTTTACTGGTGTATAATGGTGTTCAATTTTGGCTTCCAACAGGCAACTCGGTACAGCATCACATACTGTGCTAAAGGAGAATGTACGATTGAATGAGGCACTGAATTATCATGTGAAAGAGGCGGAAGAACTGAAGAGGACGAACGTAGCCTTCACAGAGAAGAATGCGTCCCTCGCTCTCTTGAAGGTAGCTTGCTGAAAATCAGGGATTTTAAGGCAAGACACCACATGTGGAAACACTGTAAACCCGAATAAGTTGGGCTAACTCAAAAAATTTAAGGTAACCAGCTACATCAACATTTTTTGAGTTATAATGTTCCCAATTTGAAGTAAGCAGAACAATCAAGTTTTGAGTTTGTAGTACTCATGCATGTTAATTGTTTCTAACTTGAAGTACTGAGTTTGCTAACTCATACATTTTGATAGCAATTAACAAAAGATTTAGTTAATTAACTTTTTTATTTAAGTTAATGTGATTTCCAGAACTTTACCGTAAAAAATATGGTAGCAAAGTTTAAGGTTTTACGGGACAGCACTATTTTACAGTTCAAAACCGTGTAATTTAAAGGTTTATATTGTAATCATTACTAATAATTACGGTTCATAACTGTTTATTTTACACACTGTAAAAAAAATTCCATTAAATTTACGGTAAAAAAACATATTTCATTAACTGATATAATGTTAATTTACAAACCTATTGAAGTACTTATATCTGTTTTGTACCTTTGTAATACACTGACAATCACCAAACACAGTGGTGATGAGAGTCACATGATGAATCAAAGTTCATCACAAGCAGCTTTTCCACAAGCTGAGAAGAACAATACTAATATATAGAAGGTTCACAATGTCATTCACACAAAAACTAAACACCATCATGTTAACACACATGAAATTTTAAATATGCAATAAACATTAATTTAACAACATTTGATTACATAAAATTAGTAACATAAAACCTTGATGTTAAAAAAAAATTCAACGAAAATACATCAAATGTGAAGTGTCACACAGGGAATTGTGGGAATGTCAATTTAAGTTTTTTCACTGTAAATTATACAATGACTTTATTTTTCACTTCATGTATTTTACCATAAAATTACATTAAATATACCGTTAGTTAGATCTATTACAGTTTTTCACTGTATATAGTATGGAAACTTTCTGTAAACCAATAAACTGTTTTTCGCCATAGCATTTTTACAGTCTTTTACCGTTAAAAAAATCACGGTAATTTTTTTACAATGTACACTAATTTATACATTTAACTTAAAATTATCAGGTCATCTCAACGTAAATATTGTGCTAGCTATAACAAATGAATTTAGAAAATGACAACTTGAATTTGTTAACAATGACATGACATAGTACTTACTGAATGAGTACAGCAACTTAAAGATGGGGTATCCATTTTTTCAACTACACTATTTGGAAGTTAGTCGGGCCGATACCAACAACAAACGTCTAACCAATCAGCATTAGGGGGCGTATAATGGTCGAGGAGACCAGCAAGAAAAAATATGCAGAAAGAGAAATAATGGGACACAATACAAAAGAGCTCATAAGAATATCACTGGAATGAAGGTTTATGACGGGGCAAGTGCTTTAGGACCTGTGTTAATGTTAGAAAAGCTTTCCAGCGCTGGAGAGAGCTAAGCGGGAAGGCCTGAAAACAGACGCGGAGGCTGCTTTGAAGCATTTTGTTGCGCATCAGCTGTGATAAACAGACATCCACTCGCATTGCGTGTGTAACAGTGAGAGTTTTGCAGTTAAACTACTGCACACTGATAACTTCTAGAGAATGCAGTGTTTAGCATCATTGGTAGTGCATTCGCCTCACATGTGAGTTTTGGAGGCGGAGCAATGAAGAGAGGGGTGGGTTTGTTTGGGTTGATTTCAAATATCAACAGTGTTCAATAACGATTTTGAGAAATGGCATACAGCACCTTTAAAACATGTAACTTACTTGCTCTCAAACCAAGCAGCATGCACCACTTGTCACCATGATGGTAACTCTCCAAAAACCCACATTAACAGAAACTCTTCTAAATTAGCATAACAAAACATTAATCACTACTAAATCTCCCTTAACATTAATCTTGCACAAAAAAACATTAAATAGCACTTAATTTTAGCATTTACTCTCCCTTTCAAATGCTGTTTTTAACCTATAGGGTAAAAATGTTAACTAATAGATATCACCATATTTACCCATCACAGTGCATTAAGACAATTGTTTTGTATTACATGTTTCTGCATTAAATATGCAAATTATCTTTTGTAGAACAGAACTCTTATCATTGGACCAAGCCACATTCATAATGTTTAGAGTTAAAGGGTTTTACAGAAGAGATTTTTTTTTTCACTTCATAAATCAGGAAATACTGTCAAAAAATTTGAAATGAAAATCAGGCGAATTATATATGAACAAACCCTGTAAAAACCTTCAGAATATCCAGCCTACTGTGTTTTTAGATTATAGGAGGCACTTCCGGTTTGGGAAGTTCCACTCAAAAAGACTGAAACAAATCGTTTCAAATCATAAGGTTGCACTACAAATAATCCTTATCCGAATCCTGAATGAGCTGTAAAATTTCTTTCATGTTCTATTTTCAGACGTCAGGAGGATAACGTAATCCTTGGTATTTTAATGTGACATGGTATCACCAGAATACCTATAGCTCTTTTCAGTCACTGATTTTTTTTCTCCTGATTTTTTTTTCTTTTCCCCCACTTTGTATTCCACTGTAACAGAAAATGACAACAATTTTAAGATATATCCCATGAATAATTCACTGGAATGTACTAAGAACCTCTAATTTCTCCCCAAATCCTCACGTCTCTTTCCAGGTTTGTTTTTAAACGTATGCTTTAAAATGTAATTGTCTCCCTTTTTCACTTCTAATCCCTATTAGCAGTGTTCACTGGAATGTTTATAAAGCAGGTAAGTCTGTCAAAAACGATGAAAATCACTTTGAAATATTATCACTCAATTTTCCAGTCAATGAACACTTTTGATTAAGGCAACATACAATACATACATATATTACAACAGTTTTATTTAACACGTCCGTATTGCTGTGGACATAATCCACCTTTTGGGGTTATTCATTCATGGTCTGTTATAGTAATTTGTTAATGCTTTTGCACTTTTTAAAATGTCCTTTTAATGGTTGAAGGGTGAGTAGAATAATGTCAGCTCATTGTTCCCAGTGTTCACTGAATGTTTACAGTTTAACAGAAGTTACTCCCATAATTTGTGCATAGGAAAAGGGTGGATAGATAGGAATAAAACTGGAACGTTTGGTATATGTAAGTGTTACTGAAGTGAAGATTTCTGGCTTGGTGCAGGATATGATTTTGAGAAAACGGCCTTTAAAGGTATGTATTGTAATTGAATCCTATAATCCAAATGGATACTTAATTGTATATTTTAGATGTTTTCTTTCCTTCAGTCTGACAGAAGACAAGTTATGGAAGCAAAAAAGCCCAAAATCTCAAAATTGACCAGTGCATGAAAAAACAATGGTTTTACCTGTAGTGTCTTGCCTTAAGAGTATTTCATTAAAGCATAAGCTTAATAAAACCAGAGGACATTTTAACTAAGCTGGCTTGCAGAGATGTGCTCATGTTTGCCATTGTTTTCAGCACATTGCATATGTCCGGTGGTGAATACTGACTCCCCAACTGATTGATTCTGCAGGAGACAAATCAACTGATGAGAAAGGAAGGCAATTCCCAACTAAAGTACCAACAAAATGAGATATCTGAACTAAGGGCTAAATTGGTCACACTTGAGCAAGCTCTGGGCATCATGTCTGGGGAGTTTGAGCAGGAGAAAGAAGAGGTGGAACGGCGTGCCATGGTCAGCATGCAGGCCAACAGCACAGACCTTGAGAGGTTGGAAATGCTTCTTGCTGTTCGAGAGAAGGAGCTAGGCCGAGTGAAACAGCTGGCGCAAAGCATCATGGAGCAGCGCAAAGAACTTGAGCTCTTCTTTCATGAAGCTCTTGACCATGTGAGGAAGGAAATAAGAAAACAACAACAGCACTACAGGTTAGCATAAGTTATGAACTAAACACTGCTCTGTAAAATATTCTTAAAAGGGGATATTGAAGATCCAGCTTCACATTTGGAAGTGCTTCATGTATTTGAAGATGATCTTGTATGTATAGACAGGAGGCACTGAAGGCCTATCGCTGGAGAATGAATGAGGCACGGGCTGGAAGGTTGGAGTACCCTTGTATACGGACCTTCTCTAATGCCCCGAAGAGCACCAATTACGTTCAGACTGACCTGGAAGAGGCTGACAAATGGTGTGAGAGTTTTTAGCACAGAATTTCTAACCACTCTTCAGGTGGATCTCTAATCATGATGATTATGATGATGAAAATGTCATTTTAGGAGCAACTTGAAAAGCTCCAGTGTGGATATTTCTGATCTAACATGGGAGCAGAAAGAGAGACTGCTCAACCTGCTTTTTGCTAAATTGAATGGACAAAAAATAAGGTAAATAGATTTATAATTATTGCAAATTATATTTAGTTATTATAATGTGTAAGTGAGGATAGTAAAATAAAGTAAACTGTGACATATTATACCCAAACATTCTTCATACAGTGGACTACCAGTAAAATTAATAAAAAATTTGGAACCAAACATTATTCAGACACTTTGACCTGACCATGTTTTGCTTAAGTGTTATCTGATATAATTAAAATTATTTTTTTCTGACAGTTTTATTACCATTTTTTTTAAACTATCATGAATAAACTGTATTAATGAATGAAATGTTCAAGGTGTCTGAATAATTTTTGGTTTGACTGTATATATATATATACACACACTATTGTGTATAGAATTATGTTCCAAAGATGAAATATGAAAAAAATATGACCATGCTTTATTTCTACTCAAAATGCAACCATAAATTACTATAAAAAACTTTTTTGTTGGTTTTTAATCTTTTATATACATTACTATAAAGACTGGATCTAAGCAACATTTAGAAATTGTACATATGGATTTGATATATATTATTTCAAGAAAACTTCAAATTAATTAAATTATTACTTTAATGAAAAATTGTTTATTAGGTTGTTTTTTGTAATGTTAATATATATGGAATTCAGTATTGGATTTCTTTGCATTTCACAAGTCTGTTGCTCCTCATTTGGGAGTCACACTTGTGTTCAAAAGTGACCGGACAACTGAAACGTAACCCTCAGCAAAGCCAATGTAATATATTTTTGTTCAATAATATTTCTTTTTTATTTTGTATTTTGAGAGAATTTTATGATACTAATTCATAATTAATGCAGTATTTTGGATGAATATAGAGACTGGGCCTTTGAAAGGCAGATTAGTATGGAATGCCAAACCTGCCGAAATTAAAAATAAATAAATACATAAATAAATATTTAAAGAAAAGTAAAAAAAAATAAAAAAATAAATTATTTATACGTTTATTTCTTATTTTTGTATATTTTCATTTTTTTCCACATTTATTTTTTTCTTTTATTTATTTATACATTTATTCATTTCGACTTATTTATTTCCACATTTATGTATTTATTTATTTATTTCCATATTTGTTCATTTCCACATTTATTCATTTCTACATTTCTTTATTTTCACATTTATGTATTAATACATTTCTTTGTCCTTAGGGTAATGAGGAGGGCATGGTTTACCTCAGACATAGCAATTGAGCTCAGAGAAGGCGATGGCGAAGCGTTGAGGCCACAGTGACACCTTGTGGTGTGCCTGAAATACAAAAAGTGTAGCCTACTGACAACAAGCATGTTGATAGTGGGATGAATAACTTGGATACGCAATATGGCCAATATGGCCAAAATCTTATATCACGAGTTAAGTCATATAATATCACCCTAACTGTACTGTGTGACATGGAGAGGCTACTCTTTATTCTAGACATGGCTGTAGAATATCGTCTGGTCTGGATTTTTAAAATGTCTGTGGGGCAGTTACCAGTAAAATCCAATCAGTCTCAACAATCAGAGCTTCATCAGAGCCATCAATACAGAAGAGACATGAATGCATTTACACAGCAATTAGCCTACAAGTGAATAAAAATTTTTATAAGATAAATGTTTTACATTTTTAAGACAGAAATATGACATGATGGAATCAATGAAATGATACGTTTAATATTAAACTAAAACAGACATTAGGTGGTGGCAAGTCACTGTCTTAATGAGTGAGTTCAATCCATTAGTTTGATTCCTTCAAATACACTGATTCGAAAACAAAAAAACTTATGTAGCCTATAGCTTATACTATATATTTTTACTATTTTTTGGCAGTTGTTACAGAAAATATGTTAACAACAAATAATTTGATCTTGAGCTTTGAAGTAGCCTATTAGAGATAGCTTCGATATTTGATCACTATTTATGATACTTGGTTACAATGACACTAATAATTCCTAATTTCTATTTATTGATATTTTGAAAAGAATAACGAGATACAAAGCTGTAAATATTCAATCGACTTTTTTAATCTTTTTTTTTCTTTTGCTTCGCTACACAGTGTACAAACTTTTAGTCAAAAAGTGCGCACATTTGAACCCGGTTTGGATAATAATGCTAAAAATATGATTGCTTTTTTCGACTTTACTAGCTAGACGTCTTATTGTGCTTAAGTGGAAGGACAGATCTCCACCTACTTTCAGTCACTGGATTAGAGATCTTATGTACCATCTTGCATTAGAGAAGATTCGTTATTCCACTAAAGGCTGCAGTCAAACTTTTTTCGCTATTTGGCAGCCAGTGCTGACTTACATACAGCAAATGGATCCAAATGTAATTTTTTCTGTATGAATTTTGTTTTTTTTTTCCCCTCTCTTTTTTTTCTATCTGGCCCTGTGAGGCCATAATAATATGGTACAGAACAATTTGTAAGTTAATGGGTAATGGTGCAGTGGGGATGGGGAGCTCTGTTGGAGCAAGATAATTGATTCCATCTCATTTTTCTTTTGAAATTGTTGTTATATTATACTATGTAAAATATCAATAAAAAGACTT
>RJVU01027559.1:10645865-10733952 GCA_003731715.1 Anabarilius grahami | reverse complement strand
TTATTGTATAGTTATATCTTATATTTTATATTGATCTAGATTCTTAAGCTCTACTATTAGTGTTATCTGTATGCACCGGGGGTCTGAGAGTAAAGCAATTTCGATTCTCTGTATGTATGTACTGTACATGTGGTAGAATTGACAATAAAGCAGACTTTGACTTTGACTTTGACTTTGACGGCTCTGATGAAGCTCTGACTAGGTGCGTTTACATGGAGCATTGTAATCGGTTTAAAAGTCCAATCTGAATAAAAATTCTCCATATAAACACCCCAAATGGAATAAAAATACCCAAACCGAATGAAATTGTAATCGGTTTGAGAGGGGTGGAATAAACCTTTCTATAAACCGAACAAAATAAAAATTCTGCCATGTAAACAAGTTAAACCGGTTACTTTGCATCTACGTCATCACGTCAAGAGGCCGGGGGTCGTCAGAATGCACGATTGTGACGGCAAAATTAAACTGGAGTAAAACTGAAACAACACAATTATTAAATACACTGAAGGAACTCGGTGTATCATTACTATGGACCTTCATCCACACAATTCTACTTTTCGGAGGAGGGAGGGGTAGTATTAAGATGCTCTGAGATGCACAGCCACCAAAAAGGTCAGCTTCCTGCGACTGTCTTTTTCTCATATCTTCCTGCAGTAATATGCTACAAATTCACGCTGTTCCTGCTTGATTTAGAGCAACACTTTGCATAAAAATAGCGTGCATAAGAAATAATGGAGCTCCATGTTGACAGGAATACAAGGCAGCAAACAGGACATAAGCTAATGTGCGCATGTCACAAAGTAATTCCGATTGAAAGCGCCGGCACCAAATCAGATTAGATAACGTCTCATGTAAACAGTCCACCGAATCATTCAATCGGAATTATTTTAATCGGAATGACAAAAATTTTTACATGTAAACGTGGCTATTGTTGACACTGATTGGATTTTACTGGTAAGTGCGCTACAGACATTTTAAAAATCCAGACCAGATGATGTTCTACCCAATAAAGAGTTATCTCTCCATGTCACACAGTACAGTTACGGTAATATTATATGACTTAACCCATGATATAAGATTTTGGTCATCCAAATCATTCATCCCACTATCAACAGGCTTGGCTGAGCTCGATTGCTATGTCTGAGGTAAACCACGCCCACCTCATTACCCTACGGACAAAGAAATGTAGAAATACATAAATGTGAAAATAAAGAAATGTAGAAATGAATAAATTAGGAAATGAACAAATATGGAAATAAATAAATAAATGTGGAAATGAATAAAAGTCGAAATTAATAAATGTAAAAATAAGTAAATAAAAAAAACTATATAAATGTGGAAAAAATGAAAATATACATAAATAAGGAAATAAATGTATAAATAATATTTTTTTGTTTTGTTTTTTTTACTTTTCTTTGTATATTTATTTATGTATTTATTTATTTTTAATTTTGGCAGGTTTGTCATTCCATAGATTAGCACCATCTGGTGGGTAAGAGCAAAGAAAGAAAACCATGTCATTCCATGGTGTAACCACTAGATGCCTGTATAGCTCCCTATGGAGAGGCTTGTGAATTCCCTATTAAGTTTTAAGGGAAAATGATAAAAGTTATAAAGGTATATTATATCAGAGGGTGTGTGTGTGTGTGTGTGTGTGTGTGTGTGTGTGCTTGTGTGTGTGTGTGTCTGTGTGTGAGTGTGTCTATAGCACACTCTTGATGTTTTAGAGTGTCATCCCTTTACTGCTGTTTTTTCAGCATTGTGGCCAATTTGTAGATTGTACAATTCAGAGACTTTTTGTGTTTTTGTCGATTTCCCATTCATTTCCTATGATTCGTCATTTGTGACCAAAGACCACAAGTGTGACTATTTAAGTAAGACCACTTAGCCTGCTCGAATCATGGGCTCAATTTATTTTTTATTTTTTTGTGTGTGTGTGTGTTCACATTCCAAATGCCATAAAAGTCACCAAGTTTCATTCCATTCCAATGAAGCTGTGATTTTTAAAAATTCAAAGCAGAACATTTTCGGTCAAAAGTGACCAAAGAGCAGTTCAGGGTCCCAAATGGTCATTTCATGATCAACAGTGTCCTGGGTTATGTAGCAACAGACAACACAGTGCTAAATAGCTTTCATGGTTCTCTACTATAATTAAAATATTTTTCTTGTTTTTCTTTATCCCCTGACAGGAAACCAGCCCATCCTTCAGCTCTATCAACATCTTCCTCAGAGAAGATTCAGGTTAGCAGTGATGCAGGGTAAGGGTCCAGCACTGTGACTGATAACTGTGTGTGTGTTTGTGTAATAATTATACTGCTATTTTGTTGTCTTTTAAAGGATTAGTTCATTTCAGAATTAAAATTTCCTGATAATTTACTCACCCCCATGTCATCCAAGATATTTATGTCTTTCTTTCTTCAGACGAAAAGAAATGAAGGTTTTTGAGGAAAACATTCCAGGATTTTTCTCCATATAGTGGACTTCAGTAGGGTACAACAGGTTGAAGGTCCAAACTTCAGTTTCAGTGCAGCTTCAAAGGGCTCTACATGATCCCAGCCGAGGAATAAGGGTCTTATCTAGTGAAACGATCGGTCATTTTCTAAAAAAAAAAAAAATGTAACTACAAATGCTCATCTTGCACTAGCTCTGTGATGTGCCACGCATTATGTAATAACGTTTGAAAGGTCAAGAGTGACGTAGGCGGAAGTACCGTGGTAGGGCGAAAAACTCCATCTCATTTTCTCCTTCAACTTCAAAATTGTCTGACATCGTTGTTTTACCTTTTTTTTTTGTAAAGGCCATTTGACTTTGCACGTTCGCTTTGTAAAAACGTGACCTTTCCAACATGGTTACGTAATGTGTGCAAGAGCAGTGCAAGACGAGCATTTGTGGTTAAAAAATATAGAATTTCTTTTTTCTTTTTCTTTTTTAGAAAATGACTGATCGTTTTGCTAGATAAGACCCTTATTCCTCAGCTGGGATCATGTAGAGCTTTGAAGCTGCATTGAAACTGCAATTTGGACCTTCAACCTGTTGTACCCCACTGAAGTCCACTATATGGAGAAAAAGCCTGGAATGTTTCCTCAAAAACCTTAATTTCTTTTCGACTGAAGAAAGAAAGACATAAACATCTTGGATGACATGGGGGTGAGTAAATTATCAGAAAATTATAATTCTGAAGTGAACTAATCCTTTAAGATGTTCTTATTCAAAATGAAAGTCTAACAATGTTTCCTTCACAGGTTTACCGACGAGAAACATAGCCTGACCTTCATAAGCCAGATGCCAATGGCAAATATAACCTCTGAACTGTGTGTTCTACCAGCCCTCAAGGGCACCTGACTGTTTACCTTTTGTTTTTTAATACAGCATTATATTAAAATATTTCCTTTTAAAAGAAATACAGGATACTTGTCAACACTCTGAAGTTCTGGTCTGTCCCAAGCTTCAGACTCTCTTCCATGGGTGACAAGTATTTCAGTGTAATGGAATTCACTGTGGTAAAATCTCCATAAAATCACATCCATCTTAGATTTTAAGGCCCAATTAAACACACACACACCTTCAGACAAAACATCTTCTCTCACTTCTCCATCCACTGATTTATTTTGTTATTGTTCTGTTAGGTTCAGTCTGCAGTTTTAAGTCTTTTTTCTCTGCTGATTACTGCAGTCTGTAACTATATTGTTTATATCTATCTCATTTCTATATAATTAATTTTCTTGTTTTTCTTTATGTCCTTGTAAAGTTACCTCGAGTGAGTTAAAGATATAAATCAAATGTAGAATGTTTCAATGTAAAAAAAAAAAAAAACTAAATAAAATAAAACTATTATTATTCCATAAAAAAATATAGTATTGTGGTCTGTATTTGATGTCTTACACCAGTTTCTGTTATGTAAGTTACGTATGTTCTCTCATGTTTCTGCACGTTGTAAAGTTCAAACCACCTAAAAATATCGTATTCAGATATTTGCAAATAATAGAAACTTTACCATGTCTATTTTAGTTTATCGTGCTCTGCATTGTAGCATGCTACATCTGCAACCTCATGTGTACGTGTGAATGTGTTGCAGGGGGCGCGCTTGGGAACTCAGTTTGCTTTTTTTACTGCGACTTTCATTTGTAGCAGCAGGGAGAGACGCAGACGGGATAGTGCTCGAGATCAGCGTGACCCGGAACCGAGCAACTTCCGAACAGTCACATTCCAAGAATATCTGGAGCCGCTGGCATGAATTAAACACACTGGGACGGTTCGTTCTTGAGTATTCGCGTGCACGGGCGACTTTATTGGTCGGTTACTTTCCATTTTTGATTGTTGCAAGAAAACTCAACCGCCTTGAATCACAGGCAGGCAAGCCAGGGAAAGCAGAAGTCTCTCAAGTCGCCTCGGGTGCTCGTTCTGCAGGCATGTCGCAGAAAGAAAGACCCACTTTCTATCGACAGGAGGTCAACAAGACGATATGGGAAGTCCCTGTGCGATATCAGAACTTGTCTCCTGTCGGCTCTGGTGCATATGGAACTGTTTGGTAAATATTTATCTGCTGTTTCTATGGCGGAACGCTGTGTCCCATTCATTCTTACGGGCCCGTACAGCGTTGCACTGCGTTAGCAAACTTGCTAATAAGACCAAAGTCCGTGGTTCGTTGCGCAAGGGAGATTTCTAGTCACAAAAAAACGAGTTTAAAGTGCTTGTAGTGTTACAAAGTGTTTTAACGTGTGTGGTTACGCTTTATAAACATTTAAAGTCTCGTATGTTGCAAATGCCACCTCGCGTGCACGCATGCATGCCACTTCAGTTTCAAAGTGAAGCTTTGCGGTGGATGGGCAACGTGATGCACAATGAGATAACACGTTCAAATTGTTGCAAGTCGAAGAGATGAACGCGATAAACTGAATAGTTGTTTATCTTGCAAATTGTGGTCGTTGTTTATGATACAGACCCACTCTTTCCTTAATTCGCCCTATTTGGTGGTCTTAATGAGGACATCTGGTGGGGTCTGTCCTGAATGAGGTCACCCCACAGATGATGCACCATGATGACTGTGTCTTAAAACCAAGGGAGCTGCCGGTTTTGGGCACCTTGTAGGTAACTCGATAGGTTTTGGAACGCACCGATGAGTCAGAGCTGCGTGTAATTTCACAACTGTTGTCAGTGATTCATGGCTCTTAATTTTCTCGTTTGCTTGTAGTAACACCCAGGATGAGATGAAGAAAAACATAGGGTTTGTCGTATGTTATTATCTTAATCTAGTGATTGATTCCTCTAGATTGCTCGTTTGGTTTGTTTAGTTGCGATGAGGAAGTTTATTGGTGGTTCTGTGCTGTTTCCTGACACTCAGTTATGATTCACTTAAAGGCGCGTTTAGTAATTTGTACTAACAAAGCATTATAGAAAAAAATAAATACATCAACCAAACAGACTTTTCCAGTCCAGTCTGAATATGTTGCTTTATTCGACGTAGAGCAAAGGGCGCCGCGGTGTTGACATCACATGATTAACATGTCAATTGACTGAAGAACGAAAAGAAAAGAAACAACACAAAATATGCATAAACTTTGGCCTCAGTATAAAATCCAAAACTTATTATTATTGGGATTATTGGAATGCATGAGAGTGAGCTAAACATAAACGCAAACCTACTGGGTGCACCTTTAAAGGGATATTTCACCCCAAAATGAAGTTGTTCTAAACCTGTATGAATTTCTTTCGCACAATGAACACAAAAGAAGATATTTTGACGAATGCAGGTAACCATGAAGTTTCTGGTCCCCACTGACTTCCATAATGTGTGTATATGTATATATATATATATATACATTATGGAAGTCAATGGGGGCCAGCAACTGTTTGGTTACCCAGCCAACATTCTTCTAAATATCTTCCTTTATGTTCAACAGAAGAAAGAACTTCATGCAGGTTTAGAACAACTTGAGGGTGAGTAAATAATGACAGTTTTCATTTTTAGGTGAACTATCGGCCCTTTAAGGCTAAACCTTGTTATTTCTGCAGCACTAGTGCCACCAAGTGGAATTAAACAAAATGGCTGTTTTCAAACAGGTTTCCCCAAACACACTGCTATTAATTGATTGGGCCATTGTTAGAGACAATGTTGTGGTGTCAGGTGCTCAAACAAACACTGTAGTGTTTTGAAACTGACACACTGTTTTTAGGGAAATGAGCCTACAAATGGTTTACTTGTAGTTGTTTTTGCATGTTAATGTGGAATTAGAGAAATTATTTTTACTTTGCAAAAATTGCATGTTTTGTCTTTAAAAATAGTGATCAGAAGCATGCTGATTATGACTGTTTTTCTGAGGAAATGTGATCTTGTTTTATCCAGTCATATTTGTCCACATCTAAAGAGTTCTTTTGGTTTCTTTCTTAAACTCAAAACAAGTGTTACCTCACTCTTTAATGTTTGCAAATGATTTTCAGAAAGGTCTATGGTTCTTAAGCAGACAGGTGTTTGAAGGCCAGGCTCATTTTCTAAATTACTCCTCCTCAGGGTAGACAGGTTGTTTATGCACCAAAGTGACTGTTAGAAATTGCAATGCTAGGCAACCGTGATATCTAGATTGTGTTTCATGGGCCCCCTTATTGTGTCTGTGTAATTGAATATCTGATGAACAGATTGCACTGGGTTTGAAGTGCCAGGCTCATCTCTCAGCCTGTTTAGTGTATTTAAAAAAAAAAAAGCAGAGCACTGAGATTTTCTTTAATAAGTTCAGGTCTCAGGTCAAGTTATACAATTTCCTATGTGTATTAAAAGGTTGTATTATTACCTTCACTGTTAGTTGTACTACATATGCATGTAGTGGTCGATGTCTGTCAAATGATTAAACAGTTTGTCCTTGCAAAGGTACTTTACGATTAGTTGCAGTAGCTATGTCTTACCCTTTAGTTCCGTCTGTAAGCATCGCTGGTTATTTAAATGAGGAAGTGAGAATCTGGACAGCTTTTGTTTCAGTCTGAAATGTATTGCAAGTTAATTCATTGCCCTCATATGCTGCTGACTCTTTCTTCCAACCGTCTTTAACTTTGGTCCTGTTGTAGCATGTTGGCGTTTCAGTTGTGCAACAAAGTGTGACGGCATACTTGAGTCATGTCCTTCTGTTTGTTTCAGCTCTGCATATGATGAAAAGTCAGGATTGAAGGTCGCCGTGAAGAAGCTGTCGAGACCGTTTCAGTCCATCATCCATGCCAAGCGGACCTACAGGGAATTGCGGCTACTCAAGCATATGAAACATGAGAATGTGAGTTTGGATCCCTGGTATTATCAAACTGACAAGGCCAATATGCAGAGAATCGGTTGGTAATCCTAATTGTTAAAGGCTTAGTTCATCCAAATATTTAAAATTTTGTCATTTACTCACCCACTTTTTGTTTCAAACCAGTTTTTCCTCTCTTCCATGGAGCACAAAAGAAGATATATTGCAGACTTATATTCATTTCATAAGGAGTAGAGCTTCACGATGAATCATTTAAATATGGCAATATCGATTCAAACCCCCACCAGTAGGTGGACTGTTAAAAAATGGATTTGTCATTGAATCATTCATTCAAGAGTTTCATTCAAAAATACAGATTCATCCAGTAATGAAACAAGTGAAGTCTTTATGAGTGAGCCATTGAATCATTCATTGAAGGGATTTATTCAAAAATGCAGATTCATCCAGTAAGTAATTAAACAAGCGAAGTCTTAATGAGTGAGTCTTTGACTCATTATTTCAAACCTTTTTTAAAATAATTAATTCAAATTCATAAAAGATTTTTTAAATAGACTGCAGCAATTAACATTTTGTCAGAACCTGTAGTACAGTGGTTCTCCAACTCTCTTCAGCATGAGGGTCCCCCTTGAGTAGGGTGCATCCCTTTGTGCTGCACTCCATTGGTGCAACTGCAACACATTTAGGGCTGTGAAGGTGGCAATTTTTTACCACCGCAGTGGTAAAGGGCCAACCGGTTGATCAACAGATCCGTGCATTTGGTCTTAAAGTGACAGCAGCCTAATATAACTGCTGCCGGCTATCATTAATGTTAATCTTTATTCTTAATAAGAATAAATGTATATTTAATTTACACTGTAAAGACCATGCTTTTTTTTTAATACTTTTGATTACATTTTAAAATTTATGTAGTATTTCTTATTTGTAGTGCTTGAAATATCATGATATTTTGGTCATATCGCCCCCCACCCCTATTCTGGAACATTGTTTTTTTTCTCAGTGTACCATAAAAATTCCAGCAGTCCTCCTCTGCTATAAGATTTAGCCATTATTCTGTCAGAATCAAGCGGGTATTAAAACCATGGTAATTCCTCACTCATTTTTCTTATTATTTTAATTGAATTTGGGGTATTCTGTCTGACAGGATATTCTAGAACTTATGCTGTGGTAATTCTAGATTTCCCTGTCAGGTTATGCAATAAAATCTTACTGCAATACAGTACATGTACATGCAGTCCTAAATGATCCTGATTTGTATTCTTTGCACTTTGTGCTTGTAGGTGATCGGCCTGCTGGATGTTTTCACACCTGCCACCTCTCTGGAGGAGTTTAATGATGTGTGAGTCAGACAATTACTTCCTCTAAGATGTTATTCACTGGTTTGATTAAAATACATCTAGGCGGGCAAAATGAAGTGGCTACAGCATGTCAAAAATAGATCGATGTGTCCTCCAAATAAAGGTGTAAAATGGCACACTGCATCAAATGCTTCCTGTATAAACAACTGTTGATTATAATTAGAGCAAATTATTATTATTATTAGCCATGACACGTTCTTTAGTTTGCCTTTATTATAATCACTCCTATGTGTTTACTCCTAATATCTCATACACTAAACAGAGTAATGCATTATTTATCTTGTGGCCTTTGTTAGGTAATTATAAGCATGTTTTCAGGCTCTCATGGTTTCATGGAGCTTTGGGTTTCCACAGAGACAGCTTTTTGTGCTGCCTGGCTCCAGCCTAACAGCCGTGGGTTAGTGGGGAATGCTAAGGATACAGCCAGGTTGTAAAAGCAGATGCTGCTGTGACTTAACATCAATTCTGCTGCCAAAAATAGATCTGACGCACACTGATAGATGAGGGGCATCCGCACTTCTTCCACTACCGAAACTAGCTGTGGCGACTTAACCTCAGAGCTCCAGGCTCTTCCAATAAATAAAGATATTCTTCCTTGACGGTGTTTAAATGCATTTGTTTTTGGTGTCTGAATCAGTTTGCTTCAGTTTTTCATTGCCTGTGCATGTCGAAGTGATGTATATTTGTTTATTGTCTCTAATCTTTGTTTTTTCCCTCTAAATCTTTGTGGGGGTGGGATGTATTTGTTGTTTATCTCTAATGATGAGTGTGTCTATTGGGTGGAGGGTGTTTCTGGGATTAAGAATGGCTTATTTTAAGCTCTGCCATGTGTTGTATCGCAGTGGCTCTGTTTGACCTCTAGCTCCACCCTCTTGCTTAGAGTCAGTGCTTATGTAGACTCTGCTGTGGGTTATCGTGAGGTGTTTGTAGGAGGGATAGTTTACCCAAAAATAAAACTCTGTCATCATTTACTCAACCCCAAATTGTTCCAAACCTGTATGAATTTCTTTGTTCTGCTGAACACAAAGGAATATTTTTTTTGAAGAATGTTTGTAACCAAACAGTTGTGGGACACCATTGACTTCCATAGTATGGAAAAATAATAAAAAAGATAATAAAATAATAAAAAAGCCCCACAACTGTTATTTGATTGTATCATCACAACCCTAGTTTATATATTCCCTGTAGTTTCCTGTTTCCTCTCTTACAGTCCCAATAGTAAGCATTAAAATATGCAAGCAGCTACCCCAGTATATTTACAGGAAAACTGATCCAGTGGCACATATTGAAGTTGACGGTAGTTAGTTGTTCAGCTCCATGACCAAAATTTGTGTTAAGTTATTGCTTCATTTTGGAGGCCCAGTCTTCCCTCAAAGCAAAACAAGATTAGCACATTTTGTCAAAAGAGAACTAAATGTTCCCTAAATTTCACTTTGTGCAGTCGCTCCTAACACCAGGTTAAACAGTTGGCAGGAGAATAACATTCTTCTTGTGCTCTGATTGGCAGGTACCTGGTGACTCATCTTATGGGAGCTGACCTGAATAATATTGTGAAGTGTCAGAAGCTGACCGATGATCATGTTCAGTTCCTTATTTACCAGATCCTGCGAGGGCTTAAGGTGAAACTGCACTTTTCAGTCTCGTAATGAATACAAACAGGAATCTCAGATCTTAAAGCTGATGTAAATGAAACAAAAATAATGAACTAAAAAGTATGATGTGCAGGACAATGTTAAAATAGTATCTAGACAATATCTAGACATTTATTTGACCTAATTAAGTGTGTATTTTAGTGTAAACCTCATAGCTGGAATTTGATTATCTTACATAATCTCTTTTTGTTTTTTTTTTGTTTAATTTTACCAGTACATCCATTCGGCTGACATAATTCACAGGGTAAGTGTTCACTTGGGTATTTGAGAAATGGCTTGCAGGCTTTTTTTCCCTCAAAAAATTCAGTGTGTGTTGCCCCGTGGAGCCAATTCTCCCTGGCATCGTTATGTTACATGCTCAGGCCTGCTTTTGTGTAAAGACTAAAACTAGAAATTGCTAGAAATTAGTAGTCTTAAAGGTATAGTCTTTGTTATTTTCAGCTTGATATCTGTGGACAGCATCTTTTCCATGTTGTCGATTACCAGAAAATAATTATGACTCATTCTTACTTTAGTAATAAAGAATTTTTAAAAAATGTTTGCGATTACAAGCCTGGCAGGAAATTGTGTGGTTACATTGGTAATCTGAAGTTTATTTACTTTAAGTGAAAAGATTTTCACTTCTTTACAGCTTAAATAACTTCAGTTTTTAAAAGTATTCAAGTTTATGAAATCATATTGCTTCAATAAAAATAGGCATTTTTCATTTGTTTGTTTGAACTGAGCGACAAGTTGAAAATTATGTCTGTAGTAATTGAAATGCAAAAAGATGTCAAATCTATACATTTAATTCAAAAATAGCTGCAAATATTCCTTTAAAATGGTTGTTGAATGGTATAAAGAGACAGTAAAGTAATATTCACTCATCATTTACCAGGACTTGAAACCCAGTAATCTGGCAGTAAATGAAGACTGTGAACTTAAGGTGAGTCTGTCATATTTTTTTCATAGTTCTTAAAATGTGGTTACTCGTAAAATGTGGTTTAATTGTTATTAACAGTATATTGTTTCTCCCATCATTCTTTTATTTTTTTTGCATCTCAGATCCTTGACTTTGGTCTGGCTCGACACACAGATGATGAGATGACAGGATATGTGGCCACACGGTGGTACCGCGCCCCAGAGATCATGCTCAACTGGATGCACTACAACATGACAGGTAACACAGCTACACCCACATCTGATACAATACAAATCAACTCATTTTGAATGCCATCAATGGAGAAAATGGCTTTTTAGAACCTGATGGTGTACTCTACCATTCAAAAGTTAAGTTGTTTTTTTTGTTTTTTTATGTTTTTAAAAGAAGGCTCAACAAGGTTGCATTCATTTGATCAAAATACAGTAAAACTGTAATGTTGTGAAATATTATTAAAATAGCTGTTTTCTATTTTAATATATTTTAATATATTTTATAAAATGCTGAATTTTCAGCATCATTACTCCAGTCTTCAGTGTCACATGATCCTTTAGAAAACATTCGAATATGCTGATTTTATACCCAAGAAACATTTATTGTTATTATCAATGTTACAAACAGTTGTGTTGCTTAATATCTTTGTGGAAACCGTGCTACATTTTTTTCTGGATTCTTTGATTAATTGAATGTTCAAAAGAACATTTTAAAAAAAAATAAATAAATGTCTTTACTGCCATTTTGATCAGTTTAATGCATTCTTCACTCTTAAAAATAAAGGTTCTTTATTGGCATTGACATTGGCATTAACATCCATAAAACCTTTCCATTGCACAAATGTTTTTTTTTTTATAGTGGAAAAAAAGGTTCTTTAGATTTTTAAAATGTATTTCATACTAAGAAAAAATGGTACTACTTCATCACGGCAAAAACACCCTTTTGGGATCTTTAATTTTTGAAAGTGTTGCTGAATAAATGTATTAACTTCACCAAAAAAAAAAAAAATCATACTAACCCCAAACTTTTGAACAGTAATTTAGTTATGACAGCTCCCAATGCCATTATTATTATTTTTTTTTTTCAGCAATCTGTGACAAGATAGCTGGGTCAGGACTCAGAACACAATAGTGGGAACGTGCTTGCTGCCTCTCCACTAATGTTGTTTTCTTGATTTCTTTTCAGTGGACATTTGGTCAGTGGGCTGCATCATGGCTGAGCTGTTGACGGGCAGGACTCTGTTCCCTGGCACAGATCGTATCCTTTTCCTCTCGTTTCCCCCTCGGTGACCTGCAGAACACTCTCTGTAAATTGCACCATGGCTCCAAGCCAGGAACGTCCATACTTTAGTGTTTTTAAGAGTGTATTTTGCTCTCATGCTAATTTAAATGTATACAAATTTTGGATACATGTTTTTAAACACCACATTAGAATCTATTTTCTCTTTCTCTCTCTCTCTGTCTCTTGTTCTCTATTTTCCTGTCCTTGCAGTGTGAATGTTTGCTATGGCAGAAGCTGGCAGATCTGTCTGCCTCTCATGTCTTACACTGACCTTTTGTCCCTTTTCGCTTAAGCTCTGTTTTCAAGCTGTGCCCCAAGACGCAACAGTGATTTGAAGGATATATGATCCATCATTATGAGAACGCAATAAACTCCCTGCAGGAAATGACATGCCTTTCTCTTTCTCGCTCTCTTTTCTCAGTTTTTATTTCTAATGACAAAAATTGTCCACATTTCAGCACTTTCAGCATGTTTTCCCCCCTGGCTTTGCATATTTGACTCTCTGTATCTTGAACGGCTGCCACTCTTAATGCATCTGGCTCCACACCCCATGGAACAGAAATACTTGCCAAATATTTCCCCCCCTCTTACAGGCAGAGCACACCTGTGTGGCTACTTCTGACATGCTTTTGCTGGGCAAGCTGAAAATATATTCAACCTGTGCTATTTTTACTAGCTTGCTCGTCTTACCACAGAAGTGAACCAAAGCTTCTTTGCTTTCCTGTTCTTTAAGTGTACATGAAACCGAAATGAGCGTTTCTTGCTTTGTGGCGTGTTCCTTGTTGAGCCACCCTAGTTTTCCTTCATCTTGTTTTACTAGACATCGATCAGTTGAAGCTTATTATGCTTCTGGTTGGAACTCCAGGACCTGAGCTGTTAATGAAAATATCATCGGAGTCTGTGAGTTTGATATATTTAGGGAGAGTGCACTTGCAAAAAAGGCCTGTGTGTGTTGATTTTCAAAGTGGAAAATCCATTTTAATCTAGCAGCTATGTTTTGAAACAGCTTTTTATCTGGTCCATGCTGGACATACACTACTACCGTTCAAAAGTTTGAGGTCGGTAACACTTTACAAAAAGGTTCATTGGTTAACATTAGTTAACTACATTAGTTAGTTAACATGAACTGATAGTGAACTGCACTTGTACAGAATTTATTAATCTTTGTTAATGTTAATTTCAACATTTACCAATTATTAAAATCAAGAGTTGTATCTGTTAACATTAGTTAATGCACTGTGAAATAACATGAATAAACTATGAACAGCTGTATTTTTTATTAACTAATGTTATCAAAGATTAAATACTGTAACAAATGTTTTGCTCATGGTTAGTTAATACATTAACTAATGTTAACAAATGAACCTTGTTGTAAAGTGTTACCAAAGTCCCTTATGCTCACCAAGTCTGCATTTGTGCGATCAAATTACAGCAATTTTTTTGTTTGAAAAATATTACAATTAAAAACAACTGTTTTCTATTGCAATATATTGTAATATATTTTAAAATGTAATTAATTCCTTTGGTAAAGTTGAATTTTTAGCAGCTGTTACTCCAGTCTTCAGTGTCTCAAGATCCTTCAGAAATCGTTCTATATTCTATATTCAATATGCTGATTCGGTGAAATATTTCTTATTTTCACAGTTAAACTATTGTGCTGCTTAATATTTTTGTGGAAACCATAATACATTTTGGACTCTTTGAATAGCAAGTTTAAAAGAATAGTATTTATTTGAAATAGATTTTTTTTGTAGTATTATTTGTATTTTTACTGTCGCTTGTGGTCAATTGAATGAATCCTTGCTGAACGAAAGTACTAATGTCTTTAAAACAAACAAACAAAAACAAAACACCAAACCTGACAATTTGTAAACCGTAGTGTAAGCTGGTCTTTAACTGGTGCAAGCTGGTACACCATCTTAGACCAGCTACAGCTACTAGTTACCAGATGTTCATACTATCTAAAAGTGATCAAGTTAGTTTTTGGAAGATGGTGGTTGATTGACCAGCTAATGATCTGCTTGGACCAGTCTAAGCTGGATTTTCTAACAGGGAATGTGTGTTGAGTGTGGTTGTTTGATGTTGCTCTCCAGCTGAACATTGCCTTCATTTTTAGATGAAAGACTGATTTGAGGTTCTGTTTGGGACTGAATCTTGACATCTAAACTGAAATTAACAGGCCTGATTTTTGTCTTCCAGATCTGCTGATGGCAGCTGTATTTCTGAACAGATTCTAATACACTTATCAAGCTCTCTTGCTATCCAATGCATGATGTTCTTCTCTGCTGTATATGAATGCAATCTGCATGCCAAACTTTTCCTCTTTTCTCTTTCTTTTTATCCTGTCTTTAGAGAGAACCACAATATAATGTCCAGTTAAATTTTGATAGATATGCATTACACTAAATTTGTGGACCGTGATCTCCTTGACCTGGCCTTCAAAGATATAAACCAGCTTCAACAGATAATGCGACTTACAGGAACTCCACCTGCCTCTCTAATAAGCAGGATGCCTAGCCATGAGGTGAGCTCACTGTGGCCCGGCCCCTTGTTTGCAGAATACCCATCATGCCCTTTAATTAGCAGACCTAATGATGTCTCACTTTGGAAGTATGGACATTTAGAAGAACTAAAAAAGTTTATAACATAATAAAGCAATATCACATGTTTGTTTGGCCCAGGTAAACACAGTCGTCATGTGTTATGTAATCACTCCACTTCAGTTCTACTCTGGGTTGTCTGTTTCCTTCTCCCCACTCACTGGTGAGAGAAACTCTGGTCCGAGTGTTCCTGAAGCGAGAGAGAATACCGTTTCTCTGACTTCCAAAAAACTCTTCTACTTACAGCGCACATACTATGTTCCTAAACATTGGAAACGCAGACAAACAGAGTGATACAAACAGCAAAACGTCCCACTGCTGCTGGACTAAATATCTGCTCAGCCAAACAAATTCGGGGACCAGAACAAAGTGTTGTACATTAGAACATTTTCAAGTCAGGTTAAAATGCTATTTTATATGAAGAATATAAGGAAAAGTAATAATGAAGTAAAGTAATAGATTACACACAACAGAGTTCCTTCGTCTTCTCCACTTTCTCTTCCGGTGACTGCTTGCCGCTAAACCATCATGCAGTTATTCACTGATCTATGCGAGCTGAAATCACTGTCTGTCATCACCAGCACAGACCTCTCTGCCTTCTGAAGCTTTTTGTTTGCTGCATTATTCAAATGGCACTGCATACTTACTAACAGCACAATGTTATGATTCACAGGGTTAGCAATGTATGTGCAAAACACAAGCAGTTGTCATGGGAACCAAGTCAAGAATTACTAACATTATTATAATAAACATTATTTTATTACCTCTGACTGCTCACAGCTCACCTGTTTCTTTCCACAGGCTCGTACTTACATCAACTCGCTTCCTCAGATGGCCAAGAGGAATTTTGCTGATGTGTTTATCGGGGCTAATCCACTAGGTAAAAGAGGCATGTTTAGACACTAAAATGATTTGTGCGTACCCTACTGTTCAAAAGTTTGTGGTTAAGATTTTTTTTTCATTTTTAATCATCTTTTATGCTCACCAAGGATGCATTTATTTGATCAATATAGTAAAAAGAGTAATATTATAATGTCTTTTATTCCTGTGATGGCTAATCTGAATTTTCAGCAGCCATTACTTCAGTCATTGTTACCAATTTAGTGATTTTTGTCTCTAGATTTAGCTACTTCCCCACCCCGTTTGAGATTTTGAGCCTAGTGACAAATCTAGCAACTTCTTGAACAAATCTTATCTAGATTCTGATACTTGCCCACTGATCTAACTCGCCATTATCACGTCATCTAGTGACTTGTTTTAGCTACTTTCAGTTGAAAGCTGTTGGCAACACTGACTCCAGTCCTTAGTGTCACATGATCCTTCAGAAATAATTTTAATATGCTGATTTGGTGATCAAAGAAACATTTCTTATGAAAAAAAAAAAAGTTTCATATTTTTGTGGAAATCATGATTTTTTTTTTAATATATATATATATATGTAAGAGATTCTTTGAATAGAAAGTTAAACAAAAGAATAGCATTTATTTGAAATGGAAATCTTTTCTAAATGAAGGCGTTATGAACCTGTCACACTGTTATCACCCAGCTTTTGTTACATTTAGATTTTGTAAATTGTGCAACATTAAATCTCCACTGTCACGTTTGATCAGTTGATCATGCATCCTTTCTGAATAAAAGTATTTCTTTCTTTCAAAAACAGAACTTATTGACCTCAAACGTTTAAATGGTATTATTTGTGAAATTGCAGTTTATTTAGTATATTTTATTGTAAAGTACACATTGTTTAGGAAATAAGGCAATAAAATATTTTGTAGATGGACAATTTGAACAAATGTAGGTAAAATATGCTGCCAATATTTAATTTTGATCAAATATTTAATTCTTTGTATTTTTAGCTGTGGACCTTCTGGAGAAGATGCTAGTTTTGGACACAGATAAGCGCATCACCGCAGCGGAGGCTCTGGCGCATCCGTACTTTGCCCAGTACCATGACCCAGATGATGAACCTGAGGCTGAACCTTTCGACCAGAGTTTTGAGAGCCAAGAGCTTGATATTGAAGAGTGGAAACGTGAGTCAAGTGAAGAGTTTTTGGTGTTTGTGGAAAATGCTAGTTAGTACAAGTTAAAAATGCTTTAAGCAATTTTAGCATTTTTGCTCACTTGCTCCACTGAGTTAGACTCTCCTAAGACATTTAGACGACCCTGTACTAGTCTTATTTATGTACTATTATATTATTACACTATATTTATATTTATGTACTATTTTTTGAATTAGCTTTTCATTTTCTATCGTCGGTTTCCATTTTTAGTTATTTTTTGTTCTTTGCTTTTGTCATTAATTTTGTTATTGGTTTTCTTTTTAAAATATGAATATTTTGTTTTTATTTTTATTTTAGTCGCAGTTTCAGTTCAGTTTTTATTAATTTCCTGATTGTAATTTTAGTGCTTCAACTTTTTATCCATTCATCCATCTTTTAATTAAGAAAAATGTTTTAGTTTTAGTTATCAAAAATAACCCTGCCCTGAACATGTAAAAGGGGCCATGCTGGTTCAGTTTTGATAAAGACATTATTTAGGATGAGCTAGATTTAATCTATGTTGCAGTCAAATCCTTATTTGTTTGTCTTCTGTTCCGGCACAGGTCAAACATATGAGGAGGTGATCAGTTTTGAGCCGCCAGTCTTTGACGGAGATGAAATGGAATCTTGACATTTTTTTTTGGATAGAAATCAAACCAACTGTACTACTTATACAGTAATGCTGTAATTTTGCAGTATTGTGATCAGCCAGTCAGTATGATGTTTGACTTTTCTTTTTCTTTCTTCAAAAAAATAAAAAATAAATAAAAAATGTCTGCTGGGCCAAACAGAAGGAATAGATGCCATAGAAAATCAGTGAATCTCTCCAAAAGTATTGAGTCTGATAATAAGAATATCAACCACTTATTTTTTTAACAGTTTGCTCTGGTCAGTTTTATGATGTTCATGTATGACATTAATGCAAGGCCATTTGTAAATGTAATATCTCCCCGAAATTTCTTAGTATTTAGTTTTGCTGTTATAATGTTCTTTCTGTGTACAATGTATCACATTTGCAGTATATTAAGTTTTTTTTAAATGTTCAGAAAACATTGTTTAAACAGTGAAAAAGTGTAATCTTTTAGTTTCTGTTAATATGTATTTTCCCCCAATCAAATAATGAGTGTTGTATTTAATGATTACAGTACAATCTTTATTAATCAGTTTGAAAAAGATGGGATTCGTTGGAGTCTCTTTGGGTAGAGCTAGAAAGAAAAATGTAAATTGTTGCAGTGGGTATTAGTGATATGTTCAGGCTATTTGTAAATATACGTTTCAAAAAGATTTGTATTCTGTAGCTGTTTTATTTCTGATTTTTCACATCTTTTGTGTACGTTTCCTGGGGAGTGAAAGTGTCTGTGTGTGTGTGTGTGTGTGTGTGCGCGCACCTGATGTTGCTACTGTGAATTGTATGCGATCTGAAAATATGATTGTCTCCAGTAGCTGGTTTTTTTTAATTTTTTTTTTTTATGCTGTTAATTGAATTTACGAATATGAAAGTAGAGTAAGATATTTATATACTGTTGAGGTGGTATTTATGAACCTGAAAGGCTGCAACTGTCTTCTTTAGTACCTGACATAAACATGGAATCAAACACACCATTGTTTACTTTAAATAAAGGCCGGTATTTTTAAGAAACTTGTGCTTCCTTGTTTTGATTTGTGGTTTTATGTTGAACCATAGAGTGTGAAATAATTATTGACCTTTTAATTTTCAACGCACCACTCAATGTCTGATTTTCTTTTTTTTTTTTTTTAATGCATTTTTGACCAAAGCACCTTCCAAAATGAACTTCCTGGATCTCTTACAAAAATGACCATAGTAACCATATTACCATAGTAACATTAGTTACTATAGTATATATATGGTTGCTATGGTCATATTGTCATCGTTTGGTTAAAATGCACACTTTTGGCTACTTCTGTCACGTTTTCATTCTGTGTTTAATTGCGCAAGCATATATTTTAAACAAATGTACTCAATGGACAACTAAAAAAAATATATATACACATGACAGCACGGACCGTGAACGCGCAGGAGTCAAGACGCGCGTGTCCGGAGGCGCGCGCATGCGCAGGGCCACCCAAGCCGCCAACTAAGGGGCCAACATGGAGAGAAAAGGTAATCTCTTCCTTGACTTTCTCTAAATAATAATTGCCTTATTTGGAGCTATAACGATTATACATGAGACAAGACGACTAACTCACATTAGTAGTGCAATATTAAAGCATAACTGCGCATTTTTCCTGTTCTTTGGACGCATGGGTTGGTAGCGTTAGCATTTAGCCATTCAGTCTGCAGCTGAAGTGAGCTAAATTTATTTTCATCACGCCTCAGAGGCATGTTTTATTGTCGGTTTGTATCGCCTTCACTTAAGCGATTTTACTTTTCTTTTAGATAGACGTTAAGCGTATGAGTAGGCGCGTGCACGTATCAGCTGGATGAGAGTTGAAAGCGTTTTTTTTTTTTTTTTTTTGCTGTCGTGGAAACTTCAGGAATTTATTGCCTTCAGTTTTTGCATCCTTGTTCCTGTTGTTATTAAAACTGATAAAAACATTCACGTTATTAAAGATCCACGTCTGCGACCATTTAACGTTCAGTTCCTGTCATAATGTAAACACCCAGCTGTGTATTGTTTATGTGCATTACATAAGATTACATAAGGTCACCATCACCGGTCTGTGTGTCTCCTGTATTACTGTCAGGCTATGTTTGGCTGTCATTGAGCTAACTGAGTTTAAGTGATTTTTATAAAAGGTTTCATTGCCATCTAATGTTGCATTCATTTGTCACACCAGTTCTGGCACTTCAGGCGAGGAAGAAAAGGGCCAAAGCCAAGAAGTCGACCAAGAAGTGAGTTTTATTCTTTTATCTATTATTTTATTTGTTTATTTGGGTGTTAATACTTTTTATTTTTGAACTGGGAGTGTTAGACTAGACCTTAGAAGAACTGGCTGTGTGTACACTGGGTCATGCATAAGGAAACTTTGAGGGGGATATGACATTTAAGATATTAGAAACCGTAAAATAGACCACAATTCTGTCCATAGACTTTTTAAAAATGTCCTAGAAGATGCATAATGTGATATGCATCTTCATATACTACATATACTACTGTAGTACAGAATGAGTCATCCTGAGTTTGCTGACTTTGCGCTGATTATTACGTCTTAGTTGTTGAGCCGTGGTAAACTGACAATAATGCTTAACATTTGGCAGTATGAAGTCATCTATTTGGCATGCGCAGTATCAAGTTGCGTTTTCTTTCACTTCAGTTTTTTTTTTTTTTTTGNNNNTAAAACTCAGGTGTTATTCTTGCATGGGTTAAACCAAGCATGCAATGCATGCAGTCAGTGAAATGCATTCTAACACTGGCAGACTTTTTACTTAGTATTGTATCAATATTATGTGTAACAAAAGAGCTTATTCAGTAGAAAACAAGACACTGGCTGTGTGCACATGGTGCCTCTTGGATTTAGATTCAGATGACTGTTCTTGGTGCATTTCATTAAGTTTAAAAATAAGATTGTTTTTATCAGGCAAGTCCGTTTTCTTATATAGTGTTTTTACAATACAGTGTTTCATAGCAGCTTTACAATAGTAAACCGAAAACAGCAACAATGTAACAAAATTGTTTAATCAGGATTCAACAATTTGTTACAATTAAAATTTCTATTTCAGCAATAAAGCAGCTCTACAGAAGATTATATAGTAGCATTATTCAGGTCACTTCAGTTATTTAGTGACCTCATTCAATAAATATAGGTGTTTTTATGTTGTAAAATGTAGTTTTATGCAGGTCCTTTTGATTTGTAATGTATCAAAAATCAAAATCACATGCTGAAATGATTGTCTGAACATTTATACCATGTAAAATCAGCATCAAAGAGTCTATAATGTAAGAGGACAGCCCTCTAAGAGTTTAGAATGTAAGAGGTCCACCCTATATAGCCTGTACTGTAATGCATGTCCATTGACCTAAATGAAATGTACTATCATCCCTCAGGCCAGCACATCCTCCACGCGGGACATTGCAACAGCAGCCCCCTACGGAGACCCAGATTCAAGCTGAGCCCGACGAGGAAATCCTAGGCTCTGATGATGAAGAGCAAGAAGATCCCAATGACTATTGCAAAGGTGGGCTGCATGGATACGTCCCTTTTGACAACAGAAGTTACAGCTTGATTATTATAGATGAGACTTGAAAGCTAAAAAGAAAATAGGCTGTTCCTTGATTCAGAGTTGTTTTTTTCTGTTGTATCTGTTGGCGAAACTAAAATATCTTCCTAGAAGTGCAGCACATAACTACTGTAAACTGCAAAAGAAATGTACTGTAAATACAAGAATGTCATTATTTCTGTATTTTTGATGTTTTTTTTTTTTGTATTTAATATAAAACAGAAGTGGTGTTATTATTACTCACTTCATTATTTTATAAATTTTTGCTTTAATAATTATAGAAATTAATTATTTTAAAATGTCAATAGTCTGGTCAAGTTCTAGTTTCTATTTTTGGTCTAAGCATGCTGTAATTGGATTTGCTCAAAATCAATTCCTAACAAAATGACAATCAAACCAGCTCTTTGAAGCTACATTCAGACTGCCAGCAAATTTGTTGCTGCACGTCGCTAGTGGGCGTTCCCACTAGTAATGTTTATAAATGACATTCACAGATGTTATTCGATGTTGTAGACATCGAATCTGTTTTCTTGCAGCTAAAAAAACAATTTTTTTAAGGGAAAAGACTAAATATGAATGGAATCAGTACATAAAATGCTTAATGTTAGAGATGAACGAGAAACGGTGAGTGCTCTTTGCCATTGCAGCTATTTATCTGCAGCTCAAGTGCCAGTCTGTCTGGCTTCACAAAGCCATTCAGGCTCAGAGTCAGCATGGCGAGTCCCTCTGTATGTACACAGAGACATATCACAAGAATAGGAAGTTTGCTGACCGCTAAAATAACTTCTCTATCTTGCCGCCGACACTCACCACTATAGGATGTAGTGACCCATCACGTGCACCAGACTGATTTCGCTCCTATTGGTTGTTGCTCCCAAAAGTCACTCTTAATTTCCATCAAGTTAAACAAATCTCAACTTTGTTGCATTGCTGGACACGCCTACATCCTGTCGCCAATGGTCACTGATGCTTGTGTCACCGGAAATCAGCAGTTCTCTGTGGAAACTTTGTCAATACATGTCGCTGGTGGTGTTAACACAGCTTAAAGGGCAATCAATGAGCTTTCTGAATACCAGCTGAATTTTTTTTCTTCTTTGGTTAGGAGGTTATCACCATGTGAAAATAGGGGACCTATTCAATGGTAAATACCATGTGATCCGGAAGCTGGGATGGGGGCATTTCTCCACTGTGTGGCTTGCCTGGGACATCCAGTAAGATCTTTGTGATTTTGAAGAACATAAGACACATCCTAATGTGCTAAAATCGCAAATGTATGATACTATTTTTTTTCTTTTCCTTTTTTCCTTCTCAGAGGTAAGCGGTTTGTTGCAATGAAGGTGGTAAAGAGTGCAGAGCATTACACCGAAACAGCTCTGGATGAAATAAAGTTACTCAGATCTGTAAGTATTCCAATAAACCACTGAAATGCTTTAAATAATCATTTAAGAAAATAGAAAAAGAAAGAAACAATGAAGATGGAAAAAATATACAGTAGTCAACATTTGAAGTGGATCAATATAGTTCATTCAATAAAGTTTCTGATCCACTTCAAATGTTGACTACTATAGATTAAAACAAATTATAAAAAAAAATGCTTTTACTTTTATTTTTAGGAAAGCATATTTAAATTTATTACTAAACCAAATATAAATATATATATTTTTTAGGTCAGAAATACAGACCCTGATGATCCAAACAGAGAGATGGTTGTGCAGCTACTGGATGACTTCAAGATCTCAGGGGTCAATGGGACTCGTATCCTTGAATATGAAGAATGTTTTGTGTGTGTGTGTGTGTGTGTGTGTGTAAGAGAATTGGGTCAAGAAGTCTTCAAGCAGGTGTCTCATGCTATTTTAAGATACCCCAAATTCTTTTACAAGGGCATTTGTGAATGCTGACTTTGAAACAGTTGTTGCATTGTAGCAATTATGCTAAGAAAAGCTCTTCTGAGATCCTGTTTTTTAGTTAGATTCCTACCAACAGAAAGTTCTGTTTCAAAAGTGTTGGACCTTCACTTGAACTTTCAGATGTCTGCATGGTGTTCGAAGTTCTAGGGCACCACTTGCTTAAATGGATTATCAAGTCTAACTATCAAGGCTTACCTCTGCCTTGTGTCAAGAGCATCATTCGACAGGTAACACAGCACACCTTCGCACAACCAGATCAGTGTTCATGTAATTATGGTCTGACTAATTAGCTGCTGTCCTAGATTCAGTGGATCAGTTACAGATTAGTATTAGTAATTCAGTATTAGTTACACAGCTTTTCATTTTTGGTTTTATAAAAAATTCAGAATTATTTGCTAATGAAAAAGTTTTTTTTTTGTTTTTTTTTTTTGGATGAAGTAAGGGATAATGTACACTACACTAAAGTTTGGGGTCTAAGATTTTTTAAAATAAATACTTTTATTCAGCAAGGACGCATTCAATTGATGTAAAGTGACATTAAAACATTTATAATGTTACGAAAGATTCCAATTTCAAATAAACACTGTTCTTTTGAACTTTCTATTCATCAAAGGATCCTGAAAAAAATTTACCATAGTTTCCACAAAAATATTAAGCAGCAAAACTGTTTTAATTGATAATAATGAGAAATGTTCAGCTTTGCCATCATAGGAATAAATTAAATTTAAAATAAATTGAACACAGAAAACAATTATTTTAAATAGTAATAATAATATTTAACGGTATTTTCAAATAAATAAATGCAGATCTGATTAGCATGAGACTTCTCTCAAAAACATTTAAAAAATCTTACAGACCCCAAACTATTGAATTGTAGTGTATCTTGATAAGAATTAGATTAGAATCAGAAACATCTGTTCTAGAGAGCTGTGAATAAACAATAATAATAATAATAATAATAATGTTATAGTTGTATTTATTCAGTGCTTCAGTTTTGGGATTAAAATTGTGTTGTGTTGCTCAAGTATGTTTAGAAAGATGCTAATATATTTTAATGGTTGTTTGAAAGAGTCTGTATTTTTTAAATCTCTCAGGTTCTTCAAGGTCTGGATTACCTGCACACCAAGTGTCAAATCATACACACAGACATTAAGCCAGAGAACATTCTCATGAGTGTGGATGAGGTGTATATCAGGCGGTTGGCCGCAGAGGCCACTGAGTGGCAGAGAGCAGGCGCTCCCCCTCCATCCGGGTCAGCAGGTATGGTACCTCTGCTTTCTGACACACACTCACAGTAAAGCACAGCTACAGTCCATTTCAAATGATTACGTGTCAACTTTTCCCCGCTTGATTTTTGTTTAGGTAGATCACTTACTCTCTTTAAAACAACTTGTTGGCTAACATTCTTACCCTTCAGCATACTGTTCTTAAAATGGTTTTCTTTGTAAGCTGTCGTTGGGTTACAATGTCTTGTGTTGATCTTTGTCTTCCAGTGAGTACTGCCCCAGCACCTAAACAGGTATGTTATCCTTCTTAAGCATTTTCCAAATTAATCATCTTTTTTTAAAAGTAATTTTAACATGTCCCAAAGAGAACCTTTTCAGTCACTCTTACTATTTCAAAGACACATCATTGTAAAATTATAATTTTGCTGCTGTTCCCAATTCCAGGAATGTTCTAGTCTTTTTACAACTTAATGTTTTACCACCATGATAATAAAGACATTTATAATGTTACAAAAGATTTCTATTTAAAATAAATGCTGTTCTTTTTAAATCTCTCTTTTCATAAAAAAAATCCTAAAAAATTTGCACATTCTCCACAAAAAATTTTAAGCAGCACAAAACTGCTTTCAACATTGGTGATAATAATAAGAAATATTACATTAGTACCAAATCAGCTATATTAGAATCATTTCTGAAGGATCATGTGATAATGAAGTGTTTGGTAATGACTGCTGAAGATTCAGCTTTGCCATCACAGGATTAATTCCTCCTGTATCTTTTTAGGAGATAAAATTGCCTGTCTTTTGCTGCTAATTATTTATTATATTTATATTATATGAATTATAATTAAATATAATTCATATGACATATTCATTTAACTATTATATGAACTGACAATATTAAACTTTGCATTTAAATAATACATATTAGCTTTAATATATAGTGCTTTTAAAATGACTAAGCTTACATGTATTCTTTTGAGCTTTTTGTGAACCTATATAAATTATTTAAATTCAGTTGAGTCACTTGCATTGATATTGTAACATATTTTCTTTCAGCAGCCTTCTCAAACTTTCACTGCAGTAGCAGTGTTTATTCGTGCCTTATATATGCTCTTAATCTTCAACAGAGAAGTGAATTGTGTGGCTCTCTCACGAGAATCAAACTGACACACTCCCCTCGGTTTCACAGACAAGGCTTAAGACTAGTCCTAGACAAAAATGCGTGTTTGAACTGTTTTAAGTGAAAGCAACTTGCACTGGTATATCTCAGTGCCATTGTTTTGTCTCAAAATGCACACCAGTAATGTTTTTTTTTCTAAGGCACATATGTAAAGGCTACTTAAATGCATTAATTTAATGAAGGCCTAATCCTGGCTTAATTTAAGCCCTGTCTGTGAAACAGGGCCTCTATGTTCCGTGTAATTGGCTGTTCGCTGCACATACCACACTTTCAGGTGCACGAATTCTGGCTCAAACCCTAAGTTGACACTTGACAGAGATTGTTTATATCGAGCATTGTGAGCCTGTGAGCCGCTGAACCTGATCTAAACTGGGTTGGATTTGTATGGAATCTCAGAGTTTGTTCAGCTAGCTTCATCCAACAAGCCACTGTAATGTTTCAATTAAGATGCTTTTTAGTTTTAACTTGATTACCCACCTTTTCCTCAGGCTCCAAAAATGTCGAAAAACAAGAAAAAGAAGCTAAAGAAGAAGCAGAAGCGTCAAGCGGAGCTCCTGGAGAAGTGCATTATGGACTTAGAGGAGATGGAGATTGGGCCTGAAGGCAGAGAGGAGGATGGAGAGGAGGATGACCCAGAATCTCCCAAATCCCCCTCCTATGCCCCTCTCAGACAGGCATCACTGCAGGATATTGCTACTGAGAACACAATAAGTTAGTTTCTATTTTTATGAATAATTTTGTTATAGTACCTAATATTCATTATAGTTAATAAAAAGTTATGTTATAATAGCCTTTTTTGTGACTTTTGATTAAAAGTACAAATCAGCTGCCATTAGCACATCTCAGTTATGTTTTTGTTTCTCTGCATCTCTGATAATAGTGGAGACCAGAGAGCGACTCACATCAGATGCTTCACTTGAGCTCAACTGTAACGGCTGCATGCACTCCAGTCAAACACAACCTGAGGACGATGATCAAGGAGACCAGCGATATGGCCAACTGCTACAGGAGGACCACCATAATGCAAACACAGGCCCAGAGGACACAGTTCAAAGCATGTATGAGTACTGTAATGGGGCAGAGTCCCCGGAACTGGACCAGGCCAGCTACAGTAATGGCACCTCAGGCCGAGAACTGCTGGAGGAGGAAGAGCTTCTATCCGGGGAGCAAGCTCAGCAAAAGACTAGAACCAGAGCCAGGGAACAGAACAAGGATAAGCTAAAGAATGGTCAGTGGGTTTTCTATGGATTTTCTGGTATTTTAGTAAGGATTTTCAGAGAATATATTATTGTTTTTTTCTACTTTAGATGTCCCTCCTTACATTCTTTTATATTAAAGGTATAGTTCACTCAAAAAAATTAGAATTTTCGTTATTTACTTACCCTCATGCCGTTCAAAACCCTCAATGCTATTATTGTCGGGCAAACGCAAAGTGAGAATTTTTGATGAGTCACTCTACAATGAGTTTATAGTAACCATATATGGCTGTTTTCTTTCTTCTCTTCCAGATAAGTTGTCAGCTGGAAGCCTATTGGTCAATCCACTGGATCCACTCAACGCTGACAAGATCAAGGTCAAGATTGCTGACCTTGGCAACGCCTGCTGGGTGGTAAGACTCTTAATAATCTGATGAAATCAATATTGTCATTTATGTGTAAAAACGCAGATATACACAATGTACGATATATGTACAATATATAAATCTAAAATCTCGTTATGAAACGTACGCTACCATTTGGTGTCAGTACAGTGTTTTTTTTTAAGAAATGAATATTTTTATTCAGTAAGGATGCGTTACTTGATCATAAATGACAGTAAAGATATTTAGAATTTCTATATTAAGCAGCACAACTGTTTCAACATTGATGATAATATTTCTCGACCACCAAATCAGCATATTAGAATACTTTCTGAAAGATCATATGACACTGGAGTAATGGGTGCTAAAAATGTAAGCATAGCCATCATAGGAATATATTACATTTGAAAATGTTAAAATATAAAACATTTTAATTTGTAATAATATTCACAATATTACAGTTTTTACTGTATTTTTCATCAAATAAATGTAGGCTTTGTGAGCATAATAGACTTCTTTCGAAAACATTTGACTAACCTCAACATTTTGGACAGTAGTGTAAGTTGATTAGGTTGTTGTTCTCAAGACCATTTTTTTTTTTTTTGAAGGTCTTGGTCTTGTCTTGGTCTCGGCCACATTTGTACTTTGCCTTGTCATGGTCACAGACTAAGAGGACTCTGGATTTTACCTCAAGACTAGTCTAAAACACAACTGCTGGGATATCACTAAATAGCTGGTGCATTGTCTGATTTATTTGTTATCATCATTAATGTGATTGGATATAAAAGTTAATGCTTCAAATGCAAACTAATTTCTAATTTCCTTTTCTTTTATTACTGTTGTGCTGGGTCAGAAATCGACAAGGGATTGTGTCAGAAATGCTACAACCAAAATTAATAGAAATGGCAACAAAATTCAAGATATAATTGCAAAAAAATACATGTGAGGTCTTAATTTTTACATTATAACATATGATATAATGTTTATTATACAAACGTTAAATAAACAAGAAGTCATTTTTAAAACTTTAATCTCAACATTATGGAGTTGTAATTGTACCAATTCGGATGCAGCTTCTGTGTCACCTCTGTAGTGCAAAGATGATTTTTACATATTTTACATACATATAGTGTATTTATTAGGGATGTAACGATTCACTCAACTCACGAATCGATACGATTCACGATAATGGTTTCACGATTCGATTTTCTCACGATTTTTTTAACAAAATGAGATTTAAATGAGAAAGTGTCTTTTTATTATTTCTCAGACAAAATGCTGCATATTTCTTTGTGAAATTGAAATATCTTTATAACAATTAAATTGAAATTTTAAACAAATCCTAACTCAAATAAATTAAATAAATAATACAAATAAAAGAAATCTCTTCATATGAGTACATGAACAAGATGTTTATTTGCTCTATTACAGGCTGTACTATCTGTAGCCATTTAAAATTAGAGGCAACCACTGAATATTTAATCACAATACCAACAAAGATGCTGTTTGAGCAGTTTTTAATTTAAATTAGATTGTATAATTTTTAACATTTGAAGCAAAAACAGATTGTTCAGACTTTAGCTTTGTGAAATTATGCTACATTAAACTTCATAAGAGCAGAAGGGCTGCATGAGAACGCAAAATCACTGTCTGACAGCAGGTGGCGCTTATGGAACAGCGGCAATACAGCGCTTCCATGGTTACCGCTCTAAACAAACAGCGCTGCGTGCTAAAACTACTTTAAAATGCATTGTATGGAAGTAAGATGAAAAGAAAATACCATCTAAACTTTTCTGAACACAGTCAGTTCCCCTCAGCTATACATTCATATAACCCCCCGCCCCCAAATGTATCGCGATTCATTTAGCATCTCAACCGACTTGAATCGTCACATATTTTAATCGATTTTCAACCGGTTCCGGATGCATCGTTACATCCCTAGTATTTATTGATTAAATATAAGATATTTCTCAGGCAGTAAATGTGGATCTTTTAGATGAATTTAAGGAGTGCTGGTCTGGTTTTGGTCTTGGCTCCATCTCAACACACACACTGGTCTTGGTCTCGGTTTAGGTGGTCTTGACTACAACACTAGTGTGAACTCTTTTGTCCTTCAGCACAAGCACTTTACTGAAGACATTCAGACCCGACAGTACCGCTCCCTGGAGGTGCTGCTAGGATCCGGGTACAGCACACCTGCTGACGTATGGAGCACAGCCTGCATGGTGGGAAACTGCACACATGGTCTTTCATCAGTTTGTTCAGTGATAATAAGCAACATTTTTACATAAATCCACAGATACCCTGGTGAGCACAGATAAACCAATTTGACAACAGTTCAAGCTTTGATGTTGGATTGTGTTTTCTCTCTTTTCAGGCATTTGAATTGGCCACTGGCGATTATTTGTTTGAGCCTCACTCTGGTGAAGATTACTCCAGAGATGAAGGTAATGCATTGTTTCTTTACATTCACAATTTTCTATCAAAAATTATGAATTACATTAAATGACTAAAAATACATTTATTGAGGAAAGTTGTACAGTAATAATAATTGATCTGGATTACATGCCTACAATAAGAGACATGCCTAATGATTTCAGTTATAATATGACTGGCAATATACTGAAAGTCATATCAGTTTCTCACTTCATGCACTATGTAGTGAAATTAAAATAACTAATTGTTTATTTTCTGTTGTTTTCTTCTTTACTGAGATGTATTGACATTACAGTGCTTTAAGGGCTGTGATCCTGTGGTTATTTCCCTGCTAACAATCAGAGCCTGCTGTTAAAATGCATGAAAATGGCCTTTTCTTTAAACTTCCTCTTTATATTCACTTCCTCCTCCTCCACCTTTCGCCCACTACTTCTGCCTTTTTTATTGACCCATGTTTCTTTGTTCTTCCTGATCTTCTATTCTTAGTTGATACTGTTACTAAACATGCAATAGAAACTGATTGAGTGTGGGAATAATGTGTGCACTTAAAACCTAAACCTAAAACCTTAAAACCTAAAATCAGTCAACAGTTAGCTGTTTCTAGGGCATTTAATTGTGTTTGCACTGGAGCGTAAATGCAGTTTGAACACACCTTGGCAGTTATGTTAGTCATGATCAGAATTTGCATGTATTGAGCCACAATGTGTTTTCTGCTTTAAGTATAATACATATAAGTAACAAGATACTCTACTTACTCTGATCAAGTGAAATTTCAGGTTGATCTGTTTATTGCAAAAGTGAGTCATTTCACGAAACTTGACAAGTATAAGGACTACAGAGGTTAGACATTTGGTTGTAAATTGTGTATTGTGGTTTACTTAAAGGTGCCCTAGATTCAAAAATTGAATTTACCTCGGCATAGTTAATTAACAAGAGTTCAGTACATGGAAAAGACATACAGTCAGTCTCAAACTCCATTGTTTCTTCCTTCTTATATAAATCTCATTTGTTTAAAAGACCTCCGAAGAACAGGCGAATCTCAACATAACACCGACTGTTACGTAACAGTCGGGGTGTACACCCCCAATATTTGCATATGCCAGCCCATGTTCCCAACATTATGAAAGGCATTAGACGAGGGCAGAGCGTCTGGATGTGTACAGCTGAATCATCAGACTAGGTAAGCAAGCAAGGACAATAGCAAAAAATGGCAGATGGAGCAATAATAACTGACATGATTCATGATAACATGATATTTTTAGTGATATTTGTAAATTGTCTTTCTAAATGTTTCGTTAGCATGTTGCTAATGTACTGTTAAATGTGGTTAAAGTTACCATCGTTTCTTACTGTATTCACGGAGACAAGAGCCGTCGCTATTTTCATTTTTAAACACTCTCAGTCTGTATAATGCATAAACACAACTTCATTCTTTATAAATCTCTCCAACAGTGTAGCATTAGCTGTTAGCCACGGAGCATAGCCTCAAACTCATTCAGAATCAATGTAAACATCAAAATTAACACTGTACTTACGCGATTAGACATGCTGCATGACGAACACTTTGTAAAGATCCGTTTTGAGGGTTATATTAGCTGTTTAAACTTTTTTTATGTTGTTTAAGGCAAGCGCGAGCTCCGTGGGCGTGGGCGTGGAGCACGAGATTTAAAGGGCCACACACCCTGAATCGGCTCATTTCTAATTATGCCCCAAAATAGACAGTTAAAAAATGAATAAAAAAAAATCTATGGGTTATTTTGAGCTGAAACTTCACATACACATTCAGGGGACACCTTAGACTTATATTACATCTTCTTAAAAAAAATTCCAGGGCACCTTTAATGTATTTGTAAATCTGCAAGGTATTTAGCAGAATCTGGCCAGACAAGAAGTCAAACTGGAGAGACGGTCAGATACAAGAAAACATGCTGTGTTCTCCTACTTTGTGGTAGACCACATTGCACTGGAATCAGCTGATGTAATTTTCCTAAATATCAAGTGAGCAGAATTAGATCACACTTTGAACTTCTTCTTAGAAGTTTAATTCACCTCTCTGTTTCTGATTGGCATGGAGAACATTGCCATAGTTATCTGTGTGTCTCATGGTTTTTACAGTCACCGTTCCATCCCTTACTCTTTCTAGTTCTGTTTATGTACACTGGAAGATAGACACTTAGTTACTTTTGTGGTAAAGCTGGGCAGTTGATCTCTTTTTATTATTATTATGATTTTGGTTCTAAAAGATTATGAAAACAAGACTATTAAGATAAAGCGATTATTATGCCACATTCTGTTTCCTAATGATGAGTAACTGAGTATTGACCAANTCTTCTTAGAAGTTTAATTCACCTCTCTGTTTCTGATTGGCATGGAGAACATTGCCATAGTTATCTGTGTGTCTCATGGTTTTTACAGTCACCGTTCCATCCCTTACTCTTTCTAGTTCTGTTTATGTACACTGGAAGATAGACACTTAGTTACTTTTGTGGTAAAGCTGGGCAGTTGATCTCTTTTTATTATTATTATGATTTTGGTTCTAAAAGATTATGAAAACAAGACAATTAAGATAAAGCGATTATTATGCCACATTCTGTTTCCCAATGATGAGTATGAGTAACTGAGTATTGACCAAAATAATCGCATGATTATTGAGCAGCCCGACTCTGTGGCTATAACTGTGATCATTTGTCTCTTCACAGCACACCAGTTATTATAGCCATATTTCTGGGGGGGTTTTATATGAAAATGTAATGTTTTCAGAGCTTTTATAAATGTATATAGAGTTTTGTGATTTTCTTTTAGATGACTAGTCTTGGATTTATATATAATATTGTCCAATGACCAATAGTTAGTGTCTCTAATAAATTTTGTTTATTTTTTTATTGTGCACACATATTTCCCCTATTTTTATATTTAGATGTATCTGATAAGCATTTATCAAGAATTTATGGTAACACTTTATTTTAGTGCCGTAGTTACATGTTACTACATGTATTTACTATTAGTAAATTATGCATAATTACCTGTAACTAACCCTAAACCTAACCCTAACTGTATCTCTATAGTAAGTACATGTAGTTAACTAATAGTACTCAGTACTTATTTGAGTAATTACAATGTAACTACGGCACTGTAAAATAAAGTGTAACCGAATTTATCAGTGACCCATTATCTAATGCTCACTTAAAGTTAATCTTTAAAAATAATCATACCTAAATATAACCTTTAGCTAATTTCATAATATCAATTGATATCAATTCATACTCTAAAACTTTCGCTTTGTTTTTAACATCTTATTTTTTATTAAGACAAAATAGTGTAAAATTTTAATATTAATGATTTATCTATATATTTAGCTTAACATGTAAATAATTATTGGCTTATCGGTATTGACCTGAATTTTTATATGTAAAATTCCCTTTAGGAGCAGACAGTGTGTCTTTAAACTATTACAAAAATAGTTGATGCCCAAATGCCATCAGAATCTAGTATTCCAGAGAGCCATGTAACAAACATTTATATGCTAACTGGAGACAGTGATGTTAGACACCCTGTTTAGCCTGTAATCTGTCATTCTGAACCATTGTCATTTGCCTTGAGTTTGTCCTTTTTTCTTTTTTTGGATCCTATCCATGTTCTTGCTACTTGTCCCCATTCCATGTTCATGTTCTTTTTCTTCTGTCTTCCCTCTCTCTCAGACCACCTTGCTCTGATTATTGAGCTTTTGGGGCATATCCCCCATCATTATGCTCTGAGCGGGAAATTTTCACAGGAATATTTCAGCCGGAAAGGTATGCCTGTCAGTCAGGTAGAGCCCTGCCCTGAGGGAGAGGTCTGAAGGGAATAGAGGAGATTCCAGTTGCTCTATTGACAGCACAGCTTTGTGTCACACTCAGTTTTCTGAAGGTTTGGCTAAATATCTTCCTCAGCAAATTTCCAGTTGTTTTCAAGGAGGCTCTTCTTAGAAGTCAGCCCTCAGCACAACAGACGAACTGTTGTAGCTTCAAAGCCGCAGAAGTGTGGCATGACAACGCTTGAAGCTCTACCAGAGGCAGCCGAAGCTCAAAAACAGACTTCTGCTTCACACAAGTCCAATTCTTCTTACAATCTTTAATCTGAAAGTTCTTGACTGTGTGACCGGCATCTGTGCTGTCAGGACATAGCTGCGTCTCCTTGCTTTCCCTCTTGTCTCCCTTCTCTCAGGATGGGTGAATGACTGTATTAACACTGTCTGATCAAGTTGTCCATTGTTTCGTCCTGCCCTCCACCTCACCACCCCCCTCCCTGCTCGACACACTCTTGTGTGTGATGGTAGACCACATTGCTTTGATCATTGAACTGCTGGGGGCCGTCCCACGCAAACTCGTATTGATCGGAAAATATTCCAAGGAGTTTTTCGGCAAGAAAGGTAACACGATCATTATGAATAAGTTTTAGATCTAATCATGATGCTTTAACTTCAGATCATTAAATTGCATTGTAAACTAAAAAAAATTAGTATGTATGCTACCGTTCAAAGGTTTGGGGTCAATAAGAGTTATTTATATATATATATATATATATATNTATATATACCCCTTGCAGAATCTGAAAATGTGAATAATTTTAACAAGATAAGAGAGATCATACAAAATGCATGTCATTTTTTATTTAGTACTGTCCTAAGTAAGATATTTTACGTAACAGATGTTTACATATAGTCCACAAGACAAAAAAAAATAGTTGAGTTTATTAAAATGGCCCTGTTCAAAAGTTTGTGAACGCTTAATTCTTAATACTGTGTGTGGTTACCTGGATGATCCATTACTGTTTTTTTTTGTTTTGTGATGGTTGTTCATGAGTCGCTTGTTTGTCCTGAGCAGTTAAACTGAGCTCTGTTCTTCAGAAAAATCCTCCAGGTCCCAAAAATTCTTTGGTTTTCCAGCATCTTTGCATATTTGAACTCTTTCCAGCAGTGACTGTATGATTTTGAGATCCATCTTTTCACACTGAGGAGAATTGAATTAAAAAAGGTTCAAACATTCACTGATGCTTCAGAAGGAAACACGATGCATTAAGAGCTGGGGGTGAAAACTTTTTGAATTTGAATATCGAGGTAAATTGTACTTAATTTGTCTTCCAGGAAATGTGAAAATATCTTCTTTTGCTTCTGAAGGGAAGTACTAAATTTTTTCCTCAGTGTGAAAAGATGGATCTCAAAATCATACAGTCAGTGCTGGAAAGGGTTCAAATATGCAAAAAATGCTTGAAAACTTAAGATTCTGCAAAACCTGGAGGATTTTTCTGAAGAACAGAGCTCAGTTTAACTGCTCAGAACAAACAAGGGACTCATGAACAACCATCACAAAACATAAAAACAGTCATAGATCATCCAGGTAACCACACACAGTATTAAGAACCAAGAGTGTGTAAACTTTTAAACGGGGTCATTTTTATTAATTCAGCAATTTTTTTTGTCTTGTGGATTATATGTAAACATCTTTTATGTAAAATATCTTACTCAGAACAGTACTAAATAAAAAATAACATGCATTTTGTATGATCTCTCTTATTTTGATAAAATTACTCACATATTCAAAGATTCTGCAAGGGGTATGTAAACTTTTGAGCTCAACTGTATATACATAATCATCTGGATCAACATGCAGATTCCCAAATTTCTATATATCCTAATTATTGTTAATATGTAATTCGTTTTTCCAGGAGCTCATTGCTTCTACCTTCAGTTAAACTGCTAACAGTGATTGTAAATTAATTGCCTAAATTATTACATTATTTGCTAACTGCATTCTTTAAATTCTAATGTTGACATTCTCTGTAAAGCTGCTTTGAAACGATATGTATCGTGAAAAGCGCTATACAAATAAATGTGAATTGAATATACACAGTATATATATTTTTGAACAAAGTGCTCACCAAGGCTGTATTTATTTGATTTAAAAATTGTAAAATATTATTACAACTTAAAATAAATTATTTCTGTTTTGTAAAAAACAAAAAAAAAGTAATTTATTCCTGTGATCAAAGCTGAATTTTCAGCATCATTACTCCAGTCTACAGTGTCACATGATCCTTCAGAAACCATTTTAATATGCCGGTTTGATGCTTAAGAAACATTTATTATCAGTGATGAAAATGTATTTGATTCCGTTTTTCTGAAACCGTGATACATTTTCAGATTTTCAAGATTCTTGCATGAATGAAAAGTTCAAAAGAACAGCTTTTTAAATAGAAATATTTTGTAACAATCACTTTTGATTAATTCAATGTTTCCTGCTGAATAAAAATATTATAAAAATCTTAGTGACCCCCAACTTTTCAATGGTAGTGTATCTATTTCTAAACAAAGCTTCATGAATACTTATGAATAATATATATATATTTTTTTGTATATTTGGATTTAGGTACGTTTTACAGACAGCATGAAATCACAAGTTTGCATTTAATTTATCGCACATTCCTGTTATTTAAAAAAAAAAATAATCGGTGCACATTATTCCAAACAAATTGTCTTTGTAATGAAAATATATTAACTTGTTCTGCCTCCTGATGTTACCTACTTTTAGCATTCTTTCTTTCTTGTTGAATATATTTTCACTTTAAAATGAATCACATAATCAATTTAAAATGGTTTAATGTTGACTTTATGTGGCTTTATGGGGCAGCATGTTATTAATGGCAAATGTTGCAAGACGTAAAAAAATACAAAGATATATATATATATATATTATAGAGGGTGAACTGCATGGAATAGGAAGCCTGGACTCTTTAATTGTCTTCTTTCTGTAGGTGACCTGAAGCACATCACTAAACTGAAGCCGTGGGGTTTGCTGGACGTTCTGATGGATAAATACGAGTGGCCTCGTGAGGAGGCCGAGACCTTCGCTGATTTCCTGCTTCCTATGCTGGAGCTCCTGCCAGAGAAAAGAGCCACCGCTGCCGACTGTCTGCGACACCCTTGGCTTGCCCTCTAGTGGCCTCTTGATGTCACTGCACATACTTCAGGCAAACTCCCTTAACTAAAGAGACTGCAACAGATCACTTTCCAGTTTATAGAGCATATCGGCATAGTTATTTTTCTTCGGTTAATCTGAGTGATTTCTTTTGCTTGGTTCGCCAGAGGAATAGTAAACCTGTCTGTTTTCGTTCTAGCTGTTTTATTCTACTCCTTTTCAGAGTTGAGAGTTTTTTTGTGAGGGTCACACCTGCCGTGATCTACCTTCCCTCTTATTTTGGTAAATGATGAAATGTAGACCTAGGAAACACCTGTTTGGGTACCTGGGGTATTTCCAGAAGTTGGAAAATATTAAGATTCTGTTTTTTGCAGTACTTACTTGACATGCAGTGCACTCCTCCAAAGTGCTGACAGCTCGGACTGCAGTGCGATGCACAAGAGATCATTTTGTTACTTGTGAAAGAAAAAAAAAATTGTGGTTTCTCGAAAGGGAATTGTTTGGTTTACCTTTTTGACTGTAGAGTATAAATTAAGATGCCCTGTTCTCCATTAAGACTCGCCACACCTCTGTGTTTCTCTCCCAACTATACAAGTGTCGTTTGTGTGTGTTTATTAGTTCAGTAGGTTTTGATCTTGTCTGTCTCAGATTAGATTTTTAAGAGCTGAAGTCTTCACTCATGTTCAATACATTTTGTGTACAAGAAGCTTCCACACAGAAAAAAACATTTATTGTCTGAGTGTGTGTTGTACGTATGTGTTTGTGTGCGCGCATGTGCATGCGTGTCTGTCTGTATATATGTGTACCAAAGAGTTTGCCTTGATCTGTATATTACAGCCATGTACAGTTTTTAAAAGAAAATCCTACTATTGCATCTAAGCTAAGATTATTTAGCTGGATAGAAGTGTTTTAATAAAGCATTTGGAAGATGGGTGCACCTGTTTGTCTCTCTTGCTGTTCTCAAAAAAACTAAAATGCTATAAAATGGAGGTAATGTAAATGCTATAAAAGCAGGTTCCCTTTCACTGTAATTCTCACCAACTTTTGGACTGATATTTATTGTGCAAAATAAAAAAAAGAGGAAAAGGAAAAGAATGCTGGAAAACAAAGGCACATGCTTGATTTGATTTCATTTTAGATACATCATATAAACCAGGGATTTTCAATCTGGCATGCTCGGGGTTAATGAAATTTGTACTGTTAGACAATTTAACTTTTTACATTTTTTAAAATTCTTTTATTGTGATCATATTTATGGCTATAGCTAAAATGTATAGTTTTATTAAAGGTACACTATGTAACTTTTGGCGCTCTAGCGGTTAATAAACAAAATTGCATGCGTCTTGCGGAAGAACATTGTAGCCAGTTTATTTCTATGCAAAGGTACTGGGCTAGTCCGCAGCGGTTGTCATCCCGCCAGGTTTAAAATAGTCCAAATATAAACACTTAATATTTAAGACAAAAACACAGTTTGGATGCATTCATGATGCATTAAAACAATATTTGATAAGAAATGTGCTATGCATATACATTCATTTGAATTTAATTGAAACCATTTCTCTTCAGGTTTACAAGACTTTATGATTACGTTTTCTTTTGTACAAATGTCCAGTTCCATGTCCACTGCAGTTCAGATCTTCTGTTGGATTTAGGTTTTATCTATAAACAAATGGAAACGTCATCATCGTCACTGAAATTGTGCATTTTGTATTGTATTTCTGTAGGATGCATCCTAAATACAGTCGTGAATAATAATTTAATATAGGGTATTGTTACAAATAGTATAATAGTAATTAAAATATATAATTCATAGTATATTAATAATTAATTTATTGGCACATCTGTTTTTTTCTAGTGATAGTTTTCAAGTGGCAATTTCTCCAGTTCATCTCAAGTGTAACTTCATGTCTTGCTCTAAATTATGAGTCATTAATAACTAATTATAGCTAATTAATCTCAAAAAACGATTTTTCTTAGCCTAATGATTAATCATTACTTCTCTTACCTCATCCGTTGTTTGCTCCCTCCACCTCGAAGTCGTCTGGCAGCAGTTTGTCTTGCCTGTTGCCCAGAGTGAAAGCAAGCAGTGCCAGTAACCCTGCGTCCAGGATGCTGATAATTCCTAGAATATAAGCCCAGCGAACGGTGCAGTTCCCCAGCGTGTACTTGTCCGTCCGCTCGCCACACATTCGCTTTACCTCCGGTGCATCCCATCCGTCCGGATAAATCATACAACCCATCACCATCAACACAGCTACAACATCAAGTGCAAAGGTTAAAAAAAATCTCTAACTTCTCCCTGTATAGGCCTACTTTTTATAGAACATTTTTTTTCAATTAATAGTCACAATATTACATTTTTTATGATTTAAAACGACATCGTGAGGGATTTGGTTAGGCTATATAGTGCTGCTTGAAAGTATGTGAACCACGTGCAGAATCTGTGAAAATGTGAATAATAAAAGAGATCATACAAAATGCATGTCATTTTTTATTTAGTACTGTTCTGAGTAAGATATTTTACATAAACGATGTTTACATATAGTCCACAAGACAAAAAAATAGCTGAATTTATAAATATGACCCAATTCAAAAGTTTATGAACCCTTGGTTCTTAATACTGTGTGTGGTTACCTGGATGATCCACGACTGTTTTTATGTTTTGTGATGGTTGTTCATGAGTCGCTTGTTTGTCCTGAACAGTTAAACTGCCCAATATTCTTCGGAAAAAATCCTCCAGGTCCCAAAATTTCTTCAGTTTTCCAGCATCTTTTGCATATTTAAACCATTTCCAGCAGTGACTGTATGATTTTCAGTTCTATAAACTTTAAACTTTCTATAAACTATTTTGAACTATTAAAAAAGGTTCAAACATTCACTGATGCTCCAGAAGGAAACACGATGCATTAAGAGTCGGGGGGTGAAAACTTTTGAATTTGAAGATCAAAGAATATTGTACTTAATTTGTCTTCTGGCAAACATTTAAGTGTCTTCTGTTGCTTCCGAAAGGCAGTACTAAATTAAAAAAAAAAAGTTATTTAAACAAAATAAGAAAAATTTGGACATCTTTATCCTGTTCAAAAGTTTTCACCCCTCGGCTCTTAATGCATCGTGTTTCCTTCTGGAGCATCAGTGAATGTTTGAACCTTTTTTAATAGTTGTGTTTGAGTCCCTCAATTGTCCTCTGTGTGAAAAGATGGATCTGAGAATCATACAGTCACTGCTGGAAATGGTTCAAATACGCAAAAGATGCTGGAAATCTGAAGAATTTTCGGGACCTGGAGGATTTTTCTGAAAAATATTGGGCAGTTTAACTGCTCAGGACAAACAAGCGACTCATGAACAACCATCACAAAACAAAAGAAACGGTCGTAGATCATCCAGGTAACCACACGCTTATTAAGAATCAATGGTTCACAAACCTTTAAACGGGTCGTTTTTATAAATTCAGCTATGTTTGTTTTGTTTTGTGGACCATATGTAAACATTTTTTATGTAAAATATCTTTCTCAGGACAGTTTAAATAAAAAAAACATGCATATTGTACTCTTATTTTGTTAAAATTAATCACATTTTCACAGATTCTGCAAGGGGTTCACAAACTTTCAAGCTGCACTGTACATACATAGATATTCTACTATATATACACAGAAGAAAAAGTCAAAACAGTTGAGTAAATTATGACAATTTTCATTTTTGGGTGAACTATCCCTTTAAGATAGTATACATCATTGTATGGACTTTGCATCTATCCTTCAAAGTCTCGTGATCATTCGCCAAAAAAAACATAATAAACATGGCGTCTACCCTAAATAATCCTATTAAGAAACATTATTTAATTTTTTTGTTAAATGCATTTTGTTTTGTTTTTTAAGCAGCATTACAGTATTCATACTGATTAGTAAGTCCAACTGGAAAACAATTAGCCCACCTGAAGATGTTTGCATCCATGCGCATATCTTGTACACACTTGCGGAGTTGCAGAAGAAGAAAAGACCCAAGCACACAATGGTGCCTACGATAAGGAGCATTGAGGTGCCTACAAAAAACATAGCAGTCCTGAAAGCCCCAGAGGGGATCGAGCCAAAATCAAACACACTTCCTTTACAGACCAATTCGGAGGTGATGGGGTTGCCAATACAGTAGTGAAAAAGCCCAAAGTATCCAGCCTGCGGGGTGTTAACACTGTCACCAATCCAATAGGGCTGAATGAAGACCACCACAGTAATGATGGCGAAGCATATGGTGAAAACAGCCCACAAGACGCCGATGGCTCTGGCATTTCTCACATAATTGGTGTGGTAGATTTTAGCAGCCTCTTGGGCTGGAAGCATCTTCTCATTCGCCATTATTAGCTTGATTTGCGTTTATCTTGCGATGTTAGAAATCTGTAGATATTTCTCAAGAAGAAAACCAGACCAGATGAAAATCTAATTCAGAATCCAGCACCACTGACAGCTCCTATCATACTGTAGCTTGTTAGTTCTTCTTTTTCAAAGAATTTAAGTCTGAAGAAGTCCAAAGGCTGCCGAGACCGTCATCAGCGAAATAGTGTCAGAAACAATGTTGTTGCCAACAAAGGTGTCAGTTTTAAATTATTAATGGTAAATTCAGCCGAGGAATAAGGTGACGACAATAACCTGTTAGATGATGTAATCAGATATGTTTGTTACACAGTAAAAGAAAAGCTATTGTGTTCTAGGCCCCACATGAACTCTTTTGTCTTTTGTAAAAAGCTGCACTCAACACCCCTTGCCAAATCTATTAACACAACTTTGTTGACTTTGTACTCTACCAGACTGACAGCTTTATCTCACCAAAACAAAGTTTTACTCAGAAATGTTTATTTTTTATTTTTTAATGCAGATCATAGTTTGCTCAGTGTCTGTATGAGGGGATCCTTGACACCAATTTTAAGCATCACTTTGAGGGCTCTTTTATTGATATCTCTGTGCTAAGTGACCTGTCAACCTGTTAAGATTATTTAACCACTACATGGACAAACGTATGTGGACACCCAACATACTTAGGTTACTTTACTGATAGGGTGGCAGACTGCAGGGAGAAAACCTTGCTAAATGCAAATAATACAAGTTTTGGGTTGATAAGATTTTTTTAATGTTTTTGAAGGACGTCTCTTATACTCACCAAGTCTTCATTGATTTGTTCAAAAAAAACAAAAAAACAGTAATACTGTGAAATATTATTCAAATTTAAAATAACTACATTTTTGTATATTTTAAAATATTATTTACTGCTGTGATGGCAAGCTGAATTTTCAGCAGTCATTACTCCAGTCTTCAGTGTTACACAATCTTTCTAATATCATTCTAATTGGCTGATTTGCTGCTCAAGAAACATTTTTTTATTATTATCAATGTTGAAAACAGTTGTGCTGCTTAATATATATATATTTTTTAGGATTCTTTGATGAATAGATAGTTTAAAAGAACACATTCTAAATGTCTTTACTGTCACTTTGGATCAATTTAGTGTGTCCTTGCTGAATAAATATATTAATTTGTTTAAAAAAAATATTAGTCACCCCAAACTTTTGAACAGCAGTGTATAATGCTGCATAAATTTGATAGCAAAGTGAATGGACTTGTCAACTTTTAAGAGGAAGAAAACACTTCTTCACTTTTCTTCTCTCTTTTTTTTGTGCTAACTTTTTTTTAAAGTTTTAGTTTAAATTCTAAAAACAACCATGTCCACCAGGAGAAAAGGAGAGAGAGAGAGAGAGAGAGATCATTGCTAATGAGGTTTTAGTAGTGATATAAATAAACAATAAATGTATCTCTGGAATTTGTTGCACAGAAGGGAATTTGTCAGACAGTCAACAACAAAGACTGCGCTCTGATGTGTGCGTTCCTTTCAGGCGTGATGTGAAGCCTTTGCTTTGTAGGTCAAAAATTACAAAAATATCAAAGGCGCTGCGAGCCCGATATGTAAACAGAACCCTTGAGCATTGCACAATGCTGCAATAACAATGCAACATCTGTTTAGCAGCAATATATTTAATAGTGCATAAAAAGATTTTAAGATATATTAACAGCTATAGGCTACATGCTTTGAAGACCTTGTTATCCCATAAGTTTTTGCCTGAATTATGCAACAAAACCTTTCATAATGCCCAAGCCACATTTTACAGCATCATTCCTTGACAAATTTCTTTTATTTCAGGCCTCTGTGAAGTATGCGTTTCTGTCTGTTATTGCTCAGTGATGAAAATATAGTTCTGCATTTCATGTTTGTATCAAAAATACCACAGGCCTGCATGGCTAAAACAAGCCACATGCCATTTCTGCCCCTTGGGTGTCCAGAATCTTCACAGATTCAATTCAACATTACAGAATTTATTAGTATTAGAAATTAGTAGATAAAATAACTAATTTTGTGTCTCAAGGTTTTTATACTCATTGGAAATTTGTTCAGTGTGATACTTGCTTCTTGAAATGTTCAAGTGATGTAGTCTTTATATAGCAAATTAGCAGCTTACTTAAAAACAACACACATCAAAATTCACATTTGTTGGCGTTTAATTCATGTTGTAGAACAAAATGCGAAAATCTCTTCGTGTAATATGTTACTCATAAACTAAAACTACTCATAAAATCCAATATCGGCATTCTACAAACTGAACAGCTATAGCAAAGCGTTAGCATGTAGCAAATACGGGTTCTCGGTTGTGAATTGAAGAAATTATGCTGCCTTCACGTGCTCTAGGAAATGTGATAATTCCTACTTCTGAAGTCGTGATTACGAGCTTATTTCATTCTAGTTTCGACATAGGAAACATTAGCGATCATTCCGAGAGCACGTGAAGGCAGCATAAGCCACCACGAATGTTCCTGCTTCAATAAGAGATACGCTGACCTACACAGGTAAGAAAACGACGCTAGTCAAGCCATATTGGAGTTTTAAAGGAAACATCTGCCCAACGCTGAACACATACTGTATGTTACTTAGGCCTGTTATTACCAAGTGCTTTTATTTAGTATGCAGTGAAGAGCTTCACCACCAGATGGCTGCCTCCCATCACAACACATAGTAGCCTATGCCCTAAAAATAAAATTACACCGCAGCAGTGAATATGCCAGATGAGTTTTCCCCATGCACACAGCATCATCAAAACAAACCAGCAGAGAATTCAATGAGGATTCACAGCAGGCGAACTCAACTTCCACTAGTACACTTCCATTGTTCTGGAATGTAATGATATTTTGTAGAATATGATTTTGTGCTTCACAGGTCTGAACTAAAACTTGCATGTAAATCAGGCACAGTCTATATTGTGGTGCTTAAATGTTGCAGTGTGTAGCTGTGGTCGTGCATCGTATGGAACCTCTGAAAATCTCGCGATTTTACGGTGGCGCACATAAAAGTAACGCATTTTCACGCAGGTTGTCTGCGGCAGACAGTGAATTTGCATTTTTATCAACTTTGACTTATTGTATGTCGTTTATTGGCCAAACCTGACATGTGAAGTAGTGCATGGTAGATATAACTCTGACACAGCAGTGTGCTGTAAAGGTAGGCTATTTGATGAATATGATCCCTGGGCTGTACGTCGTTTTGCATAAACAACATGATTGATCTTGTTTACTTTAGTCGCTCCTCTGTGCTCTTCCGCTTGTTGCGCGCGTGCGCACACACACACACACACACACAGAATATGGAATATTTGTTTAGTGTTTGTGAATGCTGGATAATGAATAAGGTAATGTCCAACATGTCTGCCATCTGGTAGGCCTATGTTAAAATTCACTTATTTACTTTTTTATGCATAGTGAATGAGGTGTTTAATGTAAAGTTGTCTGAGACATAGGCTACATTTAAAAATAGTTTAGATCTCTTTTATTACATTTAAGGTTAATCTAAATGTGGTAAACTAGGCATAACTGAATTATAGGCCTATATACACTCACCTAAAGGATTATTAGGAACACCATACTAATACTGTGTTTGACCCCCTTTCGCCTTCAGAACTGCCTTAATTCTATGTGGCATTGATTCAACAAGGTGCTGAAAGCATTCTTTAGAAATGTTGGCCCATATTGATAGGATAGCATCTTGCAGTTGATGGAGATTTGTGGGATGCACATCCAGGGCACGAATCTCCCGTTCCACCACATCCCAAAGATGCTCTATTGGGTTGAGATCTGGTGACTGTGGGGGCCAATTTGGTACAGTGAACTCATTGTCATGTTCAAGAAACCAATTTGAAATGATTCGAGCTTTGTGACATGGTGCATTATCCTGCTGGAAGTAGCCATCAGAGGATGGGTACATGGTGGTCATAAAGGGATGGACATGGTCAGAAACAATGCTCAGGTAGGCCGTGGCATTTAAACGATGCCCAATTGGCACTAAGGGGCCTAAAGTGAGCCAAGAAAACATCCCCCACACCATTACACCACCACCACCAGCCTGCACAGTGGTAACAAGGCATGATGGATCCATGTTCTCATTCTGTTTACACCAAATTCTGACTCTACCATCTGAATGTCTCAACAGAAATCGAGACTCATCAGACCAGGCAACATTTTTCCAGTCTTCAACTGTGTCTTCAGCTCGTGCAAATTGTAGCCTCTTTTTCCTATTTGTAGTGGAGATGAGTGGTACCCGGTGGGGTCTTCTGCTGTTGTAGCCCATCCGCCTCAAGGTTGTGCGTGTTGTGGCTTCACAAATGCTTTGCTGCATACCTCGGTTGTAACGAGTGGTTATTTCAGTCAAAGTTGCTCTTCTATCAGCTTGAATCAGTCGGCCCATTCTCCTCTGACCTCTAGCATCAACAAGGCATTTTCGCCCACAGGACTGCCGCATACTGGATGTTTTTCCCTTTTCACACCATTCTTTGTAAACCCTAGAAATGGTTGTGCGTGAAAATCCCAGTAACTGAGCAGATTGTGAAATACTCAGACCGGCCCGTCTGGCACCAACAACCATGCCACGCTCAAAATTGCTTAAATCACCTTTCTTTCCCATTCTGACATTCAGTTTGGAGTTCAGGAGATTGTCTTGACCAGGACCACACCCCTAAATGCATTGAAGCAACTGCCATGTGATTGGTTGATTAGATAATTGCATTAATGAGAAATTGAACAGGTGTTCCTAATAATCCTTAAGGTGAGTGTATATATATACAAACCCGATTCCATAAAAGTTGTGACACTGTACAAATTGTGAATAAAAACAGAATGCAATAATGTGGAAGTTTCAAATTTCAATATTTTATTCAGAATACAACATAGCTGACATATCAAATGTTTAAACTGAGAAAATGTATCATTTTAAGGGAAAAATAAGTTGATTTTAAATTCATGGCATCAACACATCTCAAAAAAGTTGGGACAAGGCCATGTTTACCACTGTGTGGCATCCCCTCTTCTTTTTATAACAGTCTGCAAACGTCTGGGGACTGAGGAGACAAGTTGCTCAAGTTTAGGAATAGGAATGTTGTCCCATAGAGTTTTAGCCGGCAACGGCGAAAGGCACGGTGGATTGTGTTCACCGACAATGTTTTCTGGAAGTATTCCTGAGCCCATGTTGTGATTTCCATTACAGTAGCATTCCTGTATGTCAGGGATGGACAACTCCGGTCCTGGAGGGCCAGTGTCCTGCAGAGTTTATCTCCATCCCTGATAAAAACTCACTTGCCTATAACTTTCTACTAATCCTAAAGACCTTGATTAGCTGGTTCAGGTGTGTTTGATTAGGGTTGGAGCTAAACTCTGCTGGACACTGGCCCTCCAGGACCGGAGTTGTCCATCCCTGCTGTATGTGATGCAGTGCTGTCTAAGGGCCCGAAGATCACGGGCATCCAGTATGGTTTTCCGGCCTTGACCCTTACGCACAGAGATTGTTCCAGATTCTCTGAATCTTTGGATGATATTATGCACTGTAGATGATGATAACTTCAAACTCTTTGCAATTTTTCTCTGAGAAACTCCTTTCTGATATTGCTCCACTATTTTTCGCCGTAGCATTGGGGGAATTGGTGATCCTCTGCCCATCTTGACTTCTGAGAGACGCTGCCACTCTAGGAGGCTCTTTTTATACCCAATCATGTTGCCAATTGACCTAATAAGTTGCAAATTGGTCCTCCAGCTGTTCCTTATATGTACATTTAACTTTTCCGGCCTCTTATTGCTACCTGTCCCAACTTTTTTGGAATGTGTAGCTCTCATGAAATCCAAAATGAGCCAATATTTGGCATGACATTTCAAAATGTCTCACTTTCAACATTTGATATGTTATCTATATTCTATTGTGAATAAAATATAAGTTTATGAGATTCGTAAATTATTGCATTCCTTTTTTATTTACAATTTGTACAGTGTCCCAACTTTTTTGGAATCGGGTTTGTTTATATATATATATAGCTTTGAATTTCAATTGGAATTGATGCGCATAGAAGCAGTAAGAAAACTCATTAGTTTTAATTAAGTTTTATCAACAATGAGAAAAGTTTTTCCTTTGCATTTTTCACTTACAGACCTACTGTCAGGAAATGACGTCTGAACGTAACCTCTCTGGCACAAATAACCGACTCGGCGGCCACCCGGCCGGAGGCATTACCCCTTCTAAGGCCGTGCGGACCTTCGACTCGACCTCCCATGTGAGTGAAGAGACAATGAGTCTCTCAGGTAGAATACACTCTGGAGTGGACGGGCGCTCGGAATGATCAAAAACACGAGATAAAGCATCGGGCTTGACGTTTTTAGACCCGGGACGATAAGATAGAGAAAAATCAAAACGACCGAAAAACAGAGCCCATTGAGCCTGCCTAGAGTTTAGTCGTTTAGCCGATCTGATGTACTCTAAGTTCTTATGATCAGTCCAGACATGAAAGGTACCCCCGAACCCTCCAACCAATGACGCCATTCTTCCAAAGCTAGTTTGACTGCCAGCAGCTCCCTGTTACCAATGTCGTAATTACGTTCGGCAGCGGATAAACGACTGGAGAAAAACGCGCAAGGATGCATCTTATCGTCCGCGGTGGCACGCTGGGATAGAACTGCACCTACCCCCACCTCTGACGCATCAACCTCCACCACAAACTGAGGCTTTTGAGGTTGGAGAATGCAGCCTCGGCTGCATCAGACCACCTGAACGCCGTTGCGGGGGAGGTCAAGGCAGTCAGAGGAGCGGCTAGTTGGCTGAAATTGCGAATAAAACACCGGTAAAAATTGGCGAATCCCAAAAACCTCTGCAGAGCCTTGCGGGAATCTGGGATTGGCCAATCTACCACAGCCTTAACCTTGTCAGGATCCATGCGCACCCCCTCGGATGACACGATATAACCCAAAAATGGAACAGACTGTGTCGCACTTCTCCGCCTTGACAAAAAGCCCATTCTCTAACAGTCTCTGGAGCACTCGTCTGACGTGTTGCACATGTTCCTGGAGAGAAGAAGAAAATATCAATATGTCGTCCAGGTAGACATAAATGAACTGATCGACCATGTCTCTCAACACGTCATTAACGAGTGCTTGGAACACGGCGGGCGAGTTGGAAAGGCCGAAGGGCATAACCAAGTATTCAAAGTGCCCCCTAGGGGTGTTAAAAGCCGTCCAATTTCGTGAAAAGAGACGTGCCCTGCAGCCGTTCAAAGGCAGAAGTCATCAACGGCATAGGATAAGTATTCTTTACCGTGACGTTGTTCAGTCCTCTGTAATCAATGCACGGATGCAGCGACCCGTCCTTCTTACCCACGAAAAAAAAATCTGCCCCCGTGGGAGACGAAGAGCAGCGGATGATCCCAGCTGCTAGAGAATCAGAAATGTATTTCTCCATGACCTCCCTTTCTGGATTAGAAAGTGAATATAACTTGCCTTTAGAGAATACCCTGGCACTAAATCTATAGCACAGTCGTAGGGACGATGCGGAGGGAGAGAAGCAGCCCGGGACTTACTGAACACTTCCTTCAGGTCGAGATACTCCTCAGGCACGTTTGACAGATTCACCGACTCCTCCTGTAACACAGAACGAGACACAGAAGAACAAGCAAACAACAAACAAGACGCATGACATAGTCTGCTCCACTCTGCCACCGAACCCTGGCCCCACTCGATCCTGGGCTTGTGTTTCACCAGCCACGGATGTCCCAGGACGATCGGATGGAGTGCAGATCTGGAAATGTAAAATGACAACTGTTCGGTGTGATTACCAGATGTGATGACGGTTAAGGGCTCCGTGGCGTGAGTGATGGTGGGTAACTTCTGTCCGTTGAGGGCGAGAACAGATATGGCGTGTTCCAGAGGGTGAACAGGTATGTGCAGTTGCGTGGCCAAATCATGGTCCATTATGCAGCCCTCCGCCCCCGAGTCGATCAGAGCCTGGCAGATGTGATGCCCCGATACCCATTGCAGTCTCACCGGGAGGAGCGTCGCAGACGAGGATTTCTCCAGGGAAAGACCACCCGACAGTAACCTCGGTCCTACTGTCGGGCTCTGCCTTTTATGGGACATTCCTTTAGAAAGTGTCCCGCTCCACCACAGTATAAACACAGTCCTTTCTCCCTCTGATGTGTCCTCTCCTCCCGGGAGAGCCGAGCTCTTCCCACCTGCATGGGTTCATGATCGAACGGGGGACCGACCGTGTTACCTCCGCTGACTCCCACTTCATCCAGTTCTTCAAAGCGCGCTACAGACCTCTTACGCTCCGCGCGTTCTTGTAAACAGCCATCCGCTCGTAGCGCGAGCTCAATAAGTCCATTGAGAGTGGTGGGCAAATCCAACGGGTAGATCTCCTGGTGAACACGGTCGGCCAACCCATGCAGGAACATATCCCACTGCGCCTTCTCGTTCCATTTACATTCCGCCGCCAGGGTGCGGAACTCGATGACGTAGTTAGAAACTGGTCGAATTCCCTGCCGCAGGTTCGCAAGCTTGCGAGCGGCCTCCCGTCCCGCCACCGAACGGTCGAACACCCGCCTCATCTCCTGTGACAGGGCATGGAACGAGGAGCAGCACGGATGGTTGTTCTCCCACACCGCTGTTCCCCATAACGCCGCGCGTCCAGTCAATAGCGTCATGACCAACGCAACTTTAGACTCCTCAGAAAAGAATGTATAAGGTTGCAGAGAGAAAAAAAATAGAGCACTTTGTTAAAAAAGCTCTACAAGCATCTGGTTCTCCAGCATACCTCCCTGGTGCAGGAATACGTGGTTCCTGTTGAGTGTTGATGTTGGCGGATGGGTGGGGAACAGACGGTGGAGCTGGCGCAGTGGAAGATGAGAGATGTAAAACCTGGGTCGAGAGCTCGGCCACCTGCGCCACCAACGCCTGAACGGCACGAGCAGTGGCCATCACCTGCTCGTCCTGCTGATCCATCCATTGAGCGCTCTTGCTCAAATACTCCTGAAGATCCGACGAACTTGCTGGATCCATTCTTGGTCAGTTCGTTCTGTCAGGAAATGAACACAGACAGAGGATCCAAGTGCAAGTATAACGATATTTATTGACAGAATTCGCTGTACAATAACTTCACTCCAAATGGACAGTCGATGCAGAGACGGTGGCGTGCAAAGTGGTGACGAGCTGGGTGGCGCAGGGCTGCAACGGATATCAGAGACCAGGGATAATCCAGCCCAGAAAGCTGGGCACACGCCGACTGTCCAGAGATCCGAGAACCAGAGTGAGACAAACAGAGAGCACGACACCAGGACAGCCTGCAACGAACTGACAAAGACGACAAGTAGACACGCACATTTATAACAAGCACTAACAAGACACGGCTGGCAACAGATCGCAATCAGACCATAATGGGTGACGCCCACACAATCATTCACTCACACACATTCAAACATATACACACACAACAAACACACGAGGGCGAGTAAGTGAATCCATGAACCGTGACACCTACACCATTGTCAAAATGATCCCTGTTTACATGGATCAGCGAAAACGACTAAAAACGTTGAATTATGCATGCCAGACCAGTAGTTTGCGATGTCACTTTGTAAAGAAAAATTACGCGCCTATAGACTGAACACGTAATATGCATGCGCATGACGTCACCGTTTTCACAAAATCGTGTTTTGTACTTTACATGGGGATGATAACGGTATCATTGTCAAAAACTTTCAGGTTTCAGGCCCCTGAAACGTTAAAAATGTTTTTCCTTTTTTTAGTTGAAAATGGTGTAATGTAAACGGCACCTAAAATTTGGAGATCGTTAAAGTCAACATGAGCCTTATTGTTCCTGTAGTCTAGTTGTATTATCGATGTATGATATTTCAAAGACAATTGAAATTGAAATAAAGCTAAAATAAAATATTTCATGAAAAACTTGTAGTTAAAAAAATTGAAATACTAAACTTTAAGTACTAATTATTACTAAAACTAATATAAAAAAATTGCCAGAAAGAAATATTTAGAGAAAAAAAAAAATGACAAAAGCACATAACAGAAAACCTGAACTAAAATTAAAATGAAAGATGAAAATATAAAAATAAAAGCTACTTCAAAATGAACTAATGTTAAGCAATAGCATTACTGACTCTGTGAGGTCTGTTAATCATGTTGGAGTATGAAGTAACATAGCTCAGTGTCAGCACTAATGCAAAATAAATAAACAAATAAATACACCTGAGGCCAGTGACTCTTATTGATTTTATGACCAGCTTTAATCTTCATCGCAACTGTTATTTCATTTTACACTAACTAGTAAAGGAAATGCTTTATTGGTTTTTGATTGGGACTGTAATAATGCCATGTGTTATATTTGACTCATATTAAACATAATTAGATTTTAGCAGTAAATTTGAGATTGCCCTTTGCTCACTTATTGTGAAATTGACCTGTGTACATCTATCTCAGATAAGCATTGTGTACTTCATATTGTGGCAGATCCTTGGTTTTCTTATTTTAATGTAATTGTACAACCAGTCACATATACAGAGATCGTAATCAATTTGAGCTCTTAGGGTTTGTTCACCCAAAATTATCATTAATTACTCACCCTCATGCCGTTCTAAACCTGTAAGACTTTAGTTCATCTTCGAAACACAAATGAAGATCTCTTTAATGAAATCTGTGAGCTTTATGTCTCTCCATTGATAGCCTATGCAATTTACCACTTTATTTACCACTGTACTAGATGCAAAATATCAAACCAAATGGCTTCTGCTAACAAATGATGATCAACCTTTTTTTTCAGAAGTAACAACTTTTTTTTAGGCATTTTAGTTATTTTAAAATCATGTTTAATATCACGAGTGTTCAAATATTTTTTGAAGATTTTACTTTATAAACAATATACCTATTGTTATATAATTTAAAATGTGAAATGTTTTGTTTGAAAATGTGTTTTTGTGCTATATTTGGAAATAAGTACTACTTGGTTTGATAGTTTGTTATGTAATGCAGTAACATTCATAAATGTTTAAGTATTGTTTAAATGTCCAAATACTTTTTGGGGCCACTATATTTACTATTTATGTGCCTCCTCCTTACTTAGAAGTTGCCAAAAAGAAGATTTTTTTTGTGGCTTTTTTTGTCATCCTGCTTTTGATCATATCAAAGGCTGCAACAGTTATTTTTTCAAAGGAATTGATTCCTCACTCAGATCAGCGGTCTGTTGCCTCTCATCATCTGCGCTGACCTCTGACCCCTGTTGCAGCTCTCTGTGGTGTGATTGCGGCATTGTAACCTCAAAGCTGTGCCCAGCGCCAGACATTTTCTCTCACCTTGCAGGTGAGTGGACTTATGCCTCTCTTCATCAAACCCACACCAGGAAATTCAGAAATCTTTGCTCTGTAGGTTTTCAAGATAATCAGTTTCTCTTGCTTGGAGGGATCAAGGGGTCAAGGTTTGACTGTTTAGCAGGACTTAGGGTAAGTTCACACAAGTTAGGTTCTCTTGGTTCCTTTGGTCTGGACCAAAAAAGAAAATGATACACTTACTGGTGTAGCGGTTGTACAGTTATTAATCAATTTATGGGTGGAATATGAATATAATAATTCATAAAGCTTTATGAATAATTATTATGCACATACCGACCCAAGGGGGAATTAACCATATATGGTTAATTAATTACAACGAATTATAATCAATTATATATATGATTAGTTCTGGTTTAATAATTATTTAGAGAAACTGTTCGTTTGTCCATCAAACTAAGCTCCTCATAGAATATTATCAAAGGAAGGTTTTTCTCTGGCCACGAGAAAGACCTCCTATTCTCGCATCCAAACGTAAAGCACGGATAGGATCTAAACGTTAAAGTGACCTGGTTTTTGTTGAATGAGCAAAAGAACAAAAAGCTTGGATATAATGTATTTAATATATGCAAACTACGACTACAGAGGTTATACGTCTAAATATATATACAAGAATATACACACATATACAAGAGTGGAAGTAGAGAAGGAAAGAGAGAAGGCAAGTAGCAAAACTTACAAAACAGTCCTTGAAGCCAGCAAGGAAATCAGTTTCATTATCTAAGATTGAGAAACGGCAGTACTTGCAACCGCAGTAAAGATAGTTTGCGGTTTGATATTCAGATTTCTGTTGGCTATAAATACGCAGTGCGCTGTCATAGACATGCAAATAATACCGAATATCATTCTCCATGACTTGTGAATTAAGGTGACGCTGTCCTTTGGGCCGAAATCATGTTTTTTTTTCGGAGCGACTCTTAATTTTATAATGGCTATAGCTCCAAAAGTTGGACTCTTAGAGGAATGAAACCAGTGTCATCTTCATCAGCTTGATCTGTGAATTATTTCACAGCAAAGCTCTTGTCCGTAAACCCCTTGGTAAGTCCGCCAGTAAGGAATGTGAAAGAAAGGCGTTCTTCATGTTTAACGTCTATTACCAATAAACACGCAGACTGCTGGAATAAAAGAACATTGTTTAGGTAAAGCTCGATTTGTGAAATCTTTCACAATAGCATTTTATTGTGTGGCCATGTTTCTTTTTGCTCTGCCCCCGTTTTTTTTGTATAATATTGTCTTACGGTTGCTGTTTCAATGAATAACCATTTCCAATCCATTAGGTAAATTACCTTGTGTATATATATGAAAGGTCAGTAATAGTCAGTACGGGTCAGCTAACGGTTCCCTGGGTCACTAACTTTAATCTGTGAAAACTTTCACAGGTCAGTTTTGGTTAGCTGACCCTTCCCAGGGTCACAAACATCACTATTCTGATCTGTGAAAACTTTCACAGTTGAGTACGGGTCAGCTGACCCTTCCCAGGGTCATGTACATCACTATTCTGACCTGTGAAAGTTTTCACAGATCAGAAAAGTGATGTTACTGACCCAGGGAAGGGTCAGCTGACCAAAAATGACCTGTGAAAGTTTTCACAGATCAGAAAAGTGATGTTACTGACCCTGGGAAGGGTCAGCTGACCCGTACTGAACTGTGAAAGTTTTCACAGATCAGAAAAGCGATGTTACTGACCCTGGGAAGGGTCAGCTGACCCGTACTGAACTGTGAAAGTTTTCACAGATCAGAAAAGTGATGTTACTGACCCAGGGAAGGGTCAGCTGACCCCTACTGAACTGTGAAAGTTTTCACAGATCAGAAAAGTGATGTACATGACCCAGGGAAGGGTCAGCTGACCAAAAATGACCTGTGAAAGTTTTCACAGATCAGAATAGTGATGTACATGACCCTGGGAAGGGTCAGCTGACCCGTACTGAACTGTGAAAGTTTTCACAGATCAGAATAGTGATGTTAGTGACCCTGGGAAGGGTCAGCTAACCAAAACTGACCTGTGAAAGTTTTCACAGATTAAAGTTAGTGACCCAGGGAACCGTTAGCTGACCCGTACTGACTAATACTGACCTTTCATATATATACACAAGGTAATTTACCTAATGTATTGGAAATGGTTATTCATTGAAACAGCAAGCGTAAGACAATAGTGCACAAAAAAAACGGGGGGCAGAGCAAAAAGAAACATGGCCACGCAATAAAATGCTATTGTGAAAGTTTTTACAAATCGAGCTCGACCTAAAACAATGTTCTTTTATTCCAGCAGTCTGCGTGTTTATTGGTAATAGACGTTAAACATGAAGAACGCCTTTCTTTCACATTCCTTACTGGCGGACTTACCAAGGGGTTTACGGACAAGAGCTTTGCTGTGAAAAAATTCACAGATCAAGCTGATGAAGATGACACTGGTTTCATTCCTCTAAGAGTGCTTTCACACTTGGTTCGATTGCCTGGACCGAACCCGAGTTCGATTGCTCCCCCCTCCCCCTGCCCCCACTGGACTGTGTTCACATTATATTATTTGGGTCCGACCCGCGGTTAGTTTGCGTCATCAAACCAGCAGCTGTTTACTACGTTGCTTAGTAACGATGGCGCAGGAGAAGGCGGCAAAATGCATAACGTTGCTCTCCTCATTTTTATATTTCTGTTTTTGAACCGTTGGTTTTGTTCATAACGGCTCTTGCGTCTATCTGCCGCGAATGTAGAATGCTGAAGGCGAGCAGAAATTAGAAAAGCTACGCTACAGCTCTCTGTTTGCAGCACGTCAGTCACGCACGTCGGGAAAGTGAGTGAAACATACAAAAACACACATTTTTATCAAATAATACGGCATTAATAGCGGTTCACTTCCGCAATTTGGTACGTTTGCATTCATATCAGAAGCGAACCGTACCGGAGTTCACTTAAACCATATCTCGTGACATATCTCTGTGAATGAACGGTAGCCAGAGCTTTAAAACAGGATCAAACTCGACAGATCAGAAATGCATAAAGACGAAGTTATGGTTTACAAACAAATTCCATCATTTAAACTAACACTAGCACAAATACAGTCATTTAAACTAATTCTAAACACTAGGACGCATACATGCACTTGATATACAGGATGGGTACATTTTGGCATGGTTGTATTTTACATATACAGTCAATAATGTATGTTTGTGTGTTTTTGTGTGTGTCTGTGTGTGTGTGGTGTGTGTGTTGGAATTTGTCTGGTCAGTCTCTGGGCCCACACCAGGGGGTCGATCCTTTGAAGTCTCCAGAGCTGGAGAGAGGGCATCTCTGTTTAATTTCGGCCAGGCCACGAAGTCGTCAAATCTGCTCATCTTTTGCAGACTGGCCGGAGCCGAGGCGAGATTTTACGACACAGTCCAGCATGCTAAAAGCGTTCTGAACATTCCAAAGTTTATTGATTATCCTGATACGTGTGCATATGCTACACTGGTTTGCTTAGCATTCACACTGTTATTTTTAACACCAAACCTAAAAAAGGCTTTTATGAGTATATTTTTCAACGGAACTTACCCAACATAAAAAAACAAAAACAATGTTTAGCACTGGGCTAAATGCACTCCTTGTATATGCGAACATATGATGGTATTTTTTACCGGTTTAGAATGTGTGAAGTAGCCAAAACAGTGGCAGGAATTCCTCAGTTGCACACAAATGAAGATCTGCTGCAAAAAGATTCAGTTTTGATGCCTTTACTAAACTGTAATGAGCAACATCGTGACTATGACGAGAAAAAACAGGTATGCTTGAGCATGGACTCTTCACGGACTGTGATGACATTTTTATATTTTCCTTTTTTTTTTAAATGTATGTACATAATACTATAGTTAGTATTGTATTACCTTTTCATCAAATTTTTAAAAATCTAGTTAACGCTGCTGTGAGGGTGTTTCTAATATTGCGACTGTGGGAGTGACGGAAAAGTTGACATCTTTCTCTCCTCTGACTGCCATTATCAATCTCTATTTTTTTCCTCTTTTTGAAAGTTGTGAAAACTCTGTTGTTTTGTTTTTCTTTTGCTATTTGAGAAAATGGGGACACAAAAAATACATTTAATGTATTCTCTCATTCACCACCAAAGAATTTTACCTAACGATGATGACTTCTGCTTCGAGAAACCCAGACATGTGAAAAGGGTCTATTCTGTGCTTTTTAGGGTTGCAACTTGTGACATCACATCCTGATTTTGGTTCGTTTAGATGTCTTTGGTCAGTGCATTGATATTTCAGTCAAACCGCACCAGAGTTCATTTGGAAGCGGACTGAGACCTTTTCAGGAGACTTGGTCCACTTGTTTGGTGCACACCAAGGTTTGGATGGCAAGGTTATGTTACGTTATATTATGTTATATGTTATGTTATGTTACGTTACGTTACGTTACGTTACGTTACGTTATGTTATGTGATTCATTCATTCATTCATTTTTTTTTTTTGCCTCTCTTAAATTCTTGCTTAATAGAGCTAATGAGAGAAGTTAATAGGGCTTGTCTATCCATTAGCGTTTGTTTCTTTTATGGCATATGTATAAGCACTATTTTTGTGTCTGCTAATGGCTTGGTTTGAGATTGGTGCCTGGACTTCCCTCACCTCCTCTACAGAAGGTCCTTGGGAAACAGCAGCCCATCCTTTTCATGGACAACTGTTTGTTTTGCAAATGGAGCAATTTAGTATAATTGCTGATGGGTATTAAGTGGAGTGCTTTGTCCTGGCAGTGCAGGGCACTGCTATCATTAATGTAAACTGTCATTTTCATGTACTATATTCTCTTCACCTGCTTTACTTCTACCCTTTGCCATACTGGGACCTCTGCCGCATAAAATTTAATACCATTTTTTTAGGATTGCTCAGTTCATACCACTCACAGCCATGTATTAATTTGAACAACACAGACAGCATGACCCTGCTAAGAAGAGTGGTCTGTCACATGTTGCTCTGGAGATCAGCATATTCTACTCTATTTATTTATTTATTTATGAATAAATGTACATTTATACATGTACAGTGCTCAGTGTAAATGAGTACACCCCCTTTACAAATTCCGAGTATGGGTCACCGTACTTGGCCACATGTCACTTCACTTTCACTTCACTTTTTTTAAAAGTAACATTTTAAACAATAGCTCAATGAACACAAAAACAATTTCCAAAATGTTGACAAGACTAAGTTTAATATAACATCTGTTATATTAATGGAATGAACAAGTTCACTAAGAAATCACTTTCACCCTGTTCTTCCTCAGAAATTCAACAGTGGCCTTAGATTTGTGTTTAGGATCATTGTCATGTTGGAAAAGTGCACGACGACAAAGGGCACTACTGATGGTAGCACCTTCCCTTTCAGTATAGAGCAGTACATCTGTGAATTCATGATGCCATAAATTAAATGCAGCTCCCCGACACCAGCAGTACTCATGCAGCCCCACATAAGGACTCTGCCACCACCATGTTTCACTGTAGGCACCATGCATTTTTCTTTGTTTTCCTCACCTTTGCGACGCCATACAGTTTTGAAGCCATCAGTTCCAAAAAAATGTATCTTGGTCTCATCACTCCAGAGGATAGAGTCCAGTAGTCTTCATCTTTGTCAGCATGGGCCCTGGCAAACTCTAGGCGGGCTTTTTTTGTGCCTGGGCTTTAGGAGAGGCTAGTTTCGTGGACGGCACCCATGCATGCCATTCCTCTGCAGTATTGTGTCACGGGAAATAGTCACCCCAGTTTGGCTTTCTACTTCTTTAGATAACTGCAGTGAACTTGCATGCTGATTTTCTTCAACCCTTCTCATCAGAAGACGCTCCTGTCGAAGTGTTAACTCACGTGGACGACCTGGACGTCTCTGTGAGATGGTTGCAGTTCCATCTTTTTAAATTTTTTTTACCACTTTTGCTACAGTATTCTGATAAGTAAAGCTTTGCTGATCTTCTTGTAGCCTTCATCTTTCTGGTGTAAAGAAATTATTTTCTTTCTCAGGTCTTGACATTTCTCTTCCATGTGGTGCCACTGCTGACAGCATGAAATGGGAAGGGGTTTTAACACCCTTTTATAGTCAACTGTCCACTGTACACCTGTGTAAGGAATAATTAGACTCACCTGTGGTTGAATTCTTGTTAAATTAGACATTTGTAGTCTAAAATTTAGCTTTGCTTCAGAGACTTTCAGTGGGGTGTACTCATTTTTGCATCACCCTAATTTGAGATATTGTTTAAAATGTTACTTTTCAAAGGGGGTGTATTCATTTACGCTGAGCATTATGCATATGTATTACACTCGATTACACTGCCCAGCCAAAAAAAAAGTCGCTGCTTGGATTTTAATAGGCAAATACTTAAGAATCTATGAATTGATCATTATTATACTATTATTATTGTTTCACAATTTTAACCCTGGTGAATCTTGAGATTGTCATCCTGGAATATGGCCATGATGTGTCTTCCTACATGGTTGTTTAAGAAATAAAAAGCTATACACTCCATATTTAAGGGATAAAAGAACTGTTGCCAAACATATAACATGCTAAAATAATAATCACTGTAGTAATGATCCATTCATAGATTCTTAAGTATTTGCCTATTAAAATCCAAACAGCGACTTTTTTTGTTTTTGGCCGGGCAGTGTAGTAATTCATTGGTAGAGAATCAGGTAATTGTCTCCCTTAACAGAGAATTGAGGGTTAGTATGTTTGTTTGGGCAGAAGTGATTGAGTAGTTGTGAGGAATTTGTCGTTAAGCTTTTTACAAAGTCTTTACACTTTGATCAACTTTTTTTGAATATTAATAGATTAACATGGTGACACATTGTACTACACTACTTGTTTTAGCTATATTGGGTATTTGATAATGGGAGAGACAAAGTCAACAACTTTTAACTCTGTTACATCCTTTACACTGACACTCATGATGTTAGTTTGAATTCTGTGCCTCACCAGAGGGCATCTTTGCACTCTCTATATTATGAATAATGTGTAAGTTTGTTTAACGTGAGTTATTATCGACTGCAATGCAACAGTGGAAAATTCTTTTTTAGAAACAACATTCTGCAGCAGCCTATTTACCTCTGTCATTACCCTTGCTGAAACACCCATGTATTTTCCATTGTGTGGACCTCAGATTAAGAGACGTGTTCAGATCGGATATTGATGTCAAGATGAGTCGTTATTTAGTGGTCAATTCCCTGTAGGGCTTTTTATTATTTGTGCCCTGTCAGCAGAGCAGTCAGTAAGGTCAGAAAATGAGTAATGTCTGTGATGGCATCGATAGAGCTGGAGAATGGACAAGAATCATACACAATCCCCTCCATCCATAAAAAGAGCAGTGAAACGGTACTTTCATTTTCAGATTCATCTATCATATTCAGCTAATGCCTGTTATAGACCTGACCCACTACTCGGCTGCCATTGATCACTGTTGTGAAATTCCTTAGGGGTGAAGCAAAGGATTTGGCAATGACTGATGCAGTTTAACCGATTTCGATTTTTTATGGTTGCAGTGAAGATGATACAGTCGGTGAACTAGACAAATTCCTGTTTTATCTTCCCTACTGGAGTTTTTGGAGCTGTTCAACCTCCCCGAGGTTATAGCTATTCGCTACTCGATTGGATGGAAACAGATCTGAAGTTAGCAGAGCTTTGTGAGTTGAACTCTTTAGTTCACACCTCTGTGAGGGTGTATGGACGCACACACACACACACACACACACTTACTCAGTCAGTTGTTTCCTCTAATGATGTCCCTAGGCACATACATGTGATTTTTGCACGTATGCAGTGAGATCATAAAAATATATGCTGATATGGCCCAGGACTGTGTGTCTGAGGTTTATATGATATTGCGCACTCTTGATATCAGATCTCACATCCTCGTCCACACTGTCATCGAGGCTTGAGTGATATGTGCATATATTTTTATCTGACCTTTAAGTCTATTATAAGCAAAGTGTAATTTATCCCTCAAAAGGAACAATGTGTGCTAATGTAGTTTAATGCATCTCACAGTTACCGATAGCTACAATTAATGTTTTCATTCTAGATGTTCATAAACATAGTTTTGTTATACATACAGGAGACCAGGACACAAACAAACTCTTTTTTTTTTTTTTTCAAGTTTGTGTAAATGCAGGTTTCAAAGTACTTTTCCAAATAAATTTTTACACGTACGAGTTTGTAATCTTGTTTCATGAATACAGTGTATACTTTATTTTATATTGTTACAAAAGATTTCTATACTATTCAGTTAACAATCCTGAAATTTTTTTTATCACAAACTTGTTTGAGCACCAAATAAGCATATTAGAATGATTTTTAAAAGATCATGTGACACTGAAAACTGAAGCAATGACTGCTGAAAATTCAGCTTTGCCATGACAGGAATAAATTGCAACTTAAAATATATTAAAATATAAAAGTTATTTTAAATTGTAATAATATTTTACAATATTAATGTATTTTTGATCAAACAAATGCAGCCTTAGTGAGCACAAGATTAAAAAAAACATCTTACAAACCCCAAATGTTTGAATGGTAGTTGTGTTTTCAGAATTTTTTAGAATATTTGCACGATTGTTCTATGCAGTATTGATATAGCAACGAGTAAATAAATGTAATCCGTCATACAAACGTGGGTGGAACTTTTAATATTAATACCTGTGTTAAAACCAGCCCTTGTTTCCTCTGTGTTTTGGTTTTGTATCTGTGTCCAAATAAGATACTCCTCCAGCCTCTCTTACTGAATTATCAATTCCCCCCGGCCTGATTTTGTTGTTCCACACATGACTATCTAAAATTCATAATCTAAAAGTGATCCGAAAAATCTCCCTTTGTAAATCAATAACAAAATATTGTCTTTTAAATTGCTTCATATTCCTTTCATAAATCTTTTTTTGATGTATTTTGAGGAAAGAAGTTGCCGCTGCATTTACATCAAACCACATTAGCATCGGTTGCTATCCAAGAGTAACAGGATTAGCATCCGCTGTTGTATGTGGGATAATTCCTCTATCACAGCAGCTCAGTGCGTTGTTGACAGCTGCAAGGTTTGTAGAGGAACTAGGAATTAAATGTCTCAACAGTTGTGCTTTAGTCATTTGGGCTTTTGTAATTCCAAGCCATAATAAACATAAAAAACATTAGAATGCATAAGAGAATGTAAAACATTACTGATTTAATGCTGATTGGAATACACACACAGTTTGCGTAAGGCACAGTGTGTTTATAGTGTTGGAAGCGTCTTTGGTGGTTGGGTGTTTGTTTACATGAGGGAACATCTGACATTTCTGACTCTGCGTAGGAGTTCACACAAGGCTTTCGAAGAAACCGGTAATTCTTTTTAAAGCTTCCAACTCGCCTTCCTATTTCCTGCCCTTGCCCTTTTTTTGAGCAAATGACGTATCTGCTGTAGAATGTCAGCTGGCAATGAATGGGAGACAAGTAATGATTTTGTGAATGTCGGTCTGTTTGAGTATGTTTGGCACCTCATGGAACTGACAAAGAAAATTCCTTGCAGTAAGTGCTGAAAATAATTGTGCTTGGTTGCCTTGAAATCTCACCTAACATTTCACTTTAGTGTTAATAAAAATGTGATTATTTTTTTAAATGTGACATACACGTTCATATTCTAAATATTTTTGAATCTTTGATGTTTTCTTTATTTTATATTTATTGCTTTTACATCAATAGTGTATTTAAAATGTAGTTTATGGTGTTGTGGTTTCTTTGTCTTTCCTTGGTGTTTCCCAGGACCTTTTTCAATATTCTATATCTCCAGGTATCTCCCTCCAATTAAACATATATGAAAAACATAGCTCTAGTCTAGTACTATGTCATTGTCATACGCATACATCTCTTTATTTTGCACCAAACACTTAATGAGCTCTCAGTGCTCTTTGAGCCGGCTGGTATAATTAACGTCTCCTCTTTCGCGCATGCACATGGTTGGTCTCTGATTAGCGAGTTCATGAATATGTATATGTACTCTTAGAGAAGAGGTTGAAATTGGGTCATAATGGCATGATATTCTGTTCCGGTGCTACAAGTGAAGCATAGCTGCACTCTCTGACACCTTAAACCGTCTTAATACCTTGAACTTTTCTGACCACAGAACACTGTGTTCTATAGAAGGCTTGTCGAAACTTCAGAACCCTTCAGACTTAAAAATGCTACTGGAATCTTAATATCTCTGGACACTAGCTTTTTCCATATTTATGGTATACACCCTCTCGACTGACACATTTCAAGAAAACATGACAAATAACACGACGGAAATCGCATTTTGCGCAAAATTAATAAATGACTTTTCAATACCGACCAGATACAATACTGATTTTGGCGGAAACTCAATTTAAAAAAAAATGAAAAGGCGTTTATCGCAGTTTGGAACCAAACTCCTCATATTTTTCTTGTTTGTTATAACGAGTGCAGATCTAAGTCAGTGAACGCACATTTAACATGTCAACGCCTCTGATTGGCCATTGCGTTCATGTGCTCAACACGACTGTAATTGGTTATAATACTCAATTCTGCAAATAGCATGTTGTAAATAGATAAATTTGTTGCTTCAGTAGTAGAGATATAAAAAGAATGCCTGAAGAAGAATATAAGATATAAGAAGAATTTTCCTGATTAGTTAATCGCAGCAAGTCATAATGGTAATTGCGATTATTTTTCTATTAATCGAACAGCTCTAATGTATCTTTTTACATTTATCTGTTAAATTGGCAGAGATTACAGATGTTTGGAGAAAAACCTATGCATGATCTTCTGAAAATTTAAAGAAACTGGTTTTAAGATTACAGAAGAAGTGTTACTTGGCTTATTAACTTAATATTTGATTTGGTTTTCCAAGTACAAAGGGCAATCATCTCTGAGCGCAAATATTATTTTGACAGCCCTTTCTTTTTCATTTTCACTATCAAAGGTCATTTTCAAAGGTTTTCTTATAGAGAACTGTTCAAGAGAGATTGCTCTTGCAAATATAAGCAACAACTTCAGGTAGGGAGGTGCAAGGTAAAGTTCAAGAACCTCTTTTTTGTGTTAGGTGTGTTTTTGTTTATCTCACAGATTGAGGGGCCATTTACACAACACTGTTCTCAACTAAAAACTGAAAACTTTTTTTATGTGTTTTGGCCGTTTATTTACACGACAACAGCGTTTTTTGGGGGGGGCCTGAAAATGCAAGCTTTTGAAAACTCGTTTTAAAGTGCAAGTTTTTGAAAACTATACCATTATCATCTCCATGTAAACAACAAAAAAGCAAATTTGTGAAAACGGTGACGTAATGTGCATGCGTATTATGTGTTTAGCCTATAGGCACATAGTTTTTCTTTACAAAGTGACATCGCCAACTACTGGCCTGGCATGCATAACACGATGCCGTTTTCGCAGATCATGTAAATAACGATCGTTTTGATAACGTTGTCATCTGTATGCGTAAAAAGCAAAGGAAAAACAATTCAGTTTTTAGTATCATTGTTGTTGTGTAAACATTCTCTTAATTTGAAGGAATACACAGTTGAAGGAAATTACAATTGTACTCATTTACACATTTGCACATTTTATGTTTTGCATTTAAATGCCAGAAGGCAGAGAAGGTGAACATTTCCACCACCTGGACTAATGAGTAGTGCTTAAATATTGGCTTGTTTCTCCTAAACTGGTCAGCGCACTTGGAAAATGATCATCAAGCCACATGTAAGTTTTGCTGACATGCTTGGGTACTTTATCATGTGCTAAACTAAAGCACAATATTCTGTCATTGTATTGAATTCAACCAATTTATTAAATTATTTCTGTTTGTGTCCCACAGAAGAAAGAGTCTCGTATACAGGTTTGGAATGACATGAGGGGTGAGTAAATGATGACAGAATTGTCATTTTAGGGTGAACTCTGTAATTGAGCTTCAGATTTATTTTGTCTGGAAGTGAACATAACTGTGGAAAAATGACTTTACATAATGTAAAAGGTGACAGCCCTGCTGTCACAAAACAAATAATCTGACCCCAAACCTACCTGTTACTATGGCATGTGTCACCATATCTGTCGTCTGTGATAGAACTAGCTCTCTCTCTTTTAGATTGAACTATTTTAGATTCTACACAGGGTGACAGCCGGACAATAAATGATCTTTACAAAGCTATAACTTTGCCATCTAAAAGCTTTCATAGACCGTTCTATTCTTTAACACTTACTTTACCTTAAGTTTCAAACATAAGGTACATTGCAGTTTGAAGGCTTTTCTCTGAAACTATCAGTTTCTAGGTCAAAAACAAGTTGTCTGACATTTTGTTGTTGCTGAAACGCTGAATGTATTACTTCTTCATAGGTGTATCTCTCTCAAATAGGTAAATGACATTTGTCAAAAGCTTTAGAGAAGATATAACTTTTAAACAGACTCCTACCTAAGGAAGGACTAAGTTCCATTTAACTACCAACAAATAACCTTTTGTGTATCCATTAAGCCAGCAGTGACAGATTGCACCTCATTGAACTGAATCAACATGTGTCCAAACCCAGAAGGATTCCAGAGGGGGAATCATCTGTGCAGGAGAGCGTTCTTACAGCTGCTTTCATCAGCTTGTGGCAAAATAACAGACAGATGAACTGCTGAAAACAAAACTCTTTAGCAGTTCGGAATATAGTGTGCTATGACCCGCCATTATCAGTTGAAATCACAATTTTTACTTTGGTCAGTTTAATTAAAATGTCATAACTGGACCTTTGGTTGAAAATGACAGAATCTTTGGCGATGTATGCTGGACTTCTCCAATCTTGCCAAATGCCATTTTTTAGTGCATCCCCCAACATCTTAAAATACACTTGGATTTATTTGAATGAAACTACTCGAAAGAAAGATGTCACTATACTTCCAATGCATAACATAAATGTAGCCTTGTACTTGTCACCTTAACAATCCGACTGGCTGTATAATTAATAACTAAAAACACCCGCCTTACGCTGAATTTCATGACCCAAGGTTGAAGATAAAGAATATGTGGCCAGGATTTCTTAAGGAAGTGATGGATGAAATATGTATCGGGTTGCATAGATGGTCTGTGAGCAGATATGGCAGGGATGACCTGCTATGGTCGTGATTGGATAACCTGCTATCTAGATCGATACTACAAGAGTTTTCAGCTTGAGAAAGCACCGAATCTCTGACACACTCTCCCTTCACTTTGTGTCCAGGCGGGCTGGTCTGAATAAATGTTGTCACGTTCAGTGAAGCCACTTGACTTACGGTTTCCACCATGCATGAAGCCATGGAATTACATAGCGATGGCTGGTTCAGCTGTAGCGCCTTGTTTTCCATTTGGTTTCTGATTTATTTTGGTGAGTGATTTTTGAAGACGGAAATTTAATGGAGGCTGTGAGAAAAGAGGCATCTGTGTCTGATCCACCAGTGTGTGTGACTAAAAGGCAGGGCTGGATGTCAATCTGTGAAGTCCTCTGTGGAATTGGATTCAAACCAAGGGGAAAGACTCTGAATGAAGTGTCTCTCCATTTTCAGGAGGAACAATAACAGAAGCATTTGATAGGAAATACACATTCTGAGCAGCAGAGTAATTCAAGAGTTTGAGAAGGTTCTCGTTCTGTCTTATATTCACTCCGTTCTCTCTTTATAGTGTTTCTATTTTCACTTTCACACACATTCCATCAAAGCCTCGATGAACAAAACCAGTGCAGCATCATTGTGTCAGTCAGCCCCCCGCTGAAGCCTGGATCTCTGTGACAGTGCGGACTTTATAGTGTTCCAGCATGCTGTCCTGTCAGAATGCAGGCTACATGCTGTCATCTACAACCCTCCACTAGTAACACCCATAATTACCCACTGGGTGGCTTGGATGAAGTAAGGGGTGTGGGGAAAAGCCCTGAAATGGGTCACCGCTATTGGGCCAGAGTGGAAAATAGCAGGTGTAATTAAATCTGACAAGTGATTATCAATGACTCCAAGCACCTATGGTGTGAAATATGTCTTAACAAGTAATTTTTTATGTTGTTGTAGCAGTTTTCATTTATTTATTTATTTTTGCAGTGGGGAAAGGGATTGTGGAGCTGTCCAATGACGTGGTGCTGAAATGCAGTTGCAGAATGAAGAACTCTTGGTGGGCCGTCTCAAGCTGTGCTTTTTTATCAGCTCGAACTCAGATTCCTGTGTCTCACTAGACTTAAATGGGTTTTTTATGTGATATTTATCCTAGTTCTTTGGACATATTTGCTGATAATGAACCACTTATTTTCAGAATCAGTAATAAGTTTGAAATGTTGAAAAAAGTAGAGGTGCCATAGGGAAAAAAAACAACTTTGTTAAATTTTCAGTATTTATTACTTGCAACATTCAGTATTTGACTGTAGTTATTGTTGGAAGAATTACAATATAGAATTTAGTCTGTGTATATCACAGTATAGGCCTATGTCAAGTCAATAAACATATTTGCTATTATATTTATTTTGCCTATTAGTGTTAAAAATTAAAATTAACTCTAAAGAAATGTGATCGTTCATGCGGGCAATTTTGGCAAGCACCTCTCTATACATTGTATTACAAGGTATTGGATAGGCTACTTTACTGTGGAAGTATACATAGCTCCTTGTTACAGTAAGTTCGTGAGTTATAAGGTAATTTACAATATTTTACAGTAAAATGACATCTTATTAGAAGGAATAGGACCTATACATTTTACCGTGGCCTATTAAGGTTACTTACAGTTAACCAGCAAACAGGTTTTTAATGTAGCATGTTTGCATTAATTTCCCCTCGTTGTTTTTACAGAATGGTTTGAGGGTTGTATTTCAGAAGTTAACCGCCGTGAGAAATAGCTCAGGCAGTAATGAGCCGTAGCTGTGGATCAATACAGTGATGCTGCGCCGAGCGAGCCACAATATGTGAAAGAATGCGCGAGGGGTGGAGTTCTACTCCTTTACTTTCCACTCCACACAGTAGGGACGAGAGATCTCGCCGCTGTCAGAAGAGGCGCGCACTTGCACTCTTCTTTGAGTTGTTCATTTAGCGAAGCAAACCCGTTGTGTAGTCATTTTTTTCTTGTAACACTGCTGATATATTATTATAAAGCGCATCACAGGACATCCGCGCTCTCCAGCGCGCGACCAGCACAGACTCTGATTTTCTGTCACCCTGCCTGCTGCGGTCCTGCGCGCGCCCGCGCCTCGCTGGAGCTGTGAGATTTTAGGAAGCACCGCAGCACCACTAACTGATAAACTGTTTGAAGTAGAGGGCGTTCTGTTGACCCGCGCGACCATGGAAGGGGACGTTATGGATAAACTAGAGGACGTGGCCTCAGTGAGCGAGTTCGACCCTGTCACGGGGAATATTCCCGCCACCAAAGTGGAGATCACCGTCTCGTGCAGGTATGAGATAGAATCAATTTACATTCGCACACTCAAGTTGAAATCACTTTAATTTCTTGGCCTTTATAGTTCACATCGACATGTCAGGTGTTTGACTAGATAAAAGTTCTTCAAAGGTTGTTTTTTTTAGAGTTAACAAAGAATCCTTTTCTTGTATGTATATAAAAACAAGTTCAGTTTGAAATAGTGGTCTTGACGGGTTGGTTCTTTAGAGAAAAAGTTCTTGATTTTTCTTTATATTGGTTCTGTTAACTGAGAAAAACGAAGCTTTTAATGTTCTTTGAAGCACCAGTAGCCTGTGTAGATGGTTTTGTAAAGAAGCATAGCAATGTTCTCCTTTGGCATCAGGCTGTTCAACCCTGTTTTTTTTTTAAGCCGCCATGAATTATGTATATGAAAAATAGTTTTGATAGCAGTTCACATGCAACAATAATGATACGAGACTTTCTGGCTTTACAATATTGATGTGTGTAAATATCTAGGCTAATATATCCAGTGAGTTGCGTGTATATTGCCTAAGCACTTAACGTTGCTTCTCAATTGTCTCCATACAGAGATGCCATAATTTGTCAGATGCTCTGGTCATCAAGTCCCCACGGGTACCCCTATAGCCTGTATAATCTTCGCTTTCCATCGATAATAAGTGTCACATGTTTGTGTATTTAGTGAAGAACTGCTTGTTAAAGGTAATATATCTTCAGTTATTCTTTGTTGGATTTCGAAATGTGTAAAGTCGTCAAATCATAGCCCTGTAGTTTTGAAGCAAACAGTGAATATTCATGAGAAGGAGCATAAAAACCCCACCCAGTGTCCTCATGTCAGTTGATACAGCATTCATGGTGTGAAACAGCAGAGAGGGGTTTGTATGTTGCATGTAACGTAATTTCTTTGGGTGAACGTTTTTCTTTTCTTTTCTGATGCTTATAACATCATCTTTACTTTTAGAGCAGACTTGGTTGGTCTTGATGAGAATGCATCACTGAAATGCTGCTACTGGAAAAACAGGTTCTGAGATGTGGTGAAAATGAATTACAGCCTGGACCACAGCCGGCTCTTTGCTCAGAGTGATAGGTGGGCTATTGGTTTGGGTTTTCAATCATCTTAAGGAGTAATGGATACGGCTGGTGTACTCAACATCTGCTATGCCTTTAATAGTCACTTATAGTCAATTATACACGCTCCAGTCCAATTTAGACAAAATGATTTTACTGAATTTCCCAACTTGACAGTCAAACCATCTATTTAATGAGAGCAATTTCCTGTGCAAGTAGCTAATAACCATAAGCTCGCCAACTTCTCAGCTGCAAGTTAATATTGCCTGCTGTCTGCAATGAGAAAGGAAGAATACTGATTATGGGTGTAATTTGGTCTGATTGTTAGCTGAATAAATTTCTCTGTTAAAGACCAAGACTTCATCACATTAGCTAAATGTGATCTCAACTGTTTTCAATGAACCAGATATAAATAGCTTTTTAGATTGAAATTTATTTTCAACTTTTACATCCACTAAAAGCTAAATGATTATATCAAAATACAAGCAAAACATAATGTACTGTACATTACACAAAAATTCTGACTTTAGTGATTAATTGCATTTTAATTTGAACTTGACATGTATTTGACAAGGGTCTTAAGTGTCATGTGCATGCATGTAAGAGCATATTGAATTTTTCTACCTGTCTCTTCATTCTTTCTCTATCCTACTAAAAAAAGGATAAAGGAGTACTAATGCATGCATTATCAATTATATGGTTATTTCTATCATATATCCTTATGGGTTCAAATAAGATTCTAATGAATAAAAAATACTGAAGATTAAACTTAAAATAGGAATTTCAGTTTGTACAGTATGATCTCAATTGGTTCTAAGATAATTTTTTGAGGATCCTTGTTTGATCTGATTAGGATTGGTTCCCATTTCTAATTATGAAATTCTACTAACATTCCTTTTTTTACCCTTCTTGCTTCTATAACTGAAATAATTCAAACAGATAAAAAAAAACTCATTAGTGTTATCAAATATGTGATCAAGTTATTGATTTTTACATTATTGTTATTATTGTAATTGAATTAGGTTTTTTGCCACCTCCTTGCTCCCGAGATTGAATCAATGAATAAATAAATCTATTGGCCCTAACCCATTTTGGCCCTCTCTGTCAGTGCAGAACATTCTCTCCAGGTCTGTGATGAGACTCTGCAAGGCGGCGGTGGAAATCATCGCCTGCGTTTGTTCTCTGTAATTGATTTAGTTTGGGCTGATTATCAGGGGATTGTGGCAGACATGGAATTGAATCGCTTCACTTCCCCCTCCAGATCCTTCATAACCTGCTGATGTTATTGGAGTGCAGAAAGTTTGGCCTGACAAACCAGAGACTCTGTGATAACCCTTATCACAAACAAAAGCTGTCCTGTGGCTGTGAGATATGCAATTGATCCAGTTGTCTGGCACTAATTGGGTTTTGGGTTCCGATTGGCTTGTGTTTTAGTATAGTCAAGTTGCAAGAAAAGATTTTGGATATACTTAGTGGGTCTTCAGCATTAGAACTACTACAAATATGAAATATTCAAAAGTTGCTGTTCTTGCTGATCAAGAATCAAAGAACGCAGTTTCCACAAAATATTAAGCAGCACAACTGTTTTCAATATTGATAATAATAAGAAATATTAATTATTAGTATTCAGCATATTAGAATGATTTCTGAAGGATCATGTGACACTGAAGACTGGTGTAATATATGCTGAAAAATAACATTTAGCTGATATATTTTGCTAGAATATTTTGCTATTTGTAATTTTCTTACAACTGAAGGAACCAAAATTCACTCTGGACTGGCACTAAGCTGCATTAACTTGTCTTTTCAGTTAACAAGAGAAATGCACATGACAATACTGCAAAGACAAAAATACAGTAACTACGGCAACACTGGATCCAAGTAAATGCTTTTCAGATATTTTGGATTGAATTTTGATTGATTTTAAGTCAATTTCACACTCCATTTTCTATTAATCTTATCACAGTTGTTCATCACCAAACACAACTGTCAGGACAGATCATAGTCTAACTCTAAGATACCCAAATTTTATTCCTAACTCAAATTTGATAAAATGTTCATTTTACTTTTTATGTTTTTATGGGGGAATGGATTTCACTACCCCCTGAAACTAGAGGGGTAGTGATGAATATGACCACATACAATCGGGAAAACAACATTGTAACTTAGAGCCTCAGTGTAATGTTTGTGTCTTGTTTCTCTTTACCCTTTCTCTCTAGTCTTAGCTTTGTGGAATGCTGATCAGCTTTGTGGAATGCTGATAATGATTTAAATAACAAACATGCAATTTAACTAATAATATTGTCATAGAGTGCATCTGGTACTCAAAAAATGGAAAATCCAAACAATTATAAGTGGATCACTTTAACAGACTGCAAGATAACTTCCTGTTCTCTATTGTTTGGCACCCTGATTGGCTTGTTTGGGCCAATTCACGTTGGTGGTTTTTAATAAGAAAATAAAGGCTTTTTAATATAAAAATTTATGCGAGTGCCTGGACTTGGAAATATGTCTCTTTCATGTGGAAGGATCCACTTATAATCGTTTGCATTATGCAGTTTAGCTAACTAGAACTTTCTGGATACCTCTGCATTATGCTATTAAAGATACAGGAAATGGCTCTTTAAAAGCACAGAAGTTTCTTTACCATTTATCTAAACATTGAATTCTGAATTTAATTCTTGCTGCTGGAATATTAATGTCCTTGCCAAAAACTATGTGTCCCTGTTGTTACTATCCTCCATGAGTAGCTCTCTGTATTGAAAAAGTGGAAGAATAAAGTTGCAGTTGTTGGCAAGCTTCAGTTTCACTGCAGATCCACGTCCTCCTCTTAGTTGACCTTGCAGGTGAGGAACCAGATCATGGTATACATCTACATTCACACTGCACTGCTCTGCTGCTAGACTCTCCAGGCTGTACACTGCTGAGAAGGGCTCTGTCTGGTGGGTATTTGCAAACCTGGAGATGATTTACGGTTGGGGTTCAGCTCCCTTCTCAGCATGTGACTTGATTCCAAATGGTGCCTTGGTGTATTGTAAGCAGTTATTGTTCTTTTGCTATCCGTTCAGCTCCAGTGCCTTTTATTGCTGGATTTCCTCATCTGATTATATATGCTAAAATAGCAGAATACCTTTAGTCCCAGAGCTGTGAATATTAGAGCAGACATTCACGTCGTCCTATGTATCCTGCTTCCAACATGTCTTCCTTCATAGATTTAAATACTCTGCTTACCAAAATGAAAAACAGTCAGGTTTGATTTTGCAGATGCTACTTGGACCTGAACTGATGAAGAAGCAAGTAACTCTAAAGTGACACTGAGAGAAAGAGAAATGTAGAAAGATGGATGAATGGATGACAAGTATATCAGAATATAAGGATTCTATATGACGGCACGTCTGTCACATTGCTCAGCAATGGCTTAGAGTCCGAGCCTTTCACTGTGGAAATGTAAACGTGGGTCAAACAAGGATTCATCGTCGCACCCACCCTCATTGGCGAAAAGCTACCACAGGGTATTCCAGTTGTGTACAGAACTGATGGTTGACCCTTCAACCTTAACAGGTTCAAGGCCAAGAACAAAGTCAACTACACCACCATCACAGAGCCTTAGTACGTGGATGATAACATCATCGCAGCACACTCCGCAGAAGACCTCCAGGGCATCCTGAATGCCTTTGCCAATGCGTACAGAGCCCTGGGCCTAACCTTAAACATCAAGAATACCCAGGTCCTATATCAGTCTTCACCCAACCTGTCAGCTACCCAGCCCACCATAAAAGTGGACAACACCACTCTTGAAAACATGGACCACTACCCCTGCCTTCTTTCCTCAAAAGCTGACATTGACTCTGAGGTCAACCATCACCTGAGTTGTGCCAGTGGAGCCTACGCCAGACTCAGGAAAAGAGTCTTTGAAGTCAGAGACCTAACAGCCCAAACAAAACTCCTGGTCTACAGAGCTGTTGTCCTCCCCACCCTTCTGTATGGAGCCCGAGTCATGGACCACCTGCAACAGGTGCCAGAGATCCCTGGAACAATACCACCAAAGATCCTTATGAAAGATCCTGAGGATCTGCTAGGAGGACAGATGCACCAACATCAGTGTTTTGGAGGAAGCCAACATGACCAGCATCACCACTATAATAATGCAGTCCCAACTTCGATGGACAGGCCATGCCATCCACATTTTCAATTAATGTCTCCCTAAACAGATCCCGTACTCCCAGCTGAAGGAAAGTCATTGAGCCACTGGCGGGCAAAAGAAACCTTAGAAGGCCATTCTGAAGAAATTCCACGTCACATAGAGCAGGTGGGAACACATTGCACTGGACAGGAGCTCCTGGAAGAAATCTGCAGGAAGGTGCTGCACATCATGAAATGAAACTCTGCCGTGCTGCAGAGACAAAGTGACAGCTTCGCAAAGAGAAAGACAACCACCACCAACAATCACCACTCTCCCCTGCCCACACTGCACCAATGTATACGGATTGCGAATTGGCCTCTACAGCCATCTGAAGACCCACAAGTAGATGACCCAATGGAGAGGACAGTAATACTCACCCCGAGTGACAGCCGATGATGATGTTTGGATGGATTGATAGATAGTGAGGTCTCTGGCTTGTGATAAAGAGGCAGAATCAATGACAAATGACATGTGAGGCTGAGAGATTCACAGTCATTATGTATTCACACTGTAATCTACTGCAGAAGTGATTGTGTGTGTCCTAGTTTATGTGTTGTTTTCATCCGATCTCTATTCTTTTTGTCCCGTTTTTGTAGTGATTTTTGTCTGTAGGATTGATTGGCATAATTGATATCTAGTGGAACCAGCCGATATTACAGTTAAGCAGTAATTTTGAACCTTTAGGAATAAACAAGCCCTGCGACATGACCAATATGTGATTAAAATAAAATCATAGGTTGGTAGATAACAGTTTTTAGGAGGAGGGACTGAGTGTCTGACCTCTGCATGTCACAGAGGGAAGTGCTTAATATGGTGAATAGTCTAACAGATGGTTGAGAGAAAAAAAAACAGATGCTGAACGGATGGATGGGCTGGATGAGAGCTTGGCCAGTTGTTAATTGAGCTGGCTGATTTAGTATGCGTATAAATGTGTTAGTAGGAGAGCGAGTGTGGGTATGCCTGCATTTTGACAGAGTATGGTGTCAAATCAAAGAGCTCAAAACGGCTGTCTCACAAACTCAGTATTCTCTTGTGAGGTGTTTGTGATCATCGTGTGATGTGACAAAGATGCTAGGAATGACAAAAGGCTTGTCTACACTTGCTTTTCATCTCTGATCTTGGTTACACTTTATTTTGATGGTCTACTTTAGACATTCTACTAACTATAAGTAACTTTGCAACTACAGGTCAACTAACTCTCATTATTAGCAGTAGACTGTTAGGTTAGGGTTAGGGGTTAGGGTTCGGGTTAGTAGAATAAGTTGACTTGCAGTTGCAAAGTTACTTATAGTCAGTAGAATGTCTGTTGGGGGACTATCAAAATAAAGTGTTAGCAGATATTAAGCAGACAGTCTACTAATACTCTGAGAGTTAGTTGACATGCAAAGTTACTTATATAATGTCCAAAGTGGACTATCGAAATAAAGTGTTACTCTGATCTTTATTGGGCTTATTCAGTTGAGTGCTGCTGCCCCCTTATTGAAATGAAAACACATTGATTGGCATCACAGTTTTGAACTCCAAAACAAGAACTGACCCAATGAGATGTACTAAATATCAGCATTGATATTTTCACATTGCTATTAGTTGTTTTTTTTTACACCGGATTGGGGGAGTTCTTGGTTGTTATTGTGAAATTGTTGCAGAAGAGTCAACATGAACTGACCCTATTTACTTTCTTGTTTTCTTTAATTAAGATATAATTGCTTGCTCCAAAATTACTTGATTTAAATGACTTTTCATTTTTGCTGACATCTTCATGATGGCACTGACAGGTGGACCACCACAGCAAACATTATTTAGCGTAGCAAACAGAGCTGGCGTGGAGGTCAGTTTTTGGCTTTGGGCATCACTTATTTTAATTTTCCTTTTTTGACCTGCTTTAATGGGTTTACTCTGATTCATTTTAAACAGTTTTTCAGTATTGTCTGATAACAATTTCTCTGGTAATTGACAATTTATTGATTGATTGAAATCAGACAATATTGGGTATTTACAGGCTGATGTTGACATTTTTATGTTGATGCCTTTAACTGATTTTAAGGGAATGTGTTAAAGATTGAGCTGACTGTTCGTAATTTTCTCATCAACAGTTCATCTCCCATTGAGTACTTATCCATAATTCAGTATAATTTTGTGATGCGTAAATTCACTTAAAATCTCAACATGAACATAAACATTTTAGTGTTTAAGTTTATAGACAAAATTATGTAGAATTTTAATACTGAATTTTAATATTGAATTTTAATATATTTAAAATTTTAATATAAAATTGTAATATTTAAAGCTGCAGTCCGCAAATTTTTTGGGTTAAAAATGATCCAAAATCAATTTTTGAGCAAGTACATAACCAGCCAGTGTTCAAAACCATCTCATTATCTTAGCTCCATTCACAACGGTAAGCTTGTAATAATGTTTTATAATAAGAGCGACATGGTGGATTTCCGCGGGAAATTCGAGCATGCAGCAGTTCGTCTGTGCATCATTATGTCACGTCCGTAAATAGAAAGAAGGAGTTCAGGCAAGTCGGTTGGGTGAGGATGGTGCCTGTAGCGGCACATTTATAGCCTGTTCTCACAGCAGCTGAAATAATTAAACTTATAATTTTGATGGCGGATTGTAATCCAGAAAGATCTAAATGACAATCATCAGTGACAACTGGAGATTCACTCGTAGTGAAAAGCAAAAGACTTCGGACTGCGGAGTGGCTGCAGAAATTGAAATCTACAGGTAACGCTAATACACACTAAATACACAGTCACGCAATGCTGATGTTGTTAACATTTACAATTTGAGAACAATATAACAATAATAATAATTTGCACGGTCATCATTGGCAGCGCGATTTATTGTAGGCCTAATGCTTTTTTCCTCAGTTGGTCAGAACAAAAGTGGCAGACATGTTACTTACTTGTTCAGATGATATTTGCCAGTGAAAATTATTATATTGGTCACACTTTCAAGACGTAGAATCTGTGATTCTGAAGTACAGTATCCACACCGGTGCGGTGACTGATAGCAAGCATTAGATTCATCCGCGCTGACGAGCTGTGCCGACGCACAACGCAATTGGCCAGTTATTGGAAAACAATAAGGCTATAGAATTGGGCAAAATTTTTATATTAGTGTAATTTTTGTTTATATACTCTATATACTGTTCAAAAGTTTGTGATTAGGATTTTGAAAGATTTTGAAAGAAGTCTCTTACCAAGGCTGCATTTATTGCATTTACACAAATACAGTACAAACAACAATATTGTGAAATATTATTAACTTTTAAAAATTGTAAATAATTTTTCTATTTTATATATTTATATATTTTATTATATAACCTTACTGAACTCAGATGTCTGAACGGTAGTGCATAAATATTCATAAATATCTACCACAATTTGCAGAGCTGTTTGTTAATCAGTGTTGCAGTCTGTTAAACTGAGTAGTATAGTCCTTACAAGTGATGTAGACTGATGCCTAATGTTTTACCACTCCAATTACTTAATCACACAATTACCATCACCAGCAATTTTTAATGACTTTTTTAAGCACTTTTCCTTTTTATTGTGCAATATGACACTTCATTAATATCTGTTCTGCTGAACTTGAGTTTTATTGTTTGTACTGTCCTCTGTAATCAAATAAACAACATGTTTATCCTATAAAGAGGTAATTCAACTTAAATGAGCACCATAGATCAGGATGTGCTGTGTTACAGTGATTAAGTGTTGCATTTACAAGCTATTGAGCAAGAGACATGCAAAACGAGATCACTGGCCCTGCTGACTTCTGACTTCAGGTTTTAGATTTATGCCTGGTTTATAAACAGCGCTTGCCAGGATTTAATTATGCTGTTTCATTCTTGTTGTTGATGAGCTGGAAAAATGCTGACACTCCTGTTCTTCTGTAATTACTTCTTGAGTAGAAGACAGCGGGATTGTATATCATATTACATTTAATAAAACACTATAACAGGAATTCCTAGGTCTTAGAAGTGGCACAGGACCTGTGAGAGACATTCTAATAATGTACTGGTTGATTGCCAGTGCTCTGTGCTGTTAGGTGGCAGTTAGACGGAGCCCTAGGTCATTAAATTATGCCCTGCTATAGGCATCTTTTGTTTTGACTCATGGGAAATGTTTCTCCTAGTGTTGTTTGCACTCAGTCCTGCTCTGGGCTTTGTTCAGAGTTCATCAAATAGCCATGATGATAAGCACTCTCCATTGACTTGAGAGTCTGTCATGGTGGTAATACCCCTGCCAGGATGGCCAGACTACAAGAGTTTTCATTCCAGATGACATGATGAGCGACATGATCCTTTCCTCTCCTGCACCTCCAGGTCTGTGGCTTTTGGCTGAGATGCACTCTGAAATTTCTCTTTGCTCCCCTTAACCATATAGCAACTTGAATTACTTTTTTTCTGCTTCTTTGAACCTATGAGGATTCATTGGCTGAGGAGTTTAGAATCTATTTTGATCCCCTCTGGCTGAAATAGCTTCTCCCGCATGAGGGTGCCAATTACAGTGCCACTGGGTTCTGGGAGAGCGGGGGTGAGATGGAGATTTGATCACAAGTCCAATAGTGTCAGACCACTTCTTTGGCAAAGAGAAAGAACTGATCTGTGTGCTGTAACACATCTCACTTTGAAAGGTGATATTAGCACCACAGATCAGTTCTTTCAGTCAAAACATCAACACAGAACACTACACTACAATTACAAGTCTCTTCAGCCAGATCTAAACATATGTTCTGAGTTCAGAAACTTGGCAGAAACATTTATTTTATTTTATTTTATGAATTTGAGTTATGCACATTAATTGGTAAATTAAATAAAAATCACTTTCATTGTTGCATTCATTTTTTAGATGACTCGGTCTTGCTTGCCTTCTATTTCTTTTTTTCTTCTGTGGAATACAAGATATTTTGAAGAATATCATTTTTCGCATTCCACAGAAGAAAGTCATACAGGTTTGGAACAACATTTTTGGGTGAACTATACTTTTAAAGGGGACCTATTATGCCCAAATTCACAAGATGTAATATAAATCTCTGGTGTCCCCAGAATGTGTCTGTGAAGTTTCAGCTAAAAAATACCCACAGATAATTTATTATAGCTTGTCAAATTTGCCTCTATTTGGGTGTGAGCAAAAACGTGCCATTTTTGTGTGTGTCCCTTTAAATGGAAAATGAGCTGCTGCTTCCTGCCCGCTTTTTAAAAGAGGGCGGAGCTTTAACAGCTTGCGCTTCGGTTGCTCAACAACAACAAAGCTGGAGAATCTCACGCAGCCAAAATGACGATTGTCAGTAACGGTGTTCAGCCTTACATTGTTCAAACCAGAGTAGGACACTGATGGAGAGACTCAGGAAGAAGTTACAACTTTTAGAATGCATCTGGACATTTCTGAATGGTTAGTGGATAAATTTATGTAGTTGATGTGGAGTTGTTAACAAAATATCGCTAGGACAGAAACGCTCCTTTTTTAGCAATCGAGCTTGCCAGGGTCAACTTGCAGTCTATCCAAGCTTTTTTCCAGCAGCAAGTGCACTTTTCCAGTTGTTTTAAATGGGAGTGCCGTGTTTTTTAAGCGCCAGGAGCGTAACGAGGCGCTGAACGCCGTTTTTATGCTGAACACTAGGTGTTTTTTACCGGTTGCCTTGAGTTGAAGAATGTTCAACTTAGAGTAAAACGCTGCGCTCATCACTGTCACTGTCCGATCAGAGTGGATGAGGGGCAGGACAAATGCAAAATTGACCAACTGTCACAACATTCTTGCTGTTTTCAGCTGGCTAAAAACACTTTGGTGGACACGCAGCCTAACCAGACTCTAAACAGCGTACTGTGCTCGTCTGTGCAGCCAACGACAGAACAGTTAGCATGCTTTGCTCAAACTTTTGCTATGGCTTTAGAACTGGTACACTGTTTTCGCAAGTGAAAACAAAATGATGGCGCTGTGGGGGGAAACGTGCAGATTAAGGGGTGGTAATATTATAATAAGATCCCCTTCTCAAGGGGAACGAAATCTTAGCGACTCGTTTTTTTCACATGCTTCCAGAGAAAGGCTTGCCAAAAGAAAATTACTGGGTTGTCCTTTTTCACCTTTTCTGGGTTGGTAGATGCACCGGGGACCCGATTATTGCACTTAAACACGGAAAAAGTCAGATTTTCATGAAATGTCCCCTTTAAGACATGATTTTAGTCTCTTTAGTAGCTTCACTAACGTTTATATGTGAAAAAAAACATCATGACAAGCAAGGCATTGATGAATGATTTATGTGTAAATGTATGATTAATGTCCTGTCTTTTATGGCTAAATTTAAACCTTTCTCACAAACCTCAGACATATAAACTACTGTTTTAGGATTCCTCTTAGGATGCAGTCTTGCCTCAAAGCCCAAAGGAGTTAATTTGAACTTGTGGTCTGTGTTTGAACATCACAGATCTGTCAGAGCTTCTATATGTTTAGACAGTTAAGCCCATTTCAGCAGACTATAATGGCTTTCCAGAAGCCTTTATTTCAACAGTGTTTTAACGGTTATCATAGAATATTCTCTCTTAGTACTGCAGATTTTCAGATTTTCAGAAATCTGAATAATTTAATATAATTTAATACTGACTCTTTAAAATACAGAGAAAGAACAGAAAAATAATAAAATAATTCACATGACTTTAAGTTCAATTGATTTTTTTTTTATGTGACTTTATCCTGTTTTTCTAAAATACTGCTTGGATGCAGTTAAATTATTGGTTTTCGCATTAATTGGCGCCTGACTCTCCATATAGATGAACTCTTTTGTTGTGGCGTTCTCAAGGCTTTATATTCCACTGGTGAAGGATTGAGAGACTCATTTAAAAGGTTTTCATTTGCAGGAGAAGTGACAATGTTTTTCTTCTCTGTCTCTGACTGTTAGAGATTTGATACGACAGCACGCATTAACAACATGTAGCTGACACTCATCTCACTTTCATTTCCAGAGCCACACAAAATTTAATTAAAAACCAGTTTCTCTGACAATGATATTGTGACAGAAATTAGATATTTTTCAAGCCTGTCAAATTTAAACCAATGGTTTTTTGATTGTTTTCGTTAAGCCTCTCTCAATTTCTAAGTGCGTATAATCATGCAAGCGATCTATTATAGTGATTTAAGACTCTCCGAGACTCTATTGAACCTGTGTGAATCAGCTCTGATTCAAAGATCCAGTTTATGAGAATTAGATCAGATGCCAACAGCTGAATGGGATGCACAGTTGTTACATTCTGCAAAAGATTCAATTTTTGAAAATACTTGTGCCTTATTTCTGTGCTATCATGTAACAAATTTAAAGATAACGTCTTTCTCTTTTTAATCACAACTTGTTCTTACTCATTTAGCAGACTATTTAATTCAGTATCTGCCAAAGATTGCCTCCAGTGGACAGCTAAATGAAATCACAGCAGCACACTGAGAATCTGTCATTTCAGCTCACTTTTTAACCAGGCTGCATTGATCGAGGATACATCGGAGATGATCACTAACTTTCTAGTTCATTGTACCTTTTATATTATTCCCCTAAAAAAGGTCCAACCACAAAATTACTATGAAAACCAAGTCAAGAGTAAATCATTAACTCTTACAGCTTAAAGCTTTTCATGTGAATCATGCTTTTGTACATGCACAGAACCCAATTAAAAATCAGCATGCCACAGCAATATAAGAGAGATATGAATGTGAAGTATGAGATATGAAATGACAGAAGATTAAAATGTAAAAAATATTATTTATAGATAATTTGTATATGTATATTGCAGATAAGGCTGTTAATTGCTGGTAAAATACCTGCACATAAGGTTGTTTCATTACATGATAAATATATTTGCAATTATAAAATTAAAACACATTTCAAATGTTGTTTGTGCTTATTGAGTTATAATTGAGGTACAGTTATTTTGCCACCCAAAAAGTGTAAATGCATGTGTTTTTATGAAGTATTGACAGTAGAGATCCTTCCATTTTGTGTTAGTGCTCTGCAAATGTTGGCCAAATGTAAAATTTTTGGCATGACTGGAAATCAATGCGCATGTATAAAAAAGTTAAATGCCATCTTTCTTTCTTAAATAGGCATGATGGAAGTGTAACTTCAAAACACACAGTGACATAGACAAAATCTCATGTCAAGAGATGTGCTGCTAATGGAAGGGAATGAATGGATTCTGAAATAACATATAAATGAGTGCTCCATCTGGTTTATTTGTGAGGCCTTTATTCATTTTATGGCTGAACTGTTTGACCAAAGTGACCTAGTTTATCAGTCCTTAATTGACTTTTTTTTTCTGTCCTGTTTCCCCAGAAACCTGTTAGATCGAGACACGTTCTCCAAGTCTGATCCTTGTAAGTATTTCTCTTTTTTCATGGCTTAAGTACTTGTTTTTAACCTAAAATGTCTACACACATATACAATCTCGGTCCCCAGGCTTCGTACCTCACTGACATGTTTTCCAGTTCTGTCTCTTCCACACACCTTTCTGACTTTCCTCTGCTCTCCACACTTTGCTTGCAATTTGTCTACTCTGCTATTTCTCCAAGTTGCCTAAAACACATGCATAGAATTTGCATCACAATGTGACAGCTTTTCTTCACTATCAACAAAAATGCAGAAGTGCTTAATGCAGAGCATGAAGTCACCCCCCGAATACAAATGCTGCATGAGTCATGGGGACTTGTGTACAGTAAATCTCTCGCTGAAGACATGAGATTATGAAATAGAGAGCAATGGGTCAAATAGTCTGGCCACCTTTGCAATTCTAATCGTTGCAAGAAGAACTTGTCTTTCTTAGAGGTTGCTTTTTCATTAATGAAACTCGATGTTGAACATTTGTTTGTTGTTAAACAAATTATTAGAATTCTCAGTTATGTTTCATTTAACTTTCATGTTCCACAGTGCTGTGTGAAACAAATAATTTTGAAATCTACCTTTATTTTTCCTTCAAAATTTTTGTATGTCCTTGACTCTATAAAAATCCAGTAGGTAGTTGTTGACTACTATCATGATATAAATATGAGACAAAAACTCATACAGGGGCATTTTTGCTCTGATATCTTGAATTTTAGTCTCATTCTAAATTTCTAGAATATGGCTTATGTAATGTTTTTATAAAAACATTTTTTAAATTGATACTCTGTACAATGTAATCTTGTCAACAACTGTCCCATGTGGTTCTACTACTAGTATTAAGATATTGTCTGCTTTTGCTCAAATTTGCCAACGTAAATATTACCTATTAAGCCAGAGCAGAACTGTTGTGCATCTCCGAGCAACACACAGCAATGCTTCGTTTCTGAATGATTCCACATTTGCTGGAATGTTACAGAGCCATTGTGAGAGACGGCTCTGGGCTGTGTTTCCCAAAAGCATTGTAAGTTGATCGTATAGCCACCAGTGGTCTCTACGATCAATTTAGGCTTATGATGCTTTTGCAAAATGCAGCCCATGTCTGTTATTGTTGTGTTCCAGTAGCGTAATGTGGACAGCCATGCCTTCATTTTCAAAAGTCTCCGTTTTGGTCCGTTTACACTGAAACGCAACCCTGGATTTTCAAACTAAAACAGAGTCTGCTGCGTTTTCGAAAGTCTAAATTTTTGAGGGCCAAAAACACTGGAGTAGTGTAAATGACAGACATAACGGTATCAAAAGTTATGCGTTTTAAAATGAAAACACACTAGTGTAAACAGGGCCTAATCAGTACTGTCATACTGATTTTTTTTATAGATTTTTTTTATTACAGGTGTTTACCCATATTTTGAATTAGGCATTGCGTTGTGAATTTATGTTGTATTTTAGAAGTGAAGGAAATGAACATGTCCTGGCAGAAAATTAAAAGTATATTTTTTCATTTTCTAACTTTTTCCCTCTACAGTGTTAGGCATTTAATCAATCTTATTAAATCTTTACAAACTGTAATTCATTAGAAGGATTTAGGATGCTTCAATATTTGACAACTGTTTATGATAAAAGCAGTTGCAGTGACAGTAATTAAAATTACTTAAGTAACTTAATTATAAACAGTGCAGTGCAGTGTTATTATAGCATTAAAAAATACAAATAATGCTTATCAACCTTTACTTTTGGCAATGTGTTACAGGTACAAAAATGAAATCCAGAATCATTAAAGTATTTGCTAACATAAACAGAGATAGTGAGTGATTATGACAGTAAAGGTGGCAAGTTTCAAATATAGCTTGTGAATAAAAAAAAATATATATATTTCATACTTTCACCCTTGATATAACATTTTCTGGAGACTTGTGGGAAAATTAAACGAAAACTAAAAATATGAAAACAAAATTTGGTGCATTTTTATTCCAGTTAGTTTTAAAGGCAATTCAATTCATTTCAATTAATTATCTAACATTGATAGGTTATGTTATTTTATTTTAGATAATGAAATATTTTTAATTAGTTTCTGTTTTTGTTAAAACTGTAACAACACTGATTCAAATGGGTTATTTTATTTTAAATCAAATAAAGACACACACATACATAATCAGTCGCGCCTCCCTATTTGTGACATTTGAAGAAATATTTATATATTCCCACATTTACTTTATATTTCTTTAGAAAGATTGGTCATTTCTAGGGATGTGCATCTCCATAACTGAGGTTAATGTGATACCGATCTCGATGCATAGCCAACTAAATACATTAAAGATACATATGAAGCAGCTACTGATGCGGTGCGATCCGATTTACCCCATTACGAAGCAGTGCGATCTGATTTCGATTTGATTCAACACAATGCGATTCAATGCAATACGATGCAATGGAAAAAAATATGATGCTATGCAATTCAATATGCAGGGCTCTAAACTTTTTTTATTTTTTCTCAAATTCTGTTTTATTTTTCCAAATTATTGTTAAAATTAAAACATGGATGAAAAATTTTGATTTATTCCTTCAAAAATCTTAATAATTATTGTATTATTATTATTATTAGTGGTAGTATTACAGTAAGACATACATTATACCATACAATAGTAGTACATAGTACTACAACAGTAATAGGGCTATATTTCTGTTACAAGTTAAACCAAACTTTTATTTTGATGGGTTGCTGTGATCTTGAAGTTTCTGTATGTATATATGCTATGACAATAGTTTTTTTCTCAAATTAAATGGTAAAATGCTCATGAAGTGACTCTCAGAGCAGCTCTGGAGATGAAGTTTATGTATTTATGTTGTTATATAGTCAGATGTCAGACGCTGGAAAAAACACTGCAAGCTTCACGCGTGCTTCAGTATGTATAGTAAACATATTTGCGCAGAACATGCAGGAATCATATTCAAATAGTCTTTTTACGGTTGAATATTTACAGACACTAGTCCATATTGCAATTTGATTTAAGTGTACCCACCTACCTTTGATTTATGCATCCAAAATTTGACAAATTCCGTGATATTCCGTGTTATACAGTAAATTCCGTTTTTATGAATGGATTCCGTGATTCTGTCTGTGTTTTCTGCATCGTGGAAATCATTGGGCCCTGAATATGGTACAGATAGTTAGCTTTTATTTCTTTGGTTCAGACAGCCAGCAAATCATAAATTAAGTGCTTTCTGACTTCTAACACATGGCCCTTTCACAAACATTGTAGTGCCATGTTAATCTATATTCTATGTGACTCACAGGACACGCCTCGTTCTCCGTAGTGTTGTGATACGTCATATTCACGTAGCAGCAGTGGGGATGAGAGAACGCGCTTGAGAAACAGTTTACAGAAGAGAAATCAATCTACATATAAAATATTTGTCACAAATTATTGTTCACTTTCTGTAAATAATAAAAGTATAGCGCATCTACTAATAATTATATAAATAAATCGTTTTTTACCGATGCAAATATGTTAGAAACGATGCATCGCAACACAAATGCCAACTTGTATCCGATGCACACTTTTTATATCGATGCATCGCATTGGCAATTTTTATGCCGATCCTTAGTAATTTCTATTAATTTTCAACAGGCGTGGAAATCATGAACTAAGCTTCTATAGTTGTTAAGCTGTTCTTCAGAGATGCATCTACAGTAAGTGTAACCTAAAAGCTTTTTCTTAAAAATGAAATAGATGCTGATTTCTCTCTTTTTTCCCTCCTTCTCATCTTCTCAGTGTGTGTTCTGTACACTCAGGGAGTGGAGTCTAAGCAGTGGCGTGAGGTAAGTGTCCACGTTCAGGAACAAACCTATAATCACCTCTGACAGAGACTCCCTCATTTCCCCTAATCAGCTCTGCATATCCTCTGTCTCTCCGCCCCCTTCACTCTCTTCACAGCCCTCTGGTGCCCATCACTGCCCATTGATTCTCCTGTTGAATATTCATGAATCTGTCCCCATGGCCCTGAGTGATTGGCTGTTAAGATGATTGTACACTTTCCGTTAGTGATTAGCATTAAAGTCGATCTGGCTCTAAAGTTACAGGCCAAAGCATTTGTAATGCTTTCCAGCTCACTGAACGTGATTTTTCACACTTAAATTGTGTTGAGCTAGAGGACCCGGCCCTCGGATTTGGCAGGCCATTACAATCAGCCGAAATCGGACATCCTTGGGCTATCATATCCATCACTGAGCTAGCAAAAAAGAGCTTGTGTATGAAAAATCGCATTGCGGTACTCTTTTGCAAGTCTTGGTTTGTGTTACAGAGACCCTTATAATTAAATCCCTTATTAGCAGGTGACAGTTGTTCTAGCAGGTGTTGTCAAGGCCGATGTGAATGCGTCAAAGCGGTCGTAAATGTCAGGATGTGCGCATGAGGAGCTGTAACAACTTTTTGACCCAAAATAAAACTGTACTGGTGTCGATCCTCCTTCTTCACAGCGGGTTTTGATGGAACACCTTTCTCCTATGATGAAGACGACAGCTTACATAACACTGAGCAGGTTGCTAACTCCGATTAGCTGTGTAGACTCTTTCTCCATGCCTCTGCCCATGTAAGATGCCTCTTGTTTGGGTATAATACCAACCGCTGTGGAAAAGAGGCAGTCAAGCTGTAAGGGATTGATAAGGATGGAGTTTTCTTTGTGCGTTTCTCTGTCTCAGCAGGAGATTTGGGAATATGTGTGTCTCTCTCTTTGTTACTAACAGAGCATAAGCGCCTTTCTTTGACTGAGTGATTGTGTCCACGGTTTCACTAGTGTACCCCACTTTCTTTTAACTTTTTCTCTTAAAATCCCTCTTAAATGTAGTAAAACATTAAATATTTAGTTTGATAAAAAACACCAATGTTCATTAAATGATTCTGTAATGGTTCTGTTAAGTTATTTCATCTTTTCTGGAGTTTTCTACATACTGAATTACACACGCTCCCTTTTTTTAAATCAAAATAGCGTTCTCACACCCCAAACTGACATCTACTGATGAAGCTGAACATGGCATTAAACATGAATGATATGCTTCAACTACCACACTCTCAGTTTCCTGCTTCCCATATATAGCTGCCCATGATTGCACGGAATGATGGACAAGCGGAAAGCGCATCAATGTCTTTTGCTTGACTAAACAAAAAATCCAACTAATAAGCATATTTTCTGAGTGGCATTCTAATAAAAAAATCATGTACAACACCTTTAAGAAAGTTTAACATGATTTGCATTTGTAAATATTATAAAAAGGCCTATTCACATAAAAAATGACAACTATAAAGAGCCATTGGACGATAACAATGGTTATTATAAGCATTGTGTTGTCTGCTGCATTAAATGCTCAAGATTCTGATTGGCTGTCTATGTTTTTAGCATTCATCAGCTGGAAGAAAATTACTCTGAAAGTTATTTCAATGATATCGCTCCTCTGAGTCGTTATTGTTATAGCTGTGGTGCAGACTTCCAGAATGAAGCGTCTAGAAATCCCAAATATCTCACTTTCTAAAGTCACAGATTTTTGTCACATCACATAGAGCTTGAACTGTTTTTCATCGCTGTAAATTTAAAGTCATTGATTTGATTATCCTCCTTTGGATAAGATCGTTTTTATCTTCTGTGCATAATTAGCTTAAACTTTATTTTATTAAATTCTCTTGTGATTTCTGTTGTGATGTCATCTTCTTTTCTCATCACTGCTATTGAGAGGTTCAACATTTTCAAATGTCAACTGCCCCATATCAGACAACATTGTGTTTTATCCCTAATATCTGAATGTGACCTTGAGCTAATTCTTCTGTTTTGCACAGTAGTAGGTCTGAACAACATGTTTCACCCCATTTTCACTGCCTTGGCTCTGTTTTTAACACTCAGTGGGAGGTAAAGCCTTTCCAAAAACAGTTTGGTGATTTAAGTGAAATGTTTTTCTTTGCATCTCCTTTCTCCGATGGGATTTCGGTTTTGAAAAAAGGATGTTGGAAACCAGTGCAATACTCGCAATATAATGCACCATATGACAAACGTAAAAGACTTTATGGCTTTATGTATAGCAGAAGGTCAACAGAATGATTTATACAGTAGCAGCTGGTGAAATTATAAAGTCAGACTGTGAGGTCGTATTAGCAGTACATAAAGCATTATGCTGTGAATGCTAATGACTCTGTCCTCTGCTATCACAGAGCCTTGCTTGAGAATGTTCAGTCATTATGTTTATGGACATGAAATATAAATTCAACCTATAATTTTTACAGATTTAGGAGTGTTATTTGTGGTTCAGGCTATGTGATTTAGAATTTTTTAAATCATGAGTTTATGCATATCTAAACTACAGCAGAGAATATCAGACAGACATGCCTCATGTACTAACCATATATTGCACTCCATGTTTGTAAGAAATTCAGACTGTTGTGATTCAGTGTTTTTCACAGTGGTATTTACTGTATGTTTAAATCACTTTAAATCACCTACAGTATGTTTAAATCACCTTATCATTCCCTTATCCCTCATAAACTGTCTCCTTCATTTCTGCAGGGCTAGGGTGTTGTAACACCCTTCTGGTGATTCATTTATTTATGCATTTCTCATCTGCCTCATCTTGTTTAATTATTCATGGAAAACACAATTAGCTGAGGGAACGACTGCAGAGCAGCCTTCAAGAATACAGTGCAAAGACGACAGGCTTCTGTAATCCTCTTCTCTTCTCTTCTCTTCTCTTCTCTTCTCTTCTCTTCTCTTCTCTTCTCTTCTCTTCTCTTCTCTTCTCTTCTCTTCTCTTCTCTTCTCTTCTCTTCTCTTCTCTTCTCTTCTCTTCTCTTCTCTTCTCTTCTCTTCTCTTCTCTT
>RJVU01027559.1:10526320-10630310 GCA_003731715.1 Anabarilius grahami | reverse complement strand
CAATACTCTGGTGGGACAACACAGCCATGAATTTCTGACTGCAGGCTGTTTGAGCTTTTTACTGAAGAAAAAAGTCTTTCAAATTTAAATGGTAACCAGACAAAACGCACAGCAAACTGTGAGCTGTTGAGTGCAACAGCAGACAGGGCAGGAAAAAAATCTTTTGGAGGAAGCTTTTGCCTTCAGTGACGAGCACAGTCCCAAAAAATCCCTCCAAGCAAAACAAACTGCAAAAATGTGCTGTGATATTGCTCTGATACACTGGAGCTATTTCTGCTTGATCCAACTACTGACTGTTACAGTCTACTTTCATTGGAGAAAGGTCAAATTAATCATAAATAATAAACTGGTTCTGTTCAAGTAATTTTTACCTAAATATAATTTTGTATTGCTTTTAAAACACAATATGTAAGAACCACAGTACATGAAGTGGCAACAGCAGGTCTGCAAAACTGCAAAAATCATATACGAGAGAATATTCAAATACCTGTCCCATCTAAATTGTAAGTGTTGATCCATCACCTTGGATGAATTAAATTGGAGTTCACACATTCAGCACAGGAATCCGTGATGGTCTAAGCTGCTCCATTTTATGCAAATACACAAACATTCACACTAGGATGGTGCTTTTCAGTGCCTTTTTTTATAGGTCCCCATCACAAAATGAAATTTTAAGCCATTCTGTCACATTCAGAGAACTCAGTACAGGAAATGCATTTTCCATTCCATCTAGAGCAGCACTCTAGGCTAGGGTCATTTATGAAAGGGAATTGTTATCATAATGTATACAGTGATCTCGGCTGAGTATTTAAATCGCAGACAGACCATGTAAAACGCCTCCAGTGCCGGAAACAAATTTTACCTTATGGGTATTACCTTTTGTCATTTTGACAATAGCTGATTTGTTCACTTAGTGGTCAATGTCTCCTGAGTGCACAAAGGTACACTGCCATCTCGGTGACCTCTAGAAGGATTTACTCTTTTCTTTTTACTACAGTAGGAGACCTCTGACATGCTTACGATGCCATATTTTTAAACAGATTCCACTATAGGCAGCAACCTATAGCCATAAGGACAAAAGCAAACAGAATTATAGATATGAATGCTATCAATTCCTTTGCACAGTCAGGTAGCAGTGGTAGGAAGAAGAAAATGCATCAGCTATGACACAAAAATGACTCTCTGAAGAATATCTCATTCAAGGAAAGTCAGATACCCAGAGTAAGCACAATTTCAGGTCTGTAACCAACATCCTCTTCTCTGCTAGATGAATGGCTTCTGTTTAGCTGAGGTAGATCGGTATTCCATTATGTTGAATCGATTGTTTTAAGAATAACATTGAATTGTAGGTATGCATGCATTCTCGCACAATAAAAAAAAATTGTTCATTTGAAGCTTGTTTAACTGTGATGCGTCTTAAGTAGCTATGGATGCTGAAAATGAGTCTTCATTATGATAAAGCAGTGGTCGGTTAGCCAGGAGGTTTCCTATTAATTATGGATTATGCAGCCACTTGCAAATCATGTGCGGAGCTTTGATTTTTCTTTGGTTTTGTTAAAGCCATTTTGCAGGATTCTTCGGCTGTCAGAATATTCACTGTTGCAGTGTTTAGGCTTTTGAGGCCGTTGAAAGTCTAAACTCCACAAGTGGTGGAGAACGGTGCACCAATCTTAATTCAAATCCGGGTGTATTTAAGGATTACGGATGTCTTTCTAAGTATGAAAGCAATTGGATTTAAGTTATAATCTCATTCCAACCCCTTGTGGAGTTCTGGAGCTTTATGTAATGCAGCTTGACTGCGACTCGCTCTGCGCAGTGAATCAGCGATCCGTCATATTTCACCCTCCGCTCTGTTTGTCTTAGTTTCACATGAAATGAGTCTGGATAAACTTATTCACTTAATCTCTTTGTTTGACAGATGAATGTAAATGTTCCTAACAGCCCAATGGTCTGTGAATGCACAGCTTATCGCTCTCAAACAGGGCTGTTTATTTCAGGTACTCTAATTACACACGTGCTCGCATACTCTGAAACACATGAATATTTAATCTGTCTTTCTCTGTTTTCTTCTTTTTTTCTCATGTTTAATACTTATTCTCTTAGAATGATGCTCAGTGCTAAAAATTATAAGGGATAGGATACCATTTTTAAATAGGGGACCAATCACATTTAGTATTGAGCGGGCTGTATCAATAATATTCTTTCTATGATTGTTATACTGTACAAACTGTATATTCTATCCCCTAACTCTAAACCTACCCCTAAACATAACCCTCACGGACAACTTTCTGCATTTTTACATTTTCAAAAAACATCATTTTAGTATGATTTATACTATAGCGACCAAAAAAAAAAAGTAATTGTCTGGTATTACAATGCTTATTGGGACATTTGGTCCTCATAACATGGGGTTTACCAGGACCACACATTTTTGACACATTTGGATGAATACAGTTCAAAATAGAGCTTATTTTACACCGTTTTTAGTCATATATACAATATTACCTGCTTTTAAACTCGTAAACTCATGCATTTAATTCATGTATAATCAACTATTCTCTGTTATCACTTTTTCCACCAAAATGGTGCTGGTTCTCATGCCGGTGCCGAAATCTGAGCCGGTGATGCACTGCTGTTTAGCGGGGGAACTGTGAACCTCAGATCGCCATCTCGCATTGCTGATAGCCGAAAAGGTCATGACGGACACCTTATAACCTGCACATAGATTTATGGGTATCAAATTATTTTGATCCCTAACTAAAATTAAAAAGGAAACCATAATAATATTAAATTTGCTTAATGTGTTATTTTTTTAACATTATTTTATTATTTCATTTCATATTATTTTTACTATTGTTTGAACTATTTTAAATTATTATTTATTATATAAAACTTTTAACATTATTAACAATTACTATCATTTTTTAAAGTTTTTTTTTTTTCCTCCTCCTCTAAAATTTTTAAATATCAAAGACTTCCTAGCACCCTTTGCGGACCCATGGGATCCCCAGACCCAAGTTTGAAAACACCTGCCATAGAGGACCTTAGTTGGCCTCTCATCACAGGGCCTGGGACAGCATTCCTTACGACGGCCTTGATTGTTCATTTATTTTTCCCCCTCTCTCACCTGTCAACCTGCTGTCTACTTAAATACCAACATAATCCTTCATCCTAATGATGAAATGTGCAAACATCTCCACAAATCTCACTTCCTGCTGTAGGGAATGACAATTCTGGCTAGCGTTAAATCCTATGCATCTTCTTTAGTCATGTGAGATGACATTTAAGCTTTTTCGATTACCCAGAGAGCTTTTGGCAGGTTTAAGACATCATGGGACACCACGTTTAATTACAATGCAGTTTATCTTATTCTTCAGTACAGTATACAATTTTCTGTGACTCATTAGAGGACGAGTATAAAGAGAAATCTTCCCTTATTGTAAACCTTGGAGTCTTTGTCAACAATTTGATGAATAGCTTCTGATATAGTATGTAGAATTACCTCACAAGCCGCAAGTACCGAGAAATTTGTTAGGCTGACGAGTAGCTCCATAAATCACCTGCTCTTCTCACATGAATTGATCAAATCAGGCCTGTCCGTGTGAAATGAGATGCTGAGCAGCCACAGATGCCGTGATGAAGAAAAGGCTGCACCAAGTGCAACAAAGACTGAAAATATTCAGCATAATACCAACTAACTCCTCTTTCAGCTAACTTTCTTTCATCTGTGATCAGTATGTAAAAATATTCCCCCTGTTCCTTAAGGACAGGACTTAGTGCGCATACTTTGTTAAAGGACTGTTTGATCATACCGAACAGGTTGGGCTGTGTGATGTTGACTTATAAGTCATTTGGCTTTGAATGGTGGATTTGGGACAGTATCATTGATCCTCCGAATCTCCAATGGCCCCAGTTAAAGGTTAGAAAGTTGATATCAAGCTCTCAGCTATGTGCAAAAAGATGCCTTGATCTCCTCCCTCATGCTGGTGTGCGCTCTAGATCATTGTTATTGCTTATGTCAACATTATCGAGCTTTCCTTGGAAGGTGCAATGCTGGGAATGCCAACAAAATCTGCCCATAGTCAAATCATGGGCTGCAGTTTGTGTAAGGTATGGAGTTTGTGTCTAATTTATACTGAATTATTGCATAAATGCAAAGTATCTAGCATCCTTGCTGAATAAAAGTGACAGCAACAACAAAGAACCTTAAAAATATATATCATATTATATATTAAGCATTATAACAACTGATTTTAACATTGATAATAATAGAAATGTTTCTTGAGCACCAAATAATCAATGATTTCTGAAGGATCATGTGACACTGAAGACTTTAATGACTTCAAAATTCAGCTTTGCTATCACAGGATTGAATTACATTTGAAAATATAAAGAAACCATATTTAGAAAATAGAAAATGGTTATTTAAAATTTGTAATAATGTTTCACAATATTACTGCGGAGTGAAAACCTTCCGAAATCTTACCGACCCCAAACTTTTGAATGTTAGTGAGAAAAGTCCAATTGCCAGTGTATGTATTCTTAGATTCCACATAGAGTTTAATGGCTGAGAAATTTTCAAAATCTTATTTTCTGCTGATGTGGATTATCTGGTTTGGTTCCAGGTTATGATATTGCTTCAGTGGCAATACTGAATGGAATTCAAACATTTTTTTTAATAGCTTTTTCAATTTAAGAAAGGAAAATTAAACTCTGGTGAGTTTTCATTAGGAATAAAATAGCGTGCTGCATTCACTGTCAAGCTGAAGGCACAGTGGGGTTCAGATGTTTGATCAGACGCTAATCAATTGGGAATGCAGCAGGGAGTGGCGTGAGCTCCATTGATTTTGCTCTTCTGCAGAGCAGAGCTAACACACAGTGTTAAAAGCCACTTTCCAAATAAACAAATGGCCATACCAGTGGGGTTTGTGATAGGAAACAATGCCATATTTCAATCAGTTTCATCTTTTTTACTCTCCTGTCGCATTGAATGACAGTACATACAGCAGCTTGTGAATGAATATGGTTATAAAAGATGGCTACACTTGTTACAGTTGTCAGTTTGTTCACGTATCTTGCAATTACAGTGCAACATGTTTAATATTGCTGTCAGTTGTAAGCTTTCATCTTTTTGGCATTTTGGAAGCCTGTTTCTGAGAGCATTAATCAGGGTATGACCTTAGAAAATGAGCTGAACTCCATCAGTTAACCCTGTTTACTTGTTTCTGGTTTATGTTCAAGAATTGAATCAAAGAATCTGTTTGGCTGTATGACTTACTGTACCACTCTGTCAACGATTCAAAGAGAATTGGTTTAGATACTACAGAAAAGACACTGGAGAATTCGTGGGGTATAAAAAATATTTTTTTTTATTTAGCAAAGAAATTGTTTTTAACAAATTGAACACAATATGTTTCATCTAACATGTCATCTCTAATACCTAAGGGGAAAACATGAGCAGTAGCAAACACTGACCTTTCCAACCTACACGTGGAGGTGAGACTGAGGCAGTTCAAAACAATTCTGGTGATCCTGCGACTTCAGAAGGTTAATGTGGAAACTCCAAAAATCCATTGTGTATTTGAATTATTCAGTGTATTTTTTACAGAATAAATGAACTGGCCTTAACTTTTGATTGTGAATTTGTTTTCCACCAGCCATTTGAACTTAAATCAAATTAACAAAAATATGCGTTCGTTGAAAAATAACTGTCCCTATTCTAAAATATTATGTAATTATATTATATACACTACTGTTCAAAAAATTGTGGTCAGCAAGATTATTTGGAATAAGTTAATAATTTTTTTCAGCAAGGATACATTGAAGGGTAACATTTTTCTCTTTCAAATAAATGTTGTTTATTTTCTATTAATCAAAAATTCCTAAAACATTTTAATAAAAGTTTCAGTTGTTATAATAAGAAATGTTTCTTGAGCACCAAATCAGCATATCAGAATGATTTCTGAAGGATCATGTGACACAAAAGACTGGAGTAATGATGCTGAAAATTCAGCTTTGGAATCACAGGAATAAATCACATTTTAAAATATATTACAATAGAAAATACTTATTTTAAATTGTAAATATAATTCACAATATTACTGTTTCGCTGAATTTTTAATCAAATAAATACAGTCTTAGTGAGCATAAGAGACTTATGCAAAACATAAATCTTACCGACCATAAACTTTCGCACGTACGGTCATGTGAGGATGTTGAACTGTGGTTTAAATAATTAATTACTATTACAACCTACACATAGTTTACAACAGTTTCACACAGTTTACTTGGTAATGCAAAGCATGAAGGAAATTTGCAAATGAACCGAGAGTCATTTCTGCACCTGAGCATTTTAATGCATTGTTTATTTGTTCATCTTAAGTCTGCAGTGACCCTAAAGGCAGAAGTAGACATGAGAGGATGCATTTTCTTTGCACACATAGCAGGGTCAGCATAAAACCCTTTACTTGATTGTGCACCAGTTGACATCTAAATTAGAATCTTCAGTGATTGACAGAAATAAACTGGTGCAAATCAGCCAACGAATTAAGCTTTACAACATCTAAAACACATCCTGAGGCAGAGATTTATTTTAACAGCTGATGGTTGCTGTTTGTTGAGTGTGCAGGATGCATTCAGGGCAAAACAATGATCTGAACTGAAATATCAAGTTTTTGTGAGCACACAACACAACTATGATCTTCAGCTCCCCAGTATATCATCTTAGCTCTGATATCACTTATCCTGCTGCTGTTCTGACATGTGGCCATCTGCAGTCCTGAAATTTCTTTAACTGTAATTATATGGGAATCAGGTCATTATTATCAGTATTTGTTTTACAGTATTCCTGCCCTGCTATTTCCAGTAACACAAAACTGTTTGCAATAATGCACTGTATGTGTTATTCTTACAGTGGCATCCCTGGGAAGAACTGCGGTACCATTATTCTCACTGCAGAGGAACTTGGAAACTGTCGGGTAAGTCAGCAGTTTTACTTTATCCTCCACAGAATAGTTTTGCTCTGAATAATTGTTTTTTCAACCGCCTTTCTCTTCGAAATATATGTAACTCTTCAGCAGTGAAAACCTTAACTGAAATGATTCACTTTGATAAGAAAGCTGACTGTTTTACTCTTGAGATCAGAACATTCACTGCCTGGCAGCCAAATACATTATTCCAGAGAAATGAACTGCAATATGTTATCTCCACAGACAAAAGGGAAACAACTTCAAAAACCAATTGAGCACCAAAGACATATTTTAATGCTTTTATTTGCATTTTACTGACAAAATGCTTTAAAAGCATACATAATGGAAAAACAGAAGCCATGGTATTTGTAGGTTACAGGTTTGCATCATTATTTAATATTTCTAACATTAATTATTAACCTTTGGCCATTTACTTTATCTCTTGCATTTACTAAGTAAAACCAGAACATGGGCTGATGGAGCAACAGTTGAAAAATTACAGCACATTCAGTAGTGAAGATCATTGCAGCATTGCCCATTGGGTACTGTTAGAGCATTTGATCTAGTACACAGTGAAGGCTTTGTTTGTTTCCCTTGTTCTCCTGAATGCTTTCAACTAGTATTTTAAGAACAGCTCTTATTGAACCAAAGGATCATGGAATTGGCATCAAGTTTTTCAAGGAAGAATAAACACAGAATGGAATGTTGCAGCAACTCTAGTCACAGCTTGAGTATAAATAATCTGGGTTTGCTTAAAAAATCTAAGTGAGATAAGGATTTTGTGACCTCTTTGAACCAATTCAAGGGAGACGATGTCTCTAAAGTTCCCTTCTAAGACTTGAATGCTTATAAGGACACATATGAATTCTTGGATTGCTCTTTGAAGCACTTTGGACATTTTCTACATGTCTTGTTTCAACCTCCATTAATTGTCTGGGCCTAACGAACTGAAGAGGTTCATCCCTCCAATCTAATATTCTGCTTATGCATTTTAAATTTGTTCTGACATCAAGTCTTGATTGCTGTTGGATACTGAAGGGTTCGAGATGGTATTAGTGAATAGCACTAGATGTATATGATAAGAGGCTTCTTATAAATTGGAGTGATGGCTTGGAAAAATGATAAGCAATAAAGTGCTAATTAAGAGGTGTTTGATGAAATCTGGTTCTGTAGACATACATATAGACTGATGAATAAGGTGTGGTGGGTAATCAGACCATGAAGTGTTTTTTGCAGAATAGTATTTGATTTTAATTTTCATGAAAATTTTGAATTCTTGCTTCATTTAAAATAAGACAGATGTTAAAGGGATAGTTCACCCAAAAATGAAAATTCTGTCATCATTTACTCCCCTTCAAGTTGTTCCAAACCTGTATACATTTCTTTGTTCTGCTGAACACAAAGGAAGATATTTAGAAGAATGTTTGTTACCAAGCAGATCTCGCCCCCCCATTGACTACCATAGTAGGAAAAAAAATTATCTTTTTCTGATGGATTCAAGGTTTATTTACAGTAAATGAGTTTGTGGAATTCATTAAAAGAATTGACTCATCTGTTTGGACTACAATTGTTGTTTTTTCAGTGCAGCCAGCAAAGATAATGTAATAGAAAAAATGTTGATATTATTTTGCAGTCCACAGTTGTTTTATTTCATCACATTCTCTTCAGACTACAAGGTAAAATATAACAATGCCATGGCTCTTGAGGAGGTCAGTGATCCAGGAAAAGACAAAAAAGTTTCTATCTCCATCCCTCCCATCTCTTTATCATGTCTTCTCACTGGAATGTTCCTGTTTCGTTCCTCTGTCTAGTAAAGTTTACTCTGTCACTGGAGATTGTACTCATTAAATAGCTAAAATAGCAGCACAGAGTAAATTACAGCTTTTCCGGGTTGTAAATGGCTATGTTGCGTTGACTACAGGCTCAAACACACACAAAGGACTGCTCATTTGAGCGATCTATTGCACGCACTCGCAGCCTCACTCAAGCTCATTTGAAATGCTCAAAAAGCTTTTCCCCTCTGTGAGAGTAATAGATTGGTACATCTGCTTGATCTATATATATTTCACATGGTAGATCAAAAGATTTTACAGGATGTTATGAAAGGCCGGGTTTTGATCAGGTACATGCAAAGAACATCTATGAGGAAATGCACCATGTGGAGAGGAAACCTCTGCTTAATAGCGAGAACGAGGTTTGCAAATATCTTCAAAAGTCTGTCTCTTTCCAAGAAGTTACATAGCGAAATCACATTCAAACCTACAAACCCAAAATAATGAGTGAAATGTTTCGTCTACGAAGTACAATGTGGCCAAAGACAGGCAGCTTTAGATGTGATGTGAAGGGCTTTGAATGTCTGTCATTTATTTGACTAAATATGCTGTCGATTAAGTTGTTTACTGTTGCTGAAGAAAGCATTTCAAAGAAAACTGCCACTCATGCTTGATTGCTCAATTCATAGAGGCTGGATTCAAAGCTAGCTTAGGTTGATATTTTGCTTTTCTCTGCTCAGATTGTTTTCAGCTTGAATTGATCTTGTTAAGTTCCTATTTATGGGATGATAATCATTTTCAATGCTTGGTTTTAATGGACCCATTAATCATGTGCAGAGTCCTCCAAACAATGTGGTTTAGTTTCAGTCAAGAAACAATTCAAGCAATGCATAGGCCTGCTAATGAAAGGTAGAGCTCTTTTGGCCATCAAATATGAGGTGAACTGTCCCTCTAGAGCAGGGGTCTCAAACTCAAATTGGCGGGGGGCCGTTTCTGTGATTGACACCTAATAGGAGGGCCATATTAACATTCAAGCGCAAGAAAGCGCAACATTTCAGAAAATTTACTTTCCTTTGCATTATTTCTCATTTACTTCAAATTTCGTTAGGCCTACTAAAATATTTTTATACCTATACTATAAATATCTTATTTACCATACTAAATGTAAACAGCAGTGTCTCTTTCATTGTTACAGAGTGTAATATAATTATATAATACTATTACTAATATAATAATATACTAATATAATACTACTAATATAATACTATTAATTGCAATAGTCTGGTGCAACTTCTCACATCCAACAAGGTGCATGGAATAAAAAATCAGTAATTTGGAAACAAAACCAGCAACACTTGTGGCGTGGAGGGGTCAGAAATAAACAAAAAAAACTGGAGCTATATATCAACTTTATTTTGCCAAAAAATAAAAATCTCTCATTGTTACATACATTATTAGTTTTTAACATCTAGTGGAAGTATTTTCCCTTACTTTATGTTAGCTTAAATAACATTAAAATCTTGCACTGAACAACACTGTACTGAACAAATACAATCCCTGAATACATTTTTACACTCTTCTGTTTCTTGACACCTGACAGCACATTTGCTCACACACCTGAGCCACATTTGTCCAAGATGCTGTTTGAGCGTTTCGGTGGTTTAAATCAACGCTCGTGACTTAAAGTCGAGTGCTTTTACTGTAATTTAGGCAAGCGCACTCATAATAGAAGCGACGCGGTTGAGTGCGCGGCTCATGGTTGCATAGCAACGACAGACGCCACTGGAGCGAAAGCGCTTTGGAAAGAAGGAGAATGCGGCGCGGCCGCTTATGTGACGCGATGTGAATGTCCCTTAGAAAGGCGACTTTTTCTTTGCATATCAGACAGGTAGCAACTAGAGAATAATAATAATAATAATTTAGCGGGCCGGATTATGTTTTATTTTTGAGATCAGTTGCGGGCCGGGTGGAGGGAGAGGGCGGGCCGTAAATGGCCCGCGGGCCGGCAGTTTGAGACCACTGCTCTAGAGCATGAAAATTCTCCTTGCTATTCAGTAATCAGTAAACAAACTATTCGTTTTAATGACTTTGTATCATTTAGACCACACACCAATGATGGTGTCTCCACTGTATTAATAATGCCCCTCTGGCCCGAGAAGCCCCTAGCAAGCAGGTTTACGATGATGTCAGTCGTTACTGGAATGTAATTTACCAACTGGACGAAATGTCATGTGATTGAGTCCTCCGGAAATGTTCAGTTCTTCTTCAATCTTTTCTCTCACTCACTCTTCCTCTCTCCTCACTGACTCCAGCCTACAATTTCATCATTCTCTGAATGGCACTCTCAAAGCAAGATAGTGTTTAGCGGCTAATTGGTTCAAATGGAATTGATGCTTGCCGATGGCAGGCACAGATTTACCATTTGAGGCACAAAATAGCCATTTAGGGCCAAATAGCCCCTTTTCTTTTTTTTTATCACAAGAAATTGTATGTATTACTGTAAAATTACGTCTCAATAATAATAATTAAATTAGTATCTTGATTCATGTTAAGTGTTATTTTAGTATTATTTATATAGTGTTGTTGTATTTATTAATATTTTGAATTAGCTTTTATTTTTAAATATTCTATTTTTTTTTTAAGTTTTAGTAATTTTTAAGTTTTTTGTAAATATTTCTCTATATATTTCTAATGTTAATTAATTTTTTAGTAATTTTAGTACTTCAACTTACTTTCAGTTAGTTGCCCAGGCAAATTTCAAATTTTTGTTTAAGTTTAAGATTTTATGTTTATATTTTATTTCATACCAGCTTTATTTCAATTAACAAATTTTAATAGTTTTAGTTTTATATAACAAAAACAACACTGGTTATGTGTTTAGATGCACCGATATTCAAATATTCTGACTAAAATTATAAATTATTATATAATTAATTTTTAATAATATAGCTGATAATCTTTATAATGTTTTTTTTTTTTTTGCCCAGATTCCTATGGGGTTTTATAATGTGTTTTTTCAATTTATCAGTAAAATAAAGCCTGTGGTAAACATATTGATACTTTGACATTTTGTTCGACAACGTAAACTGCACACACTCACACCACAAACTGTCTTATCTAGTTATTTATTAAAAACATATGTTTTCAAAAATGAACATAACTGCTTCAAAATTTGTGTTTTTGGTATGGGTGAGTGTAATTTACATCATAGAACAAAACGTCAAAGCATCATCAAGTTATGTTTACCACAGGCTTTATTTGACTCATAAATTGGAAAACTCCATTATAAAACCCATAGGAAAATCTTAAAGGAACCGGAGCAGTTTTGACGGTTTTGACCCTGCACCACTCTATTAGAGATGGTGTTAGATAACACTACCTCATGATAAACTGTTTGTAAAATGTATTAGCATAAAACATTTCGATCTAGTCATTGGAAAAAGATGTGTCTGTTGGAATGAGAAAATTTCAATCACAGTATCGTTGGGGATGTCAGTATTGACACGGCGTGAAATATTCTGATTAAACAATGGCCAGCCATGTTTCTTGAGAGCTAAATGTTGAGCCTCAGTCAGGGTCAGTGGTACATGTGGGAGGAATTGTTCATTAGTGAATGATTTATTCCAGAGTCCCACCAAAAATCATAAGGTGCATGAAGGATAGACGCAGGTGTCTGGAGCACATGACTTTATAAAATGTGCATGCACACATACTGCTGAACTATAGAGACATGGTGGGGGTGAATTGTGCCTCAGGGTCGAGAGAACCTCGTCATTCATCTAAGCTGCACAAGAAAAAGCAATGTGCCTCTGATTTTACTAGATGTAGCTGCTCTCTGCACTCTTTCAATCTTTTACCTTCCATTTTTCCTTCTTTTGACCCCCCATGTTATTTTTTTCTCTCTTTCCCCCAGGACTGTACAACAATGCAATTCTGTGCCAATAAGCTGGATAAGAAAGACTTCTTTGGCCGCTCTGACCCGTTCATGGTGTTCTACAGAAGTAATGAGGATGGAACGTGAGTTAGCTGTCTCTCTATCTCTCTTTGATTCGCAGCACTCTCTCATACAGGGAAGCGTATGAGGAATGCGCATGTCTTCTTTTCCTGAAGTCATGTCTAAGAAGAGGTGAAGAAAATTGTTTAGGGTCTTAGGAATGTCTATGAAAATTGGTCACCAATAATATTCACTTTATACTTTTATCAATATTCAAACTTCTAACTGCCTATATGCAATGAAATATAATCATACAATGCGTACTGCTTTGTTTGAATTTCACATCTTTGTGTTTTGTTGCTTAGGTTCACTATTTGCCATAAAACTGAAGTGGTAAAGAATACGCTGAACCCTGTCTGGCAGCCGTTCACCATCCCTGTCAGAGCGCTTTGCAATGGAGATTATGACAGGTGCACTCACACATACACAAACCGACATGCATGTCAATATGCACGTATGCTTGTGCGCCTGTCGCCAGTGTTAACAGGTCTCATTCACTGTGAATCAAAACCAGTGTGCAAAAGCTTTCACATAGTAGTTATGATGTGACAAGACATTTTTCAAAATTTAGGATATTTTTTAGGATACAGACATAAATCACAGAAAGGTAAATTATTATATTATATTATATTATGGGATTTTAATTTGTCCATTTTATTTATTAAATTAAAATATTTTAAGTAATAATAGTAACAAAATAATATAATATTGTTCCTATTATTACTTGTAATAATATATAATTTTTTAATATTTTAATTTGAAAAAAGTAAAAAAAGTCAAATAAAATTCCAAAAATATTATATTATATTCATCATTATTATACATCACGATATCTGTCTAACTATGAAAGAAAATGCCAGTGAAAAGGTTAAGTGCAGGTTTTCTCTCTTTATCCGCAAAACGGATAAATCCAATCTTCAGTTCCCACGCTATATGCAGATTTAATTTAATGAGTTCAAGTCACCGAAAGCAACAAATATGAGGTGCATTTTATTGACCATCAGCTAATTTTAAAATCAAAGACCGCAGTAGGAGAGAGCGGCAAAAGCACTGGTAAGGTCTCATTACTTTTAATGAAGTTAATTGTGTGTTACGCGTCTGCGACTTACTTTCACTTTCAGTTTGCACGTCAGTTTGCTGAAGAGATACTCAGCTGTTCATCTGTGGTGATGCGTGATGCATCATCTGCGTCATCTGACTCTCACACGTTTCAGTTTCAGTATTTTTGGGAGAAGTAAAATTTACATATGTGGTTTCAACAACCAGATGCATTTAGACTGATGCATAGACAGTTTTGATTGGAATGCGTCCCAGACCATGACCCAGACCAAGTGGTTTGAGTGATCGGATTTAAATCCATCTCAAATGCGTTTCGGAGGGGATTTAGACCTGGTCTTTTCACGATCGGATAGCTATCCGATCAGAGAAAATGCATGAAGTGACAAGGTGCAGACAGACCCTCTGACGTTCTTCACCGAGCGCTTACACTGATATACACGGGAGTGTTCGAAAGCAGGCGTCTATCAGCGGATCCCTAATATATGCTTTCAAACGCTCCCGTGTATATCGTTCGGTGAAGAACGTCAAAGATGTCTATGTTTGTCATATCAATGGTATAAAAGTGCGTCAAGACTTTGAACTTATACGCGGCTGGGGCATTTACTCACACTGCTGTATGCCATCCTGTTAAAAACCTCTTTTTCTCAGGCTGCTTAACTTCTGTTCAGTTTTCCCTCATTCATGAGTTGAGTGCCGCCTTGAAGTAGCGACGCTTTGAGCAGAGAAATCTATTTGTAACACTTTATTTTATTAATTAAAATATCGATATTTGGGGCAGCGATACGATTCTCGTATCGCACAGAGAAGGACGACGATATATCGCCATATCGATATTTTGTCCCACCCCTACTTGTCATATCATGTAACGTTTTTATTATTTTAACTGGAAAAAGTAAAAAAGTCAAATAAATTTCCAAAAATATTATATTATATTATGATTGTAATATAATAACTAAGAATAAAAAGTAGCTATACTGTATAACTATGCATCTTTTTTCAGAGTAACAAAACTGTGTTATTGTTCACTCTGATATGCAGTCAATCACATGTAGTCTAGGACTATGTAAAGGTGTTTAGTGTGTGGAATAGCCTTATTTAGAGATGTTTGGGTGTGTATTATGCTAATTATTCTGTGGGTATGCACTCTGTTATTTAAAATAATTTTAGCAGTGAGGGTTTAACATTAGAATGAGGATAAGAACCCACTTGTATGCATATCTATTGTGAATCCCGTGGAAATTTAGCATGAGAATGCTGTTGTCACTGAATAAGACCGCTTGTACGTGCGTGTCGAGAGGGATCGTGTCCCTGTGCTCTTTGATTCAGGCGCACATTGAGACCAGACTGCTGGTACTCATTGCATCAGCATTTTTTGATCACAGACAGCCCTGTTCACGGTGCTGCACTGTTGTGATTTATGTGCTCTACAAGGACACATTATTTTTGCTTTGTACTTTCTGTGTAGCAGATATTTGTGTGTGTGTTTGCACTACACTGATTCTTTGTTGGTCTACATTGGCCTATATACTTTCCAGTGTGTGTCAAGCAGTTTGTTGTGTTCAGTGATATTTCATAGGCAGCATCGGTCCTGGAATGCAGCTGTCCTGCAGAGTTTAGCTTCAATCCTGATCAAACACACCCGAACAAGCTAATCAATGTCTTAAGGATAAGGCGACAGGCAGGTGAGTTTGTTTTCATCTGGGTTGGAGCTAAACACTGCAGGACAGCGGCACTTCAGGACAGACGTTGCCCATCCCTGTCGTAGGCTGTGTGTGTGTGTGTTCATTTTCATGACCCAGGTGAGGCTTGCAGACGCATTGGCAGCTGTGTGTCGTCTGAGAGCTGTCATAGCCAATCAGAACACAGGGAACAAAACCACCTGCCACCCAGTCCCCACCTGGCCTCTGATACCTTGTGTGTGAGAGAGACAGAGCAAAAGAGAGAGGGAGAAACAAAGGGAAACTCCAGCTGTTGTGGTGCTGTGTTAATTATTACCTGCTGTAAGGTTGCCAGCTGAGAGGAGTATTTATATTGCAGTTGGGATATTTTTTTTTTTCAACAGAAAAAGGCCCATAGTAAGAGTTTTAGCTGTTATGCAGATCCTAATATATTGGTTCCAAATCAGAATATCAAATAATAATGACTTTCAGTAATGTGGCAGAAAGTATGACATTATTTGATTCATTTATTGTGAAAGAGTGCTGTTGTGCTGATGATCAGCTTAGGTTGAGTTGAGTCTGTTATTTGCACATAAAGCTATGCAGTATCTGTCATGCTGATCATCAGTGTGCATCTTCTGGATGTATATCTTATTCTTTTCTCTGAGACAAATGCTTGTATTAAATCAGGTTAGCAAAGAGGGCGGGCCTCCTTCAGGGGTCTTAAACAAATGAGACAAAATTCAGTTTGATTGGCATGAGGGGAAGCCATAATTTGCACATAGTGTCATAACTGATCTGCATCTGACTGTGATCTTGGGGAGAGACAGGAACAGCACTTAACCCTGTCAATCAGCCACGCTCCTGAGGGACACATCTTAGACTTTACAGAGGAAATTACCTCAGGGCTTCCTTATGTATCAGACACCTCTGGGTGATTGATAGAAAGTTGTGGAAGTTGTTTTCCAGTAGAAAGTCCTAATAGAAAGTAAAATAGTTATGTTTGGCACTGGAGGTTTTAGTCTATAAATGTGTGCAGAATATTTTTGTAGTGTTTTCTGGCTTGAATTGAGAAGAAAAAATGTACTTGCTATATTTATAATGTATTTAAAAATATTTATAAGAATATTTTTTAATATATTTTAAAATGTAATTTATTCCTGTGATGACAAAGCTTAATTTTCAGCATCAATACTCCAGTCTTTAGTGTCACATGATCCTTCAGAAATCATTCTAATATGATGATTTGCTGCTCAAGACTTATTGCTGAATATTTTTTGTAGAAACTGTAATACATTTTTTCCAGAATTTTTTATTAATAGAAAGTTCAAAAGAACAGCATTTATTTGAAATATAGTTTTTTGTAATAAAGTAAAAGTCTTTACTGTCACTTTTTTTTTTTTTTCATTTAATGCATCCTTACTGAATAAATGAATATGTATTCATTTCTTTCAAACAAAAAAAAACTGTTCTGTATAAAATATAATTTTATATATTATTATCACAATAATAGACTGGATTAGGGAAAAATATTTATATTATATTTCAGATTACGCATAAAAACAAAAATAAACTGTTGTTGGTCACTTTACACGTCAATCAGATCCTTGTCTGGAATAAGTTGCAATTTGAACCAGACCTTTTGCTGTTTAGTTGAAGGTCTGTGAATCTACTGGTTGCCTGTCTGCAGGGAATCTGAGTGCTGATAGACAGGAATTGTGCCAAATGATCTCTGATGAATCGCCTACATCTGTTCTCTTACTCCAGAGCTGTACCAGTCTGCTTTACCAACAGATGGAGAGTTTCCCCATGTACTCCATGGAAATACAATAGAGGCTCAGTGCTCTTGAGTTTAGGTCCATTCTCTCATCCCAACTCAGATGCATTTGTGCCACTGAGATTTCATTTTTACCTTTGTGAACAGCAGCGAATAATTCTAACCAAGCAACCGTACAAAATCATGTTTTACATCCTATGACTATGGAAATTTCCTGATTACCTGAGTACAAATCCACCTTTCATAGCATAATCATGTGAAAAAAGAGTCTGCTGAGTTGATCGGAATGAATTTCCAATCAACCAGCATGGTATTTCTGGTGATGATTTTTGACTAAGGGAGGCTTTCTGGTTAAGCTAGTTAAAGGGCAAGTTCAACCAAAAGTGAAAATCCTGTCATGTCAACAGTTAAGATGTCATTTTTTTCTAAGGACACAAACAGCTGAAATATTCTTCAAAATATCTTTTTTGTGTGTGTGTGTTCTAGAGAAGAAAGTAACTAATACAGGTTTTACAGTTTTTATTTTTGGTTAAACTATCCCTTTAAGAAGAGAACACAGCATACATTATTGTATGCTGGTTATTTAACAGGGAAGAAGAATGATTGGCTGAATTGTGTGTGATCTTTACTGTTGTCTGTTTTTGTTCATTAATTTTCATCGCAACAGTAAATACAAGCACATCCCTGCATTTTGTGATAACAAGTGTGTGACATGCTTCGCCGCCAAATGCCGTTTAGAGCTATTACCCTCGAAAGCCATTTTTATTAACGAGGCTACAAATCTCCGCTGCCTCTGTGTAATTGATCGCGTTAACTTGCTTTGAACAGAATGAGTTTCTAATTATTCAAAACTTCAGATGTAATTAATGTTTAAATGAAACTCGCCTGCGTCCTGTCAGGTGAAGTGAAGCTCCAGGGCTGCTCCGTGTCACAACCCGGGAGTTCATTCCCTGTCGACCGCTGTTTAATTCCAAGTGCACTGTCTGGATAATGGCCTGTAATTGGTTGGTTTTAGCATGGAGATGAAAAGACACTAAGACAGAGTCTCTCAGCCCCTTTTTAATCAGAAAGCATCCATCAATTCAGCTGCCGCTCTCTTTTCAGTGTCTGACAGTTCGCCACACCATGTTTCTAAATGCTCTGTTTTAAATCTTTCAGGTCAATTAAAGTGGAGGTGTACGACTGGGACAGAGATGGCAGGTAGAAAAACACACATTTGTTTATTTACACTGCACATTTATGTGATATGATCTCATATGTGTGCATTTGGTACACCCCGCACAAAAACACATTACTGACACATTATTTTTTTCATTATGATTTTTCCTTGAGAACGTAGTGGTAAAATTGGTAACACTTTATAATAACGTTCAGTTATAAGTCATTTATGAATTATTAGTTAATGATTAACAAATCATTTACAAAACATTAATATACATTTATGAATGATTTATAAGTGATCTATTAATATTTTATGAATGTTTTATAAATTCAGTTATAAGTCATTTATAAATTATTTGTTAATTATTAACAAATCATTTACAAAACATGGCTATATGTTCATAAATGATTAATAAGTGATATACTAACATTTTATGAATGTTTTATTAGTTCAGTTATGATACACTTATAAGTTATTAGTTAATGATGAACGAATCATTTACAAAACATTACAATATACGTTCATAAATGATTAATACATGTTATGCTAACAATTTACAAATGTGTTGTAATTTATCTCAATTAAATAAATCAAACAGATCATTAGTAGATGGTTTATAAGTTATTAGTTAATACTTTATTTATCACATAATAACGGAAGTATTTATGTCAAAATAGTTTTAGTATCATTATCTCAATTAACAATTGTTAATCATGAACAAATGTTGAACAAACCATTAGTAAATGATCAGTATATGATTGATTGATGAAGTTGTAAGCTGGTCTGTGTTCAAAAGCACAAACATGCAGGTATGCTAAAGCACTATTTTTAAGAAGATTTATTTGTTTTGAAGTGGATAAACATTTATAAATGCCTTACAGTCGGGTGATTCTAGTGGATTATATTAAATCCTTTCACTCATCAGCTCAGACTTGTGTTCTGTGTGGAGTGTGTGGGATCTAGTGATGAAGTCAACCTCTGATCCGGTTTTACATACCACTGAAGCTCACATCAGGTGCACAGAGTTAAACACTCCATGTGTGTCAGAGAAGACAGCTGTCTATACCCTCACCAGTCAGCACTCATGCTGCAGAACACTCTACAAAGTGTTCAACACCTGTTATAATTGATGTGTAAAGGCATGAATAAATCATTTACAAAGCTTTCTGCATACCCTATTCTAAAGTGTAAACGATTCTTCACTTGTAAATGTGTTACGTATAATTTGTAGACCTTTCTTACCTGTTACAAATTATGTGTATATGTATACAAGTAATTTATAACACTTTCTGCATACCCTATTCTAAAGTGTAAACTATTCATCACTTATAAATGTGTTACACATCATTTGTAGACCTTTCTTTCCTGTTACAAATTATTTGTATATGTATACAAGTCATTTATAACACTTTCTGCATACCCTATTCTAAAGTGTAAACTATTCATCACTTATAAATGTGTTACATATCATTTGCAGATCTTCTTTATAAATTATGTACAAACTGCAATTTGTAAATTTACCATTTATTTGCCATATGCAAAGTATATCTTTCAGTTACAGGATATAAAAATCTATACGAATCCCGATATTTAAATTATATATTTTTATATAAAAATTATAATATTTTTATGCAAATATATTTTACTATTATATAGATATCTTTGAGCCCCTAACTCACCCCTTATACCTAAACATGACCACTTTTTAGCCACTTCACAAAAATAAAAAACGCAATATAGATATATTTACAGCTGTTAGCTTAGTTGATATACTGTTATAAATAATAATTTTAAGCTCCCTACTCCACCCTATAACCTTAAGCATAACCATTTTGACAATATACGTAGTGTAACAGGCAGATAAATGTACGTTAGTCACAATAATTTATTTAAAACATTACAAAAAGCAGTATACAGAACAGACAAAACGACGCGTGTGCTACATTACCAGCGAAATGACAGCAAATCATAATTTTGTGTGAGTAACAGAATGAAATTAAAGTGTTTAATCGCTGCAAACATTCCTCTGATCTGCATTTCCATCCTTTTAAGCGTCGCGCTGCATCTAACCATCTGTGAATCTAACACAGCAACTCAAATTCGGCATGTCGCAAACACTCTATGGTAGTCGCAAATCACATGTGACAGCCAATAAGGAGTGAGGTTTGACGTCACTGCCGCAAACCTGTGTCGTATTGTTAGAGGCGGCAATTTTAATTTGAAAGTTATGAAACGGCGGATTGATACGATTATTAATGTATAATGGTTATATTACGTTATAAGAATCTTTTCCTCACACGATGGCATCGTACGACTTCTGAAGACTTGAAAATAATGCACGAAATAATGGACTACGTTTATTATCAGTTTATGGTGCGTTTTCATGATATGGTGAGGAGCTGTTCCATGAAAAACAAGATAAAAATTAAATTATTAAGTGCTGGTTAAACGGTGGCAGTGTTGATTTATTTATTTATTTATTTTTAAATAGTAATAATGTAAATTTTAGGCTTGGGTAAAGTGATGGAGTGAGATGGATCATGTAACAGGAACATCTGCAAATGATGTGTAACACATTTATAAGTGATGAATAGTTTACACTTTAGAATAGGGTATGCAGGAAGCTTTATAAATGACTTGTATACATATACAAATAATTTGTAACAGGAAAGAAAGGTCTACAAATGATGTGTAACACATTTATAAGTGATGAATAGTTTACACTTTAGAATAGGGTATGCAGAAAGTGTTATAAATGACTTGTATACATATACAAATAATTTGTAACAGGAAAGAAAGGTCTACAAATGATACGTAACACATTTATAAGTGAAGAATAGTTTACACTTTAGAATAGGGTATGCAGAAAGCTTTGTAAATGATTTATTCATGCCTTTACACATCATCTATAACAGGTGTTGAACACTTTGTAGTGTGTACTGCAGTGTAAGTGCTGACTGGTGAGGGTATAGACAGCTGTCTTCTCTGACACACATGGAGTGTTTAACTCTGTGCACCTGATGTGAGCTTCAGTGGAAGGTAAAACCGGATCAGAGGTTGACTTCATCACTAGATCCCACACACTCCACACAGAACACAAGTCTGTGCTGATGAGTGAAAGGATTTAATATAATCCACTGGAATCACCTGACTATAAGGCATTTATAAATGTTTATCCACTTCAAAACAAATAAATCTTCTTAAAAATAGTGCTTTAGCATACCTGCATGTTTGTGCTTTTGAACACAGACCAGCTTATAACTTCATCAATCAATCATATACTGATCATTTACTAATGGTTTGTTCAACATTTGTTCATGATTAACAATTGTTAATTGAGATAATGATACTAAAACAATTTTGACATAAATACTTCTGTCATTGTGATAAATAATGTATTATCTAATAACTTATAAACCATCTACTAATGATCTGTTTGATTTATTTAATTGAGATAACTTACAACACTTTTGTAAATTGTTAGCATAACATGTATTAATCATTTATGAACGTATATTGTAATGTTTTGTAAATGATTCGTTCATCATTAACTAATAACTTATAAGTGTATCATAACTGAACTAATAAAACATTCATAAAATATTAATAGATCACTTATAAATCATTTATAAATGTATATTAATGTTTTGTTAATGATTTGTTAATCATTAACTAATAATTCATAAATGACTTATAACTGAACGTTATTATAAAGTGTTACCGTAAAATTTCCTGCAGTATTTATGTGACCCATGCTCTAAAATGACTGGCACTAACAAATACTGATCTCTCCCTCGTAAATAAGTTCAATTCCATCTATTTTCATCATCAAAGACAGTAAGAGTCTCTTTGTTGTTTCTTGTGCTTCAGTCATGATTTTATTGGGGAGTTCACCACCAGCTACAGAGAGCTCTCTCGTGGTCAGAGTCAGTTCAACGTGTATGAGGTGAGTTTAGTAAAGCAGATACTGATACATTAATCCACAGAGGATCCATTGTGTTCAAATAAAGGAAGTGATTCTAGATTCATGAAGTGATGATGGCAGAAAAAGAAATAAAAATGTGTGTATGGGAACTTATCTTGTAGAACTGAATCAGTTTTGAACAATATAGTGGAGACTGCGCTTGGTTGGAACATCCCCTTGATACAGGGCCATACTCAGGATTTCATAATTATAAAGATCAGAAAATAGAGTTTGCTAGGGGGGTTCAGGGGAAAATTTACATTTCCCTGGTGTACATAAGGTATGTGCATTTTAAGATACAAAAAATAGATAACAATAGCTTTAAAACCATGTCAGTAGCATATATTATTTGTCAAGCACAGCCCGATTACAGATACTTAAACATGAAAATCAGGTTAAATGTTGCAATGAATGATCCACAATACAAATTGGATACAGAAGAGGCTATTTAATGCTACTGATAATGGTGAAATATCAGCATTCTTCACTCTAAAAAATGCTGGGTTAAAAACAACCCAAGTTGGGTTGAAAAAGGACAAATCCAGCAATTGGGTTGTTTTAACCCAGCGGTTGGGTTAAATGTTTGCCCAACGTGCTGGGCAGTTTTATGTAACCCAACTATTGTTTAAAAATTATTATATCGCTAGCTTAAAATGAACCCAAAATAGGTTGGAATCAGACACATAATTACTAGAGGCAACAATAATAATCAAAAGGTGAACATTTATTAATGAGCAATTTAATAAATGTTTATTGTTTAATTATTATTTAGTAAACATTAACAAGTTTTCATTTATTAAACATATTAATAAATGTTAATTTCCAAGCAATTTTTAAGCAAGCAATACAGTCATTTTTAAACAAGAGTTGAGTTAAATAAAACTAACCAGCAGGTTGGGCAAACATCTAACCCAACCGCTAGGTTTGTCCATTTTCAACCCAATTTGGGTTGTTTTAAACCCAGCATTTTTTAGAGTGTTGGAACACTTAGACCTGAGTACATGTTAGCTCAGGTCCATTGAATAATATTAAAAGATACAACTTTTGATTTTAATAAAGCATTGGTACATGTTGAAATGAACATCAACTAAGATTAACAAATGCTAATGTTAACAAATGGAACCTTTTTCTAAATGTTACCAAACAATAATAAAGAACATTTTCAATCAATATCTAGGGCATGGTTTAGTCCAGAATGTAAAAATGTTTAAATGTAAACAAATGTTTTAAAATAAATAGCCTATTAAGTCTTTAAGTAGCCTATTAATATAAGTATTTGCTGCTGTGATGAACACCAAAGCGAATACAAAAACCTGTGGAAACCGGAAACCTCGACCAACCACAAGTGCACGACTTAAATTGAGCTAATAATGAACACAGTTTAGTTTTAACTAAGAACTTAAGCTTTAATTAGCACCCAGTTGGGTTATCTTAATGTTTGTTTCATGAGAAATATTCAGCATGCAATGAAAGTGCACCAACCATCTCATGGCTCCCTTATTCATCCTGTGATTGTCAAACTTTGTCTGACTGCAAATACAGCAGCTGCAGCAGCAAATGAGTTGAGATATTTGTTTGTGAAAGAGAGCAAGACAAAATGTATGTAGCCTATTTGAGAAAGGAAGGGGAGGAGGGGGTTGGGTGTGTATAAATGTGCCATGTGTGTGTGTATGTATTCACCCTAGCATTAGCCCTGTGGTGGGGTGAGGGGGTGGTGAGATGTTCTACAGGAGTGTGACAGTCCCAGCGGTGTGCTGAAAGGATCTGGGGTTTCCTGGGGATTGAGTCGGACAAACAACACTAGAAGCTGCGGTGTCGATTCAACTAAACCCCAATCCATACAAATCACATCATCTGTGTCCTGGTTTCCAAACTGTTAGCCAAGGTTGTGTATGTAACTGACCTGAACTGGATTTGTCAAAGCATCTAAACATTTAGATCAGTTGTGTCTTTGAAAGTAAGTGGAACAAAAAAATGACTGGCAGCCTGGAAATGATCCAGTAGCAGTACTCTCAAAATTTTCTTTCTTACTTTTGGATAAAAAGGTTTAATTAGAACCACATTCATTTTCTTATTCTCTCTCGCTCTCTCTCTCTCAATTCAGTTCACTTCAAATGAGCTTTATTGACTTGTACAGTATTGCCAAAGCATTGGCCATTACATAAGCAATGAAATAATGATTATATAATACATATAATGCATAAAATAAAAATCAATCAATCAATAAATAAGTATATAAATTCATGAATTCATTTTATAAACAAGAAATAGCAAGAAAAAGATTAAGACAATGTTAAGAAACAAAAAACAAACTTGCACTTTCTCTTTCTCTCTCTCTCTCTCTCTCTCTCTCTCTCTCACACACACACACACACACACACTCTTCCTGTAATTGATGTGTCATCTCTAAATGTTCTATTTCAGGTGGTGAATGCTAAAAAGAAACTCAAAAAGAGAAGATACGTCAACTCTGGCACGGTGAGTAGTGAATTTGCTATCCCTTTTTTCTGTACAAAGGTTTTAACATGTTAAATTTACCTTAAAAATAATACTGCATAAGATAATAAGGCTTGTTTTAGTATACTATTACAGTGTTTCCCATAGGATTTTGTGATACTGTGGGGGGTGAACCTCAGTCTCTCTTGGACAGTCCGGGGACATGACCCACCGGAAGAAAATTTTGTACATTTTAAAGTTAAATTCATCAACCTGGTTCACTTTGAGAGTTCAAAATTAAGAGGTCCAGCCCATGATCAATGTGCAAATTGAACAAAAGAAAACATATTATTATTATTCCTATGACAGTAATAGTCATACATTGTTAATCAAATGCACTGTAAAATAAATGAAAATGAATATTTCCTAAGTGTATAATTTTACGTTACTCTACAGTAGGGAAATTACAATGTTTTTTGTACTAATTTCTACACTTGCAAGAGCTAAACCCTTGAGCTTTTAATTTGACGGAAAATTGCAGTTGTGCTTTTATTTTGGTGGAAAACACTGGTTCACAAGCAGATTGCGTGAACAAAGTGCACGCTTTGCTTTGTAACACAGTGCAAACAGACTTATTTATTTAAGTAACAGTTTTTTGCAATTTGATAAGGGGATTACGCCATTTTGTGCTTTTGATTTTAGTTCGTTTGACAGGTACTGTGCCAAAGCTAGTGATGGGAAACCGAGGCTTTCTGAAGTGTTTGAGGCTTTCAACAAATTGTGCTGAAAAACGGTTCATTACTCGAAGCTTTTAACACAGTGCGCAATAGCGACATCTGGTGGTCAGACTTGTTTTCTCCAACATATCTAAATCATCGCAGAGCAGTTCTACGGTTTGAAAAAGCACATGACCAAACAAAGCTTCGGAAGTCCGTGACATACGGAATCACTCGTCTTGGATCAGTACAGTTCTAGCTAATCTGATCTAATGTCATCTAAATTCATTTGTGACAATGAGACCACATATCGTGTCATGTGTAGCCTGGTCAACGGATTCATATATTGATCAATAATATAAAATATACAATGATGTGATCATAATTGATGTGAGTAGCTGAAAAAATAATTTGGGTGAGCTGTTTAACCCGTATGTTCTGTTTGGGGTCTCTGAGACTCCAGCAATAAAACATGATTGAATGCATTTTCCTTTTATGCATCAGGTGAAGCGCCAATTTTTCGAAGCTTCAAACGTCATCAATCACGTGGTATTATCATTTCGATACAAGCATCGGTACAGTGTGTGATACAATAGTGTTTTGAAAATTGCGTCGGAGCATCGGAGCCCCGGTATCAACCGTCCCATCACTAGCCAAAGCAATGGCGCAAAACACGTTAAATATATTTTCAGTTCATTATGAAACTGGCGGGACAAATTAGACCGCCGCCAGTCTAGTTAATGAATGGGAAACACTGATTTTAGTATTTATTTATATTTTGACTAAAAGTAATATTTTATTAAGGTTTATTTTTATATTTTTAGTTACTAAAACTTAAACTAAAATTCAAATGAAAACTGCTTTTTATTAGTTTTGTTTTATATTTATATTATCTTTAATTTATTTTAATTTCAATTTCAGTATTAGTAATTTTTGTACTTAAAGTTAGTTGCCAAGGCAACATTTCAGTTTTTTGCACTGAATTCACTGCATTCTTACAACACTGAATATATTTGTCCGGCTGTATTCCACAAGGACCATGTATGTCTGGTTATTATTCAGATAAATTACTCAACAATCTGATATCCAAGTCCCTTGACTGGATAGTGCGTTCTGTTTCATACTTTGATAAGAAGAGCAGTGAGGAAGTAATATTGGAGGTCCGGGTGGATAACAGTGATTGATGATCCACAAAGACTCTCAGCATTGACTGCCATGAATTGGCTTTGAGATTGTAATCAAAACTCAAATGAATAGTCCATCACCTGTCTTCCTCCCAACATGGAAAGATTCTGGTCGTCTAATGACAATACTAATGAAAAAGACTGTGTGGCACTGACAGCTGAGAGAAGAGAGTCTTTGCATAATGCGATGATGGATTGTTTCGTGGCAGATGTGGTTTGTGCACATATGCTTTTGTAAAACGTCTGTTCTTTGTTGCTCAATTACCCAGGTGACACTGCTTTCATTCTCAGTGGAGGCCGAACACACGTTCCTGGACTACATCAAAGCAGGGTATGGGCAAAAATACACACATTCACCCTCATGTAAGCTTATGTACTGTATTTAACCTGTTCTAAAATGCTTCTGAAATCTCCACATCACAACATGTAATTTTTGTAAACATTCTCGGCAGTATAAAGGTCAAAGTCTTGCTGAGGCCACGAGGATGTTATCATTGTAATGGCGTCAAACAGCTCATCAAACAGCTTTGGTAAAGAGTTCCGGTAAACAAGACCTGAATAACCCCTTAAATGCTAAACTAGAACAACAAACACAGCTATTGTTGTAGTTACTCTAATCAGTATCCAGGGGTTGCCAGGTCCTTTTCAGTTTGCTCTGATGAAAGGCTGGCCTTCTGCTCTGAAGCCAGTTTTGCAGAAAACATCTCAGGGCCGTCGACCTTATACTGTGGTCTGATCCACTGATATCTCTGGCATTAGGAAGTATGACCTGCTTCCCCTCTCTGTCTGTTATCTCTGACATAAAGGCTGCATCATAAACTGGAAAAATGCTGCATTGACAGGCAGTATCTGGAGGGGAGGAAGGCATCAGGGCATGTCTGAATCCAAGGTTTGAATGATATCATGCTTATTAAGATCTCCAACTCATTGGTTTTTAAAGGTAGCGATGTTTGGTGTAGTGATGAATTGAATAAATTGGGGTTAATAGAAATTAGTACTAAATTAGCATTAATAGGGATGGGCGATATACCGGTAGACAAGATTAACCTGTAGAAATTTGTAGAGATTTTGGTCCATAAGTTATTTCTAAAATCAGAGGGAATTGATAGGTGAATAACACTGATGTAGAAGCACCTAACCCTGGTTGTGAGCCTAAACTTGACATAAACTGTAAACTTGTCCCTCAAATCTGATTGGTTGATTGGAATGATTGAACATGTTGCACTTGGTGCACTTGTTGTACGTCTGGGAGGCGTGTGCACATAAAGCCGCTGCTCATAGAGCGTGTGAGTTGTTTTTGCCAGCATATTGGGCTTGAACGGTCAAATACACACACTTATGTGTCAAGATACCCATCTTTGTGTCATGTCTTAAATGAACGTAAACCGAAAGCGCATGTGAATCAGTATATTGGATCAGTGCATTCGGTCTTAAAGTGAGAGCAGCCTAATAAACCTGCTGCTGCTTGTGTTTTCAATGTTAATCAAACAACAAAAGAGAAACTGCTCCTGACTGAATCACTTCTTTTAAGTTGTAATAATATTTCACAACATTACTGTTTTTGCTGTATTTTTGATCAAATAAATGCAGCCTTGGTGAGCATAAAAGAACAACTCCAAACTTTTGAATGATAGTGTATATGTTTATTTATATTAAACTAATTTATATAATAAAATAATACATTTTTATTGAAAAAAAAAACATTATATAGTTATTATCAGGTGTCTCCAAGGCTTTCTTATATTTTTCTAGATCATGAGGTGAGATGTGTCTGTTCCTGTTGGAGGTATCTTCATACAAATGATATATACATTCATTGACTTATTAGGCAGCAGTAGGTTGGTTTAAGAAAGAAAGATGTGGTTTGCAACCAGACTGTAGGGATGAGTGAGTAATGCCTGGCTCTCTTGTTCTGGTTGATTCATTGATATGGTTCAACAATCAACAAAGACTCTTCCTATAGTGGTTTGACTTTGTTGTAGTCTTGGTGGATAGCAGAATTACTAATACTGTCTTGTGCTTTTTTTACTGATCCCACACTTTTGAATGGTTGTGTATCTTAAGAATGTTTAGATATTTTTAATGGAAAACAAGACAAAAGTTGTCATTAAGATCCTTTTTCATAAGGAATGAGGGGAAATAAGATTGGGAATATGAAATATTTTTCTTTGTCTCTAAGGTCAAAAATAAATGTGGCAAAATTTTATTTAAAAAATAAAAAAGAGAGAGGTTGAGTCAGAAAGAAAGTGAGTGTGTAAAGTGTCTATTATCTGTGACTATCCAAAAGACGTGGCTGACCTTTCACACTAGAGTAATCCATATCGCTCTGACATCATCCTGTGTGCCACGTTCAGTTCACACCGAGTCAGATCACTCTATCCACACTCAAACTGCTTTCTGTCAGGTTTTCACCTTTGTTATTTTTCTCCATCAGACTCTGACCTTTAATATTGACGCTGAAAGCAGACCTTTGTATGGATTTCCCATTGCTACATGTTTCATTCACATTCCTCTTTATAAAGAGGGCTATATATAACCCTTTTGGTTCTTAAATCAACATTACCTACTTCAGAGAGTGTGATGGATTCTCTTTTTACTTCTGTGAATGAGTGAAAGAATCATGTCTTGAGCGAGGTGATAATTTAGTGCAGGTCATAAAGGTAGCTCTCAGAATTAATGCAAAATTTAAAACCCTTTCCAAGGACCTTATTAAATGTTTAATCATGTTTTTGAAAAGAAATGCACTGGAGAAAGATTTTTTTTTGTCCTAGACTAATTATAAATATTAAGGCAAGACACTACAGGTGAATAGGCTAAAGCTTTCAAATAAAACATATCACCATACTTTCCCAGTTGAAAAATCATAGTTCATTAACACTGTAAAAAATGACTGTGATTTTAACGGTAAAAGACTGTAAAAATGCTACGGTGAAAAACAGTTAATTGGTTTACAGAAAGTTTCCGTACTGTATACGGAGAATAAATGTAATAGATCTAACGGTACATTTAATGTAATTTTACATTTGATGTATTTTCATTAAAATAACTGCTTCTTCTTAGTTTTTCTTATTTTTTTCTAATCAGTTATGTAAATTAAGGTTTTATAATACATCTAATGTTGTTAAAGGTGCAATATGTAACATTTTTGCAGTAAAATATCCAAAAACCACTAGGCCAGTGTTATATATTTTGTTCACTTGAGTACTTACAATATCCCAAATGTTTCCAACTATTTGTAAATCGTGAGAAAATTGCAATTTTAATCAAGGCTTCGGGACATGTGAGGAGTCGCCTGTCAATTGCGTCATACCCACGTTAACCCTCGGTCTGCCTCGGTTTCTGGTTTTATTTTGTAGAAACCATGGAAACACCAAAGACGCTTTAAGATATTACACGTTTTAATAGACAAGGGAACAACTGTTTTGATATATTTATAGACAGAAAACTAATTATTGTTATATAGCTCAACATGTTTAGTCTTATTGTTTAGTTCAATTTTCTTCATTTTTTCCAACATACAATACGTTTTAAAATTAATTGCATGCCATTTATAAACACAAGCCATCCAGCATTTAATATGATATTCTAAAATCGATCTACTTTACTGCAGTGTGTAACAGTGTCTCACAGCAGCTGCCGAGCGAACGCACAGAGTAACGTTATAACATCATTTTTAACACACTCAAATGTATCTAATATGTTAAACAGAGCTGTGTTACCTCATACTCCGGAATAGACCGGAAGCAGTGTGGCATAATAAAAGTTCCGCTGCTCGCAATCGCTCCAGCGGCCTCGTTCAGCTCCCACAACACTCGGTCCTGCTCTGCTTCATACTACAGTAACGTTAATAATCGCATTAATGAATATGATTTGTTCCTGACTCCAATCCCTATTCTTTTGCACCATCCGTTGAGATGGAGACCACATGTCCCAAGATTCCGCTCTCAAACTTGGCGTCTTCAAGCTACGCCTTTGTTTTGAATAGGCTTCCAGCAACCTCTAGCAGACAAAACTATTACATATTGCACCATTAAATTAATGTTTATTGCATTTTTAAAATTTCATGTGTGTTACCATGATGGTGTTTAGTGATTGTGTGAATGACACTGTGAACCTTCCATATATTAGTATTGTCCTTCTCAGCTTGTGGAAAAGCTGCTTGTGATGAGCTTTGATTCATCATGTGACTCTCATCACCAGTGTGATTAGTGGTTGTCAGTGTATTACAAAAGTACAAAACAGATATTAGCACTTCAATAGGTTGGTTAACAACATTAACATTATATCAGTTAATAAAATAATTTTTTTACCGTAAATTTAACGGAATTTTTTTTTTACGTTGCTACCATATTTTTTACGGTAAAGTTCTGGCAACCACAGCTGCTGGTAATTTTACAGGGATTTTTTTTTTACAGTGAAGATAGTTGTGTTGTATTACAAGTTTTCTGAAATGCTATGTTTAAATATGCAAATGATGCATACCTAATAATATGCACTAATTTGCATACATTTGCAAAACAGAAATCTGATTGGATAAAGCCAGGTTCAAAATTCTTGTTTCATTTAGTTGACATTAGATTTAAAAGTTTTTACAGAGGGGATTTTGGATATCTGTTTTTATCACTCCATAGATCAGAAAATACTGTCAGCAGCCAGAAAAAATGGGCTTTTATGATGCATTTATTTCTTATTTTGTTTAGTGAATCTGAGTGAAGTGCTTTTTTATAGGTGATTATGTGTTTAGAGGTCTCTTGAACTCATCAGATTCCACTTCATCCTGGTCCAGTGTGAGACATTGTGTCAAATGTCATTAAAGAACTCACGAGCGGAATACAGCCTTAAAGACACAACAAAATATTCATAACTCAACCATACAGCGAGGAATTACAAAACTGCCGCATTGCAGATATGTGTGTTCTTGGATCAAATTGCACATTTGTGCATTAACAAGATATGTTTAGATATCTTGTATGTGTGTATACACACACAAGATATATATAATTGTAGGTCTTTTTTGTATTTATTGGATTGAAAGTGTCAATTCATCATGAATGTAAAATACATCTCTCTGCTCTGTTGCTAATATGACAGGCACAATCCCATCATTCTATATCATTCTTTTCTTGCTGTTTTTTTTTTCACTCCTATAGATGACATTCAGAATTCCACTATTAAGATAAATGTTCTTCATATAAAAGCTCTGGTTCAAAAGCTCTCCAAGGTTTCTCCACCAAAGGAGCTGTTTGGGTTCCCGGTATAATGCAGATTAATGCACCAGCCCAGGCTTTGTGCCTGAAGACATCAGTGATAATAATAAAAAAATAAAAAAATTGAGATGGGCGAAAAAAAAAAAATGAAGATAAAGGAGCATAAACAGAGCTTGTTAATCACCATTGTGCTGCTCCCCCGCCTTCCTGTTTATATTGTGCTGAGTTAAATAATAAAAAAAAAGACAAGGGCTGATAAAAAGTAAGCAGATTTTGGTGCTTACCCAAGGTCTTTGCATAAGCACAATACCCTAGTGTTGCCTATGAATGTGATTTGGCCAGAATCACTCATTAACAGATGTGTGGTCATACTTGCGGATGTAAAGTGAATGTTTAAAATATATTATTACTCTCTGATGACCCATCACTGATGAATCAGCTCTTAGGAAAACATCTCACCACAGTGTGTATGAATGACAGCTATAGCCGCCGCTTGCTGACAAGAGGCTTCATTTAAATGTTTTTTCCCCCATTTCGTTTTTGTGTTTTACACGCTTGGATCAGAGAATGATTTCTTTGTATGTGTGGAAATGATTCATAAATATTCACTGACCTCATACTCCATGTTTTCCAACATTATATTCACGTCCAGAGCTCATTTCTCATTTGCACCGAGAGCACAGCAGACTCATGAAGAGTTCATGCTGAAAGAGGAATTCCATTGAGATTCAGATATTAGATGTCATTATAATATTTTTCGGTGCTTCAAAGGTTGTCTGTGCAAGTGTTTTACTCCCATCAGCAGCAGAAAAAGTTGTTTGCTACCATATAATCATTTCTGTTGTGCAGGTGTTCAGATTTGCCATTTGTTTTCTGTGGGCTCAGTGCTCTCTGTTAGTTTATAGGGAAAAAATGATCTAATGCAAGAGATAAACAAAAGCAAACTAAACAAAAAAAAGTATTAGAATTTGTTCAGTAAAAGATTTTTATTTTTATTTGTATAGCACTTTTTACAATATATATTGTATCACACAACAAAGAATAAATCTTATGAGTGAGACCTATTTATGTATATATGTTAATTTATGCTTATTTATTTAAATTTTATTTTATTTGTTTTAATGGCTTTCATGCCATTTTGTCTGTATCATTTATAACAGTGAAAAATTCAGTTAGAACAGGACTGGGACATTTTTATGTTGGGAACAACACTACCCTATGTCCAACCAAAATTTATCTTAAGCCTGGAATAAACTAATACTCTGAAACTGAAAAATTCAAACAAATAATAATATTTAAAATAAATATATATTTCAATTCAAATTTTCACCCAGTTTTTTAATTGGAGCAACAGTGAAACTGTCTCAGAACAGCAGTCAACAAGCTTTCCACATACAAAACTGCCAAAAAATCATGGATTCTTTCACAACTCTGTTTCTGTATTGAAATCAGTGGGAACTCCAGCTTAGTCCTGAATTACAAATGCTTGTCCTGCAGAGAGACTGGCGGCTAGAGGACAATACAGATTTCAATATAGAAACGGAGTTATGAGAGAATCCGTGATTTTTGGCAGTTTTGTATGTGGAAAGCTGTTCTGAGACCATTTTCACTGTTGCTCTAATTAAAAAAAAAAAATGAGGAAAAAGAAGTGGGATTACACAGATGTTGGATCTGCCCACCAGGCAGAGTTGATTGTGAGGAATGTCTGGCTGGTGAGCGGGAGGTTGGCTGTCTGCCTGTCAGGTGAGAGAGACGGCACAATGCAGGGCTGGAGATGGTAATTGCACCAACCCCTCGAACAGCAGGAGTGGAAACATTGGAGTGTTTTGAAGCTGGAAATGTTATCTGTGCCACGGTTTGGGGTGAATCAGGATCCATCACCTTTGTTGAGCTTCACCGTCAGGTTCTCACATCTGAAATGTGTGAAAATGTTGGCTCAGATTTAAATGCTTTCATTTGATATTCTTACCGTCTTGCTTTCTCTCTCTCTAGCACTCAGATCCATTTCACAGTGGCCATTGATTTCACTGCCTCCAATGGTAAGAATTTTTTCAGTGTTGATTGTTTCCTGTTTTGAGTTTGTTCTCTATGCTGTTGGCTAACATATCTGAATCAGATTTTACCATAAAGGGTTAGTTCACCCAAAAATGAAAATAATGTCATTTATTACTCATCCTCATGTCCTTCTACACCCGTAAGACCTTCGTTCATCTTCAGAACACAAATTAAGATATTTTTTTATGAAATCCGATGGCTCAGTGAGGCCTCTAGACAGCAATGCCGCTGAACTTCTCAAGATCCAGAAAGGCACTCAAAACATATTTAAAACAGTTCATGTGCGTACAGTGGTTCTACCTTAATATTATAAAGCGACGAGAAAACTTTTTGTGCACCAAAAAAACAAAATAACGACTTTTCAACGATATCTAGTGATGGCCGATTTCAAAACACTGCTTTGAATCTTTTGTTTCGAATCAGTGATTCGGAGCACCAAAGTCACGTAATTTCAGCAGTTTGGCATTTTGACACGCGATCCGAATCACTGATTCGAAACAAAAGATTCAAAGCAGTGTTTTACAATACTTTTACAAAAAGTATTCTCGTCACTTTATAAAATTAAGGTTGAACCACTGTAGTCACATGAACTGTTTAATATGTTTTGAGTACCTTTCTGGATCTTGAGAAGTTCAGTGGCAATGCTGTCTATAGAGGCTTCACTGAGCCATCGGATTTCATAAAAAAATATCTTAATTTGTGTTCTGAAGATGAACGAAGGTCTTACGGGTGTAGAAGGACATGAGGGTGAGTAATAAATGACATTATTTTCATTTTTGGGTGAACTAACCCTTTAATTTATGATCCATCTCTCTCTCTTTAAACTCTAGGGAACCCTTCACAGTCTACCTCCCTGCACTACATGAACCCCTATCAGATGAACGCGTATGCCATGGCGTTGAAGGCCGTGGGCGAGATCATTCAGGACTATGACAGCGATAAGATGTTTCCTGCATTGGGCTTTGGAGCCAAACTTCCTCCTGATGGCCGGGTTTCCCATGAATTTCCCCTGGTACCTGTTCCTAGATATGATAGATTATGTGGATTTCACAGCTAGCTGGCACATATCCAGAGTCATTTCTGCTCGAGTCCTAAATACGTGCCATGTATACACTCAGTTTGTGAAATTTGATGTGTGAGGTAGTGTATGGTTGTTTCGAAGTATTTATTTAGTTGTTTGCACATATGTTGATGATATTGTAATTAGTAATGCTCGGTTACATCTATGTGTAATGTGTAAATAAGGCTCTCTTGACACTCCTGCTCATTAACGTTACCCAAGCATTCATGAAGTGCGTGTGCCAAACCCTCATCTCGTCGAGCATTTTGATTCTCTTAATTAGTTTTTGCTCACTCTTTCTCTTTTTTTCCCCTTCATCAGCTACTCCTCCTTCCCCTCTCTCTTTCCATGTGCTGGAACTTAGGATCATGACTATTCATTTTCATTCTTACTGCTTCACTCCTTGATCCTTCGAATATCACTGTCCTTAGAGCATGAATAATTATCTCATGATGAATCATAAAATACTGAACAGATTCTGAGATCCCTGAGGGTGATACACTGGAGAATGTTTTGACGGTGCGTTTGATGAATATGAATGAGTAAAATGGGTTGTGCGTATGCAGAAAGAACTGTGAAAGTACCAGTTTTTGGTTGAATGACACTTTTGCAAACCCTTGCAGTTTCCCTTTATGTCCTTGAGATGAACCATCGCCATTGAAATAAATGGATTCGCAGTTGAAATCACTGGCAAATTCTAGTGTGTAGACGCCTTAAATAAACATCAAGTTTATTTTGTACTTTATACTGTAGAGTTTTATATTCAAATTAATAACTGCAAATATTTTGAGAAATGTAAGTGTTATGATAAATCTAATCTGTTGATTTGAACTTGACAGTAGAGACATAGTTATTGATTGATCTCTGATGCTCTCTTTGAAGAATGGTAATGTAGATAACCCATACTGCAACGGGATGGAGGGCATCCTTGAGGCTTACCACCAGAGCCTGAAGACTGTCCAGCTGTATGGCCCTACCAATTTTGCTCCTGTTATCAACCATGTAGCGAGGTAAGAAAAATGCAACGCTCAAATGAGCATGCTGGAACAGTCGAAAAACTCATTCTGCATAAACCAGTAGAAAAACACAGCAGTGAAACAGATTTCTGGATTGAAATGAATAGAAAATGGTTGTAGTAACCGAAGTCTTTTCTCAAGCAAGCAAAACATTTATCGTGACAGACTTTATTTTGACTGGAGGCTTCACAGTTTTGGAAAAACAAATCAGCTGGTGTTTTAGGACCCCTTCAAACAAACCAAGCATTCACAGACAGAAATGACGACATTTATATCAGAACAACAGGACCCCATAAAACGTAACTGATTTTCAAGCTGTCCCAGGTGCTGATGTATGAAAGCTAGTTTTCGCCTCAGTGTAAAAAATTTAAAATAACTGTGAGATAAAGATTAAAATAAGAGCCATATTAACCATAAAACCATATTATGACATTAAGTCGCAATTGTGAGATATAAAATCGCAACTGTGAGGAACAAAGTCGCAATTGTGAGATATAATGTTGCAATTATGAGAAACAAAGTCTCAATTGTGAGATATAAAGATGGAAATATGAAAAAGTTGCAACTGTGAGGAAAAAGTAACTATTACAAGAAGTAGCAATTACAACAAAAAAATCACACTTGCCCTTTTTGTTTTGTACTCAAAGGCAAACACAGGCAAACTCTTGAATACTGTAGCTGATGTGATTGTAGTTATTGTCTAAATTAACATACCTATATGATTTAACAAGCACCCTATGTTTGTTTCTTGTTGCTGTGACCAAGTGCGGACCTCCAAGAGGTGTTTTGCATCACAAAGAGCATTATGGGATTTTGATGAAGGCAGAAGAGCTGTGTCAATAGCACAGGGACATCCCTGAGCAAATATATATATGCATGAGATTCAGCACTGAATACTAAGTGTTCAATGATTATGCTCATTCTTTCATTATTCATCTGCGATGTTAAAACAGAGTCAATCAATTGAACCAGCATGAAGAGATTTTCATGTTTGGTTTATGGTTCATTTGGGTAATTTGGATCATAATATGTTCTGCTAATATGTTTGTTAATATGAAAAGGTGACTATGTGTGTGTGCACACAGGTATGGCGCAGCGGTTCAAGATGGCTCGCAGTACTTTGTGCTTCTCATCATCACAGACGGTGTGATATCAGATATGGCTCAGACTAAAGAAGCCATCGTCAATGTGAGTTTTCTTTGACCTCACTCTCTCTCTCTCTCTGTCCTTAAAAACTGTTTATATCATCACACTCTGGTGCAACATTGCATCACAAAAGCCCCCCAGGCAAAGCCTAAGAAGAGTTAAGGTGCGTTTTGGGTCTTCTGGAGGTCCTCTTCCACACCTAATGGGATTCGTCTGTCACCGTTGCTATAGTTACCCAGCAGACTGGATTTAAAGGGAATTTGCGACTGTTTAGTCACATTATTAGAACAGCCACACCTTCCTTTTAAGATCTTGCCTGCTGCTCTATCTCTTCTTCACCCTCTACCCTTGATGCTTTGGATCTCGGTCTTCGGTCACACGGTAACATGCGCTCTGAATGACCGAACAATGCATGTGCGTTATTCATTTCTATGCCTCAAGTGATTTTTTTTATTTTTATTGAAGTCTGCTGTGAGAATTCCACTCTTGTGCTCTTTTCTGTTGGTCTTTTTAAAATGATTAGATAAAAATGAGCACTTTGAAGTATTTCTCATTTGCATCCTCTCACTCTGTGATTCTCTGCACTTACAGCAATTTGGCCTCTTAAATATTCTGAGAATAGCTGAAGCGAAATGTAGGTTAATTCAGAAAACCGAATGGTCACTTTATGTAACTAATTTAGATCATGGAAGTTTTTGGAACAAGAATAGACAAATATACTTGCTGGTACTCTGTAAAAATTGTTTGCTTAATCAGTATCTGTCTTGTTTTCAAGTAAAAATATCTAAACATACTTTAAATAAATACATTACTTAAAGGTGCCCTAGAACCCTTTTTCACAAGATGTAATATAAGTCTAAGGTGTCCCCTGAATGTGTCTGTGAAGTTTCAGCTCAAAATACCCCATAGATTTTTTATTATTCAATTTTTTAACTGCCTATTTTGGGGCGTAATTAAAAATGCGGTGATTCTGTGCGTGTCCCCTTTAAATGCTCGCGCTCCCCACCCCCAAGCTCGCAACTCTATAATACATTGCATAAACAAAGTTCACACAGCTAATATAACCCTCAAAATGGATCTTTACAAAGTGTTTGTGATGCAGCATATCCGATCATGTAAGTATAGTATTTATTTCTGAACGAGTTTTGATAGTGCTCTGTGACTAACGGGGCTAAAGCTAACATTACTTACTGTTGGAGAGATTTATAAAGAATGAAGTTGTATTTATGAATTATTCAGACTGCAAGTGTTTAATAATGAAAATAACGACATGGCTCTGATCTCCGTGAATACAGTAAGAAACAATGGTAACTTTAACCACATTTAACAGTATATTAGCAACATGCTAATGAAACATTTAGAAAGACAATTTACAAATATCACTAAAAATATCATGATATCATGGATCATGTCAGTTATTATTGCTCCATCTGCCATTTTTCACTATTGTCCTTGCTTGCTTACCTGCATAAAGTCTGTTGATTCGGCTGTGAAGCTCCAGATGTTAATACTGGCTTATGGGCTGGCATATGCAAAAGTTGGGGGCGTACATATTAATGATCCCGACTGTTGCGTCACAGTCGGTGTTATGTTGAGATTCGCCTGTTCTTCAGAGGTCTTTTGCACAAATCAAATTTACATAATAAAGAGGAAACAATGGTGTTTGAGACTCACTGTATGTCATTTCCATGTACAGAACTCTAATTATTAAATATGCCGAGGTAAATTCAATTTTCAGTTCTAGGGCACCTTTAAGAAGCAAAGATAAAATAAGTTAAAATATTGTTACATTTATTATTCTGTTATTATAGAATCTGTTATTATCTCAATTAGCTTAGTTTTGTTAGTCTCATATCTATTTTCTGAGAGAAACTAAAATGATGTCGATTAATTTTTAAATGGTTGCTTTGGTCAATGATTTAGATCATACTGCTACACTTAAAAATAATTTTGTTGATTTAGTATTTCTGTCTTGTTTCCTGAAAATATATTTAAACATCCTTACAATAATGAACAAATAAATATAAATATTATAAAATAATTAAACATTAATTATACATTCTTTTTACATTTATTTTTCTCATCCCAATTAGCAGTTTTTTAAATTGAACTTAATTAAACTTTGTTAAATTTATTCTTGAGACAAGAAAAAAAACTAAAAATTTAAATAAAGAACAAATAGAAAAATAAACTTGAAGAGACAGTACATGATCTTAGAAATATATCTAAAGATTTTTCAGTATTTACTGGAAAAACATGACAAAAATAATGATTATAAGAATCAAGTGTGCAGTATGTGTAAGAATTTTGTATTTAATATTTAATAAATCTATTAAATGACTTTATCCTCGCTGATACCAGCAGATGTGAGCGTGTTCAAGCAGCCACTGAAAATCTAAGAATACACTGAAGAGGCAAGAGGGTTTGTGGCTCCGCAGACAAGAAAACACTGTAATTCACAGAGTTTATTATAGGCTATAGCTGTAAATGTGTCACATCACATAATTCACAGTAATCTGCACTTATTTCAAGGCTGGGAGAGGTATTTGGGACAAAATAAGTCAAGAAAACAGGGAGAGGTAAAATAAACAAGTGAACGATAGAGATTGTGAGTGAGGTGCTTGAAGGAAAGACCTACAGGAAATAGAGCAGTGAATTCATGAAGTGTGTGTGAAATGTGTTTGTTTAGACTCATCTTCCCAGCTCTATTTCTTTCAACACATGACCGCCTCTGTCCCCCGTGAGCATTTCCGGGAATGCTGACCTACTTCCAACCCCATAAATATGTTTTTATAATCCTTGCCCATTGGCACCAAGCACTCAGTGTGCTGTCTGTACAATGCATACAGACAGGGATGGACTGGTTGACGAAAAACAGCCCGGGACCAATACCATCCCCATCACAACACAAAGTGGATAAAATAATTATTGCCTGCATTTTGTATGTTTGTTGTTTGTTTGTTTGTATGCATGTATGCACTCAATGTTATTAGGTACACCTTGCTAGTACTGGGTTGGACCCCATTTGCCTTTAGAACTGCCTTAATTCATAGTGAATTCATTGTCATGTTCAAGAAATCAGTTTGAGATGATTTGAGCTTTGTGTCTTTGTGGAAGTAGCCATCAGAAGATGGGTACACTATGGTCATGATGCATATGGTCAGCAGCAATACTCAGGTAGGCTGAGGCATTTAAACAATGCTCAGTTGGTACTAAGGGGGCCAAAGTGTGCCAAGAAAATATCCCCCACACCACCAGCAGCCTGAACCTTTGATACAAGGCAGGGTGAATCCATGCTTTCATGTTGTTTACGCCAAATTCTGACACTACCATCTGCATGTCACCACAGGAATTGAGACTCATTAGACCAGGCAATGTTTTCCAATCTTCTGTTGTCAAATTTTGGTGAGCCTGTGTAAATTGTAGCTTCAGTTTCCTGTTCTTAGCTGACGGGGATAGCAGTGTGTTCTTCTGCCGCTGTAGCCCATCTGCTTTAAGATTCAACATATTGTGCATTTAGAGATGGTCTTCTCCATATCTCGGTTGTAACGTGAAGTTATTTGAGTTGCCTTTCTATCAGCTCAAACCAGTCTGGCCATTCTCTTCTGACCTTTGGCATCAACAAGGCATTTTCACCCACAAAAGTGCCACTCACTGGATATTTTCTCTTATTGAGACCATTCTCTATAAACCCTAGGGATGGTTGTGCACCAAATCCCAGTAGATCAGCAGTTTCTGAAATACTCAGACCAGCCCATCTGGCACCAACAACGAGGCCACATTCAAAGTCACTTAAATCAGCTTTCTACGTTAGTAAAGCAGAGCTGACTGTGTATTTCAGAAATAAAGAAACATACCATGATAATCAATATAAATAAATATACTTTATTTATTTATATATATATATATATATTGATTTCCTGTATATTTATGTCTGAAATTCTGAAATAAGCAATCAGCTGATTCTGTTTTAGTATTTGTTCATATTCTCACAATTTGTAGAGTCCATGTTTTGGTTTCCCACATAAAGCTCAAGGGTTACTGAAGAAATCGATCTCTGAATCGTAGTAATTAATGATCTAAATCACTCGTTGGTTTGATTAGCTCTCCAGGCCCCACAGTTTGGGGTTTGTTTGTGCTCTATGTGTGTGTGTGGCTCTTTTTCATCTTGTGTGATGTGTTTTAGTGTGTGGCCCCCGGTGAAATTCCAATTCTAACTCCATTACAGCCCACAAACTTATCAGTGTGACTGAGGGTGTGTGTCCAGCCAGCTTTATTCAACAAATTATTCATTCCTCTCAACAGGCCTTCACAGGCCCTCTGGGAAAGTACTTTCAAAATCCAAACCCTCAGGAGCCTTTAATATTTCTCTCATTATATATTTGATACTGTATATTATAGGTATATTTCATTATAAGCTCTTCAGATTACATTTCATAGAAATCATGTTTTCCCCTTTGTATGTATTTCCTTTGTTTCTGCTGGGATCATGTGTAATGCATTATATGCAATTACTTCTCATTTCAAACCACTGGGAAGTCGCTTTAGGCAGAAAGTGAGTTTTGTTTCTCTGAATATCCTGTGGTTTTCTTGTTATCCGTTGTCACTCATAAGCTGCCTCTGAGCTTGCTCAATATAGACTCACTCTTTACTTCTCTGATAAAGGGGATTTGACCTGTCAGTCAGGCATCATATCAGGAACAGGGAAAACTAGCACAGGAGAGAGAATGTTGATCCAGGAGGGCCTGAATAATGCATAGTGTGAGGAAAAATCACGCTGTGTCAAAATATTGTTTTCAAACCATCACAGTCAAAGTCATAATGTCCTTTCAAACCTGATTGGTTCAACATGTTCTGAAAAAAAAAAAAAAAAACGAAAAAAATGATTTTGTTATCTCTATAACAAGCTGTGTGTTAAATGTATAAAAATGTTTACATTTTATTTTCCTCAAGCTAAAGCTTGTTATATGGTAAAAACCCTGCAAGGGTGAATCTTACAAAAACATGACCAGTTCACATTTGACCCCAAAACAGCAAAATAATAAGAAATTGTATTTTGCATAAAGCAGAGTTTTTGTTTTGTGATTCACATTAGATTCTCGTGACAGTAAAACAATAAAATTACTGTAATTTAATGAAACCATGATGTATAAATACTTTTGTTTTGCTAGTTTCTGATTCTCAGAATAGTAAAAATAATAAAGGAAAAATATTTGTTAAAATCAGAATGGCTGTATTACAAACACTACCTAACATTTCAGTAATGAGATTTTTATTTCTTATTAAGGCAGAAATGAGTGTGAAATTGTCATGGAAGTAATCATGCTGGTACTAAAAGTAGACCTCTTTACACAGAACATATATATGGAAGATATAATTTTATTCAGGTTTGATTGATTGATTGATTGCAACTTTTGACTGTACAATCCTGTGTGTCTCCTGAACTCAAATGAAGCATAGTAGAATCTAAAAGCAAATAAGTCAGTCAACCAACCATTACAGTAAATCAGAGTAATTTTTCATACAGGTTTTGTAGGATCATAACAGAGCATGTAAACTCTTTATCATGAGATAGAATGTGTCTTCTCTGTTTTCTTCCTCTCAGGCGGCAAAACTACCTATGTCCATCATTATTGTTGGAGTTGGCCAGGCTGAGTTTGATGGTAAGAAACAAAACTAATCTCACACTTTTGTAAAGATTCATTCTTAATCTTAGTTTTATCTTTATATCTTCTTCTTATATTCCATTTTCTTTTCTGTTTATTTACTTTATTTACTATATTTGTATGTACTGCAAACATAAAAAGAAAATGTACTGCATAACCCTTTATTATTTGTTTGTATTGTACTCAGTATTTTCCTAAACATTTCCTGCTTATAACTATCAACTCCACTAAATGAAAGCTAATATTAGCATTCCCACGTGGAGGTTTAAAACTTGAAGGCATGAATGCAACTTCACAGTTTGCACTCAAAGTAGAGTTTCTGGATGAAAACTCACCTAATTGGGAAGGTTTAGGGTTTCGGATTGATAAGCAGATGTCAACTCACAGATCTCACAGCTGTTCAATATAATTAGTCAGTCACACCATCTGCCATTAGTATTTGTGTTTGGCCTTTCATAATGTTCCAGCAAAGTGGTAAATGTTGGTGTCATGCTGGGGCGAAAGATTCAAGATTGAGTTTTACTGGCTGGAGGGCAAATAACATGATGTTCTCACTTTTTAGCCATGGTAGAACTGGATGGCGACGATGTAAGAATATCCTCCAGAGGAAAGCTGGCGGAAAGGGATATTGTACAGGTACAAATCTTCATGTATTTGTATATTTATGCATTTATATTTAAATATAAATATACATGTGTGTGCATACACACACACACACTATTTTGTGGCAACTATGAGTGAGACATTTGAAACATTAATTCAGTTTCATTCAAAAACATTGATTCATTCAGGAACAAAACAGTGACTGAGCCACTAAATCATTCACTCAACTGATTTGTTCAAAAACATTGATTCAATCAGGATCTAGATCACTACTGGATGGTATGTGGTGTGTGTATATATATATATATATACCCTAACCAGGTTCAAAGTAATACAATAAATATTTGAGTAAGTTTCTTAAGGAAAAACATTTGGTGACCTACATTTACAGGCATCTCAGATTGAGAGAACACTGCGACAACACACATGAAAAAAAAAATATCTCAAGATAACAAACAACAAGCCGCGCGCAACCTATAAATAAAGAATGATTCCAGAGTATTTTTTGTAAAACAGCCAGGTTTTCGTTACATTGCTTAAATGGAAATTTCAAAACATATAAATGACTCAGGGAGTAAATGAACACCTGTAACTACTGTTTAATCTTGTCTGTGCCTGCAGTTCGTACCATTCAGAGACTATATGGACCGGACAGGAAACCATGTCTTGAGTATGGCCCGACTTGCCAAGGATGTCCTGGCTGAGATTCCAGAGCAGTTAATCTTATATATGAAGTCAAGGGGCATCAAGCCCAACCAGACGCCACCAGACTACAGCCCACCTGGGCTCAGCCCAACCCCCACCATATGAGTTTACCCAGCCTGCCGAAAGAAAACAGCCATGCTTGTTATGTCACCTCCAATTTGGATCTCATTCAAAGCCAATACGACTGATTCAGTATAAGGCGTCTAGAGGAACGGATGGTTTCAATTCTCCGTCTTTGGATCTCATACACTAGAGAAATTGAAAACTATATTTGTGTTCTGGCCTTTGAACTGAAAAGGATGGTTCATACTGGTCTGTGAGTTTGTTTCCCCCATAATTTCTTCATGAATTAGTCAACAGATTTATAGTTTGGATGTGACTGTGCCAGATATATGGAGAACATCTGCGCAAGCAATGCAATTTTCTGCTTATTTAACATCTCAACATCTACAAAAACGCTTGTGTGTCAGCATGTAAGGACTGTCTGTTATATTAGGAAAATCTTCCAATGTATTTTATATCCACCAGAAGAGGTAAACAAGAGCATCACTAAGAAGTTTGATTTTAAGATATAGTGAAATTATAAGTGATTGTTTGAAATATTATACCCTGTATGGGTAATCTATGTAGTGGAATCGTTTGATTTGTTTGTAGAATTTGTAGATAGTTCGTGTAATTGTGGTTTTATTTTTACACAGGGTTTTGGGCAAAGTCTTTTTAGTACAAAGTAATATTTCCCATTGCAGTTTCCCATTTATAGCTTTTCAGAGCTATGATAAACAAGATTTTCTATTCTAAAGCATGAAATCCAGGTAAAAACAATTGTACATTGCATTAAGACACTGTATCAAATGTATTTACATACTTTAAATCAGAAAATTCCAGTGTAAAAGTCAGAGAAAGCACAAATATTTTCTTAATGCTGTAAAATTTGTAAATGTGAATCAGAGAGAAGTCACAGATTCAGATTCATTACTCACACTTTACGCAGACTGAAATTTCAGGCAAATGATCAGCTCTTGAGAACGCCAGATTTACTTTACTTCTTAATTTACCACTCCAGTTCCTTAATGCTCTGGAGCCGGTATATCTTGATATTGTACAGCAGTTCTTCAGACGCACACAACCCATCAGGGGGAAGCATGAGAGATGCCTCGCCGCTCACTGCTAAAGATGATTGGAGATGAGGCAGCATCTGCTGTTTTTCTCATAGCACTGTCTGACTCGTATCCAGCCACGCTAAACCTTTGCCCTTTCATTTCTGGGATTCTCCCTGGAATTTAAAAAACTTTTCTATTTTCACCATGACAGGAATTATTTTAGTGGTTTCAAAAGATAAAAAAAAACATTGCATGCAGCTGAAGTTGCATTACTCGCAGTGCAAACACAATGCCATTTTGTTTACATGTTTTGATGATTTATAGCATTGGCATAATAATTACTGTAGATAAGCATCGAACACAGTTAAATTGATAAACTTGCCTTACAAACAGTAAGTTTACATTAATGGTTGATAACAAGCATAAATTAGAAACAGTATTTTATATATTATTGCTAAGGAAGCTCATGTTGATTTTCTTTTCAATTTTACTACCTTTAAAAGACTTAAAACATTCAGTTAAATCTCAGAAAATGTTAGATTTACTCTTATTTAGCATTAGAAACACTAAAAAACATAGTAGCCTATACAGCCTCTTTTGTCAAAGGTCCATTCCTTATCATAGACAAATGTGTATGTATCTGTAAATACAGTCTTTTTTTTTTTCTTTTTTTTTTTGACTGCAGGGCTGTTTATACTTGTTCTTATTCATTGTTTTGATACATTTTCTTCTTGTCCAGTAATTCTTGATGTCTTTGCTTGTTTGTCCCAAGTTGTAACAATGTTTTGGTTTTAGAGCAAGCATCTTCTATTTTACACACTGTAGATTATGAACTGTGAAGTTGAACTGCATTTTTTCTTTTCCTTTTTTAAATCTTTTTAAGCACAGATGTTTACAAAATGAGAATTCCTCCTTTTACCCCACTTGACTTCTTTTGCAGAGATTGTTACGTTTGGAAAATCTGTGCAGGTAATAAGACAATGTGTTTAAAAGCACCTCTCTTTTACCGTGAGTTATTAGCACACTTTTAGCTACTGAGAATGAAGTGATCCGTCAATCAGTTAGGAGGTGAAGATGAAGTCTGACAAAGGGAGACTTATTGGGTGAAAGGGTCTGTTTAAGAGTGTTAACAGGTGTATTGATTTGAAAGACTTATTTACTCTTCACTGGATATTGTTTTCTTTTTCTTTTTTTCTTTGGTGTTTTTAAGTGTTTTTTTCTTCTTCTTTTCTTTCTACTAATTCTGCTTTCCAGATGTAAACCTGTAATTTCTACTAGCATAAATGTAACCTTTTTTAAATCCTATTTAATATTCATGAACACATGGCTGCTAGGAGGCTTGTAAATCCGAAAAACAAATTACAAGCTTCCTGAAACACATGTATATCACTATCCAGAGAATGTTAGTGGGTTAATTTTATAGCATGGTGTAAATTTAGCAAATACTATTTTTTGTATCCCACTATAATAAAGCCAGTAAGTCATAGTGAAGTAGCTCACAAAATTATTGCAGAGGTAATAGTATGAAAATGTGTAAATTATGTACTAAAGATGTGGCCCTTGTCCAGTGCTAACATTCCCTCTGTGAGATATGCATGATTGTGCCAAAATGGCCAACAGGTTCAGTGACAAAGTGACCTGTTGCTTTTCGTTAAGCCTCCGCCGCTCATCTCATAACCGGAAAACAGAGCATGAAGCATCTCATTCTTGCTGGATTCATTTTCCTTCTCCCTTTTTCTCCTCTTCTTTACCTCTCTTTATCTCAGTCGATATGCATGGTGAGCTGTTCCAAACTGAACATAGAACATTGCTGTTGTCATTCCCGTGGTGTGTGAAATTTGTAATGGATTGCCTTAAAAATGACAAAGAATAAAACAATGACAACATTTTTCTTGAAGATCGGAGAGAAATTTTTTGTATGCATGAGTTTCTTCTTCATGAATAATCCATCAGTTACAAACTGTTACAGTCTATTACGAACCGAAGCAGCCTTTAATGGGAGAGCAGAGACATTTTCTCATTAATTCATGTTAGATGCCACGGCTGGGCCCTCCAGAGACAGGTGTGCATTTACATAAGTCTATTCGCTTTAGTTCCTCTGGGTTTGTCAGATTCATTCTGAGCGATTAGTCACTAAAGTCTCTCTGGTCACCGTATTTAGATGGTGTACATGGGTGAGTTTCCTCTCCTAAAAGGGTAAAAATACCGTTAAATGTTTGTTTGTTTTCTATGCTAACACTGCAGAAGTTCCAGTCTATATGTTCATTATGTTTACTTGCTAAAAGATTGCTATTTAGTGTGTAGTCAATTCTGTTTAGGCTGAAATTGACTGACTTCAAAGGGCCATCCTGATGCAAATAGAAAAGTAAACTCCAAGTCAGGAGATGGGTAGAATTTTAACTAAGTGACAAGTATTGTTCAGACTTGTCCTTTAATCACAGTCTGTTTGTCATTGCCAAACAGCAGCAAAGAAGAGGACTCACCGTCCAATCAGTGGGCTCCCTGGGGCCGACTAGTGTGTTTCCTTCCTCAAGAGCACCTGCAGCATTTAATAAAATTAATTTCTGTCACAACAGCTGCATCACCTGAATTGAAGGAAGGAGGAGATATATCACTGATACCGAGTTTATTTGTTTTCCCCCTCAAACAAAAATGCATTTGTTAAATTACCGTCCTGCTTCTTGAGGCTTTCAGCTGTTCTATAATGAGTGGAACTCTTTGAAATCAAAAGCTGTTTTTCAATGTTACCAGGAGAGATGGAGACTCGCAATTCTGACAGGCTGATTGATGGTCCCTTCAAAGACCACCGTATCAGTTTTGAGTGCTAATGCCAAATTAATTCCACAAATTGCTCTGAAGAACCAGCAAAAGCAATGGCTTTCACTGACAAACTCTTTCCCAACAGAGAGAAAACATCTCTGGAAGAACAGATTCAAAGTATATCCAAAACCATCCGGGAGAGACACGTTCTACACCAAAACAATCCACAGAGATGGACTATAGTCATAGTCATAGCAGTTTATGCTCATACAGGGTTCCCAGACTTTTTCATAGGACCCAGCACCAGTTTAATCAATCTCAGTACCCATCACTTTTTAGAGTAAAATATATTAAAAAAATTATATTTTCTTTTCCCTTTTCCTCAGTTTCGTTGCATAATCATTATGACAATATATAAAAAATTAGGAATCATGAACAAAAACCATAAACATAAACCATCACAAGTGCTTTCCTGGTAAAGAGAGAAAATATTTTTTTGCTTTCTTGCACAGCAAGTAATATTAGCCAAAGTGCTCCTAAAGTGCACTGCCATCATGGAACCTGCAGTGAGTTCAGTGAGTCATATGTATACCGCTCTGGGTAGAGTTTCCCAAAAGCATTGTAAGCCTAAGTTGATTGTGGAACCATTGCCACCAATGGAGCAAGGATCAATTTAGGCTTACGATGCTTTTGGGAAACGCTGCCCTGTGGATTAGGTGAGTTCATTCAGTGCCAGACTCGTCAAAGTGATACAGTAACTTGAAGGGTTAATTCACCCAAAAATGAACTTTCTGTCATTAATTACTCACCCTCATGTCATTCCAAACCAATAAGGCTTTCCTTCATCTTCGGAACACAAATTAATATATTTTTGATGAAATCTGAGAGATTTTTTATCCCCTATAGAAAGCAAAGTAAGTACCACATTCAAGGACCAGAAAGGCAGTAAAGACACAATAGTCAACATGAGTGGTTCAACATTAATGTTATGAAGCGACAAGAAACTAACCCTTTAAGAGTTTGTGGGTGCTTCTCAAATGGAAGGCTGCATCCTAGTGAGGCTGCGTCCTTCCTAGTCCAGTCCTTCGGAGGCTTGTAGGTAGAGTCAAAGAGTATAGAACCCTAGAGGTGAAACTCTTACCCTTTTTGGGCAACAGCTACTAGATGGCGCTCCGGTAGCTCGGCCGCCATTATGGGGTGAAAATGCCAACCGGACCATAGAATCCTTCGCATCTTACACACCCAAACACACACACATACATTTCACAAAAAATTAGGAGCGCAATAGAACATTTTTCAAATTAAGTCATCAGTAAATTTTATGGCACCTACGGTAAATGTTGTATTGTCTTATATGTTTTATTTTACCAGTTGTGGAATCCAACCAGTCAACCATCTGAGGTAACGTAGTTAGCCTACTTTATTGAGTAGGCTTATGTCCATTTTATGCAACTTTACACATTTATAAATAGTAAATAAACAATTAATAAATTAATTAATTAAATTAGTCCAACATTCCCTATTTCTGATGCATGTCCTTAATTTAATTTCATATGTTGGTATTAATTCAGTGTTTATAATGCTAATACTTGAACTTAAAGAATTTTAACCCAAACTGACTGGGTTTCTAGAGAGCAATTGGTTTTGTGACTTAATCTGTAAAATAAACTGTTAAAAGGATTTGATTATCACTATAGTATTTTATTCTGTGTTGTCATCATTCAGGTAGGATTTTAGCTTTCATGTACTTTTTTTTTTTTTTTTTAACAAAGCAGCTGATATTGCCATAGAAACTAGTGGACCGACCAGTCGCTTTCACCCCAAAATGGCGGAAACGCAGGGCCGCTGCTTGGTGCCGGTGTTGCAATGGAACGTTCTATTGAATTTCGCTTCTTGTTAGTGTATATTCTTTGGTAGTCTTCCCCAGCATTAAACGCTAGAATGAGACGGTCTAGTAAGTGCGCGTGGCTACAATGTTTCCGCCCCCGCGGTCACGGCACGAAAGTACTATTACAATTATAATTTGAAAAATACTTTGCATTAAAAAGCTTTATAAACATAGGCCTAACTGACTTTATATTAATGCCGTACAGGTAATTACAACCGTTTGTGGTCTCCCAGTTTACAGTAGCCTACATTATGCACAGTTTAGCATTGTGATGAAAAAAAAAATCCCTTCAGCTCCAAAATCTTTTTTTATGTCAGTGTCTTGCATTATGAAGTGAAACTGGACAAGCTCAATGCTGCTTCATTTTCCGATAATTCTTTTTTGTGAATCGGAATGTGTGCAAAGGATTGTGGGTAATTAAAGGATGCGAAGGATGCATCCTTCAAAACAGGCCGAAAGAAGGACGCGAAATGAAGGCAGCCTTTAAAGGACTCTTCAAATTGAGACCAACAATATACTGTAATTCAATGCTATTAATACTGTGAAATTACTTTACAGCCATTTACTGTAAAAATACATGCAGTACATTTATGTGATTATTTAATACTCTGGTGGGTTAAAAACAACCCAATTTGGGTCATTTTGGCTACTCTACAGGCTCTGGATCAAAAGGGGAACCCCAAAATAGGTTGGAAATTAAAATCACACAGGAAATTACTACAGTAAAACACAGGCAATATTAATAGGCTAATAAAAAAGGTGAACATTTATAAGCTTGCTAGCTAGAACACCCAAAATGGGGAAAATAAATGGCAGAGATGCAACCTTACTACGCAGCCTTCTGATGGAGAAGCCCCCCGTGTGTTTTTTTAAACGATTCATTAAAAGAACCAGCTCATAAGTCATGTTAGTGAATCTATAGCCCATAATTATATTTATTATTATAAATTATTACGTTTTTCGCCTACTATAAAGTATAGTAGGCCTAGCCTATGCGATTTCGGATGCAACCACTGTTATGGAATGCGTCACATGGTGGTGGTGAGAAATATGAAAATATGCAAGTACAAGTTATGTCTACAAACGAACTTGTTATTTGTACCTAATTTGAGTTCTTTGTGTCATATTTCTGACATTACCCACAGTTTAATAACCACTGCTCTATTTATTCATTTAGTGCCGCGAGTGGAAAAGAGTGAATCGTTCCTCGCAATCATGTAGGTCTATCTTTTGTTTTGTTTCATTTAAGAAACACTAACAATAATAATAAATGCTGGTAAATTAAATATTAACCGTTAAAGAGTTTTAGACTGATTGTGCTACTGATTGATGCGCTATTATAACATTTTTAATTTTGTTTGCTTGTATCAGGCTTTTATCTGTTGTCTGTCTCCATTGCAGTAGAGATGTCGGTCCCCTTACAAGACACACGGCTGAAGGGAAGACAGGTCTGAGGTTATCAATGTGCTGGAAACACTAATGCTCTTTGTCAACCTGCCTTAAGCCAGCCTGCTTTAAAACACAGTCACTGAAAAGCACGAGCCTGAAATAGAGAAACCAGGGAACATTTTCACAAATGTCATCTGAAATCTGGGGCATCGGAAGTCTAGAAGAACTCCAGCCCTCAGACACATATTTATTGCACCTGTTAGGCTGCACATTTTTAAATAATTTTAGTGTTCATTGTGCAGCTTTGACATTCATCTAGTTTCAACAATACATACATAACAAGACCTTTGGCAATGCTCAGAGAGATGATCAAAAGAATTCCTCAGAACGACAGAAAGAGAATAAAACAGAATAAAATCTACATATTCACAATCAAAAATACATGAGCGAGGGATTTTTGTAAATATCCAATTTGCGTGTTCATTTCAGGCATATTTTAGCCAACAACAGAATTCATTTGCAAGTGCAGCGAGCAGTTAAATGTGTTTTTCTGCTCAGAAAATTTGAGAGGTTTGCCACAACACATTCACTTTACTCAGAGGAAAAACAGAACAACCTCGTGCATCATCATAAGGCAACTCAATCAATGGATTGGTGTTCTGTGCTGTTAAAATAAACTTGACTTTCCTGGTTAAATAAAGGTTAATAACTGAAATTATGCCAAGCTAACCTAAAATAAAATTAACTAAGTTGATATAACTGTCAACAGCTGGCACTTTCAATACACTTTGTTGTCCTTACAGTTTGACACCCAAGAATAACATAATTTGGACTTTTTCATAGCATGGTGGGATGACAAATAATCTGTTTTCTCAGTTTTACACAAATTGTATTTATTTTTTTATTTCATGAATCTTGTCAACTCACTTAAATTTTGTCAGTACAGCAGTTTCACCATCCTACTGGTTCATTAGGAGTTCAGCCAGGGATCTTGGGGTAATCTTTGATGACCAGCTGAACTTCAAAGACCACATTTCAACGGCAGCACGATCATACAGTTTTGCACTGCACAACATAAGGAAGAACAGGCCCTTCCTAACTATATTGAACAGTGAAATTAATTAAATGAAATGAGTTTTGTTTCACTCAAATAATAATGAAAGTTCATTGTACTTAATAGAAAAAAGTTTAGTGAACTCAAAATTTGATTGTATTTAGCTAAACTTCTACTAACTTAACAAAATGAGTTAGTTTACTTAAATGTTTTGAGTATTCTGAACTTATTGAGTTGTACAGTGCTCCTGTTCTGTCATCATTTTGTGCCAATGTTAGGTTTTGCTTAGTCTTATGTAACTTTATTACTTTGAGTTTGATGAACTTAAACCATTTACGGCAATCTGTTTCCTCAAAGCATTTAAGTAACAATATAGTTGTTAAGACTTAGTTAGATTTGTTACCTGAATTCAAACTGAATGACTAAAATGAACTTAACATTTTTAAGTTGAGTTTACTTTAATCATGGACTAAACCAGTGAATTTAACTCAATGTATATGAGTTTACAGTACTCATACTTATTGGTTTTAAAACTTAAATGGTTTACGGCAATTGGTTTCTTCAAATTGTTTGAGTTACTGTCGGGTTTTACAGTGGCCTGGATGAGAAGTTGTTTTGCATGCTTATATCCAGGCCCTTGTCTTTATTTCTAGGCTGGACTGCAATACTGTTCTGGCTGTACTTCCAACATGTGCAATCAAATCAAATGATTCAGACCCAGTTACATCAAATTTTTTTAGTTATGATGTTCCCAATTTTAAGTAAGCAGAACTATCAAGTTTTGAGTTTGTAGTACTCATGCATGTTAATTGCTCTTAACTTGAAGTACTGAGTTAACTCACACACTTTGATAGCAATTTACATAAAATATTTAGTTAACTGTTTTATTTTGAGGTCTTCCAAATCAAATAAGTTATTTACTTCACTGTAAACCCTAATAACTGAACTAATTTGTTAAATTTAAGTTTATCCTACTCAAACCATTTAAGTATTTTAAGCATTAGGGTTTTACAACGAACCCAAAGTGAGCCCATTTCACACTGCTGTTTATTGCTCTGCACTGGCTGTCGGTTGCAGCTTGCATCAAGTTCAAGACATTGGTGCTTGCCTACACGGTGGCCACAGGCGTCGCACCCTCCTCCCTCTGAGTCTACATGTCTTCCAGCACTGTAAAAAATCTTGCCTTGGTTTTACTCAAAAAATTGTAGTATTTTGTATTTAGTATTTAGTATATTAAGTATTTTGAAGTCTTGTCTATTTTGTGTTTGACCACTTGGCTTTTACATGTCTTCAACATGCACCTATGAGTAATTTCTACTCAATTTTTCTCATAAAAGTTAATTAAAGAAATTAAGTATCAGTAACATAGTTCAATTTGGTATACATTATATTATCTTAATAAACAGAATAATGTCCTAAACTAATCATGTGCGAAAGTTAAGTCACATATTCTGAGCAGATTGCTATAGTAACAAAACTCATACCAGCATTACTAATTACATTTACATATTTAATAAATGTTTCATTCACTTAACGTTTTGACCTGTCGTCAACCTAACGTCAGGCTCCACTTGTCACCACGACGGTAACCCCCAAAACTACCAACATTACAAAAAAAATTCTAAATCCAACCTTAATAGAACATTAAACAATAATAACAAGTCTTTTACTTATCTTGCTTAAAAACACATGAAGATAAACAAATTAAACATTTTCTCTTCAAATTAAATCCAATGCAAAGCATTCTGGGAACTATAAATCCCCCAGTAAGTAGATTATACACAATAAAATTAAGTAAACGTTCATTTAAATATAGGCCCATTAAAAAAGCAGCAAACATCCTCGTTTTGAGTGAGTGCTTCCATTTCAGTAGCAAAACAAAACAAAAAAACACGACTTTCCAAACAATTAAATAAATAAAGAAAAGATTACAGCAATGCGAGGAGCATCGCGATGCGTCAAAAAGCAAGGTAAACAATATGCGGTGCCGCGCGATGAGGCAGTAAACGGATGCCCTGTACCTGAGGTAGTGCACGCGGTTCCAAGCTTCCAACAGCGGTCAGGATTTGTAAAGTTTCCATTGATGCGTCGCAGATATAGACTGATGTCTACGGACCGTATCAAGCTGTGCGGTGCAGCGCGAAACAACGGTCACGGCTGTTGAAAATTGCCTTAAAGGTGCCCTAGAATCTTTTTTTAAAAGATGTAATATAAGTCTAAGGTGTCCCCTGAATGTGTCTGTGAAGTTTCAGCTCAAAATACACCATAGGTTTTTTTTTATTCATTTTTTTAACTGCCTATTTTGGGGCATAATTAGAAATGAGCCGATTCAGGGTGTGTGGCCCTTTAAATCTCGTGCTCCACGCCCACGGAGCTCGCGCTTGCCTTAAACAACATAAAAAAAGTTCAAACAGCTAATATAACCCTCAAAATGGATCTTTACAAAGTGTTCGTCATGCAGCATGTCTAATCGCGTAAGTACAGTGTTTATTTTGATGTTTACATTGATTCTGAATGAGTTTGAGGCTATGCTCCGTGGCTAACGGCTAATGCTACACTGTTGGAGAGATTTATAAAGAATGAAGTTGTGTTTATGCATTATACAGACTGCAAGTGTTTAAAAATGAAAATAGCGACGGCTCTTGTCTCCGTGAATACAGTAAGAAACGATGGTAACTTTAACCACATTTAACAGTACATTAGCAACATGCTAACGAAACATTTAGAAAGACAATTTACAAATATCACTAAAAATATCATGATATCATGGATCATGTCAGTTATTATTGCTCCATCTGCCATTTTTTGCTATTGTCCTTGCTTGCTTACCTAGTCTGTTGATTCAGCTTTGCACATCCAGACGTTCTGCCCTTGTCTAATGCCTTTCATAATGTTGGGAACATGGGCTGGCATATGCAAATATTGGGGGCGTACACCCCGACTGTTACGTAACAGTCGGTGTTATGTTGAGATTCGCCTGTTCTTCGGAGGTCTTTTAAACAAATGAGATTTATATAAGAAGGAGGAAACAATGGAGTTTGAGACTCACTGTATGTCATTTCCATGTACTGAACTCTTGTTATTTAACTATGCCGAGGTAAATTCAATTTTTGAATCTAGGGCACCTTTAAAATATGAAATATGAGAAAAATTGCTAGATTTATGTTGCAATATTTTAAAAAAATACGTCGTCGCCATGTGAAAAGGGTTCATTGCATCAGCCAAATCCAGCAGTAAATATTTAAGTAAATATTACTCAAATAGTATGTTGGAAATGCACGTTTACAAACCCTTGTCTAGATTACTCAAGATAAGACGTGCAATATATAATTAGCTATACAAAATAAGGTTTTGCTACAAATCCAAATTAAGTGAGCTACTCAAGTAAATTAACAAACAAATATTTATTTGTAAAAAATAATAATTTTTTTATGTTACACTTACAGCCTCACTGATTCATTTTTCTCAGTGAGGAGCCTGCGGTCGGTAAGTGAGCAGAGGCTTGTTGTACCATCACAGAGAGGCACAAAATCATTCTCAAAAACATTTTTGTTCACTCTTCCTTGCTGGTGGAATGATCTTCCCAACCCTAGCCGGACAGACAAATCCCTGATGATTTTTAAGAAACAGCTAAGCACTTAACTGCAGCCTGCTGAAAAAAATAATTCCTTCGTCTTCGTCAAAAACCTGTACACAGAATCTCTCAGACTACAATCTTCATTTAGAAGGATGTATTGTTACTCCATCCTCGACAGTTAAAGACCTGGGTGTTATATTAGACAACAACTTATCCTTTGAAAATCATATTTCATATGTTACAAAAACAGCCTTCTTCCACCTCAGAAACATTGCTAAGATACGGAATATGTTATCTATTTCTGATGCAGAAAAGTTAGTACATGCTTTCATGACGTCTCGACTAGATTACTGTAATGCATTATTAGCTGGTTGTCCTGCTTCCTCAATAAATAAGCTACAATTAGTACAAAATGCAGCTGCTAGAGTTCTTACCAGGTCAAGAAAATATGATCATATAACACCAATTTTATCATCTCTACACTGGTTACCCATCAAGTTCCGTATCGATTATAAAGTATTGCTAATGACCTATAAGGCTCTAAATGGTTTAGCTCCTGTGTACTTAACCGATCTTCTATCGCCCTACAATCCTTCACGCTCCTTAAGATCACAAAACTCTGGACTTCTAGTTGTACCTAGGATATCTAAGTCCACTAAAGGAGGGAGAGCGTTTTCACATTTGGCTCCGAAACTCTGGAATAGCCTTCCTGATAATGTTCGGGGCTCAGACTCGCTCACCCAGTTTAAATCTAGATTAAAGACGTATCTCTTTAGCCAAGCAATCACATAATGCATCTCATATCAGATCACTTGCACATGATTATCTTTGCTTAATGTTATGAACAGCAGCTACGCTAATTACTCTCCATTTGCTTTTCTGTTTTGCCTCGGGACACCCGTCCCGAGGTGACTAGAGAGGACATCAGCTTCAGTTTGGATCCGGCCTCTTAAGAAGACCTCAGATGACCAACACCTATGAAGAGACGGCGCCAACTCCTGCGAGGATCTCGGAAGAAGCAATCATCTGGATCAACATGCACATTGCACAAATTCTATATCTTGATTATTGTTAATGTATTCATTTTTCCAGGAGCTCATTGCTTCTACGTTCAGTTAAACTGCTAACAGTGATTGTAAATTGTAAATTATTACATTATTTGCTAACTGCATTCTTTAAATTGTAATGTTGACACGCATTCTCTGTAAAGCTGCTTTGAAATGATATGTATCGTGAAAAACGCTATACAAATAAATGTGAATTGAATTGAATTGAAAGTCTGTGCTCCCACTATTCCTTAAAGGGTTAGTTCACCCCAAAATTAAAATTCTGTCATTAATTACATTAATCACCCTCATGTCATTCCCGACCCCTAAGACTTTCGTTCATCTTCAGAACACAAATGGAGATCTTTTTGATGAAATCTGAGAGATTTCTGTCCCTCAAAAAACTGCCTTTGCAACTAGAACTTTGATGCTTCAAAAAGCTCATAAAGAGATTGGAAAACTAATCCATATGAATTGAGTGGTTTAATCCAAATCTGAAGAGACGCAATCACTTTCTATGATGAACAGGTTTAATTTAGGCTTTTACTCACATATAAACCTTGATCAATGAATATATAAACAGAAACAAACCTCTTCCAGAAGCTCAAATGTGCTGCGTAACACTTGAGAATTAACCTTATTGGTTACGCAGCACTTTTGAGCTTCTGGAAGAGGTTTGTTCTCGTGCGTCATTCAAGTTCGGTTGTGCTGTTTATGTTCGCTGAACATAATGTTTATATGTGAGTAAAAACCTAGAAATCTCTCAACAAGATCTTCATTTGTGTTCTGAAGATGAACGAAAATCTTACGGGTTTGGATCCACATGAGGTTGAGTAATTAATGACAGAATTTTCATTTTGAGGCGAATTAACCCTTTAACACCTCCCTAATCTTAATTATTGTGTTGTATTTTTACCTACATTGATTTTATTTTTTATTATAAAAAATTAATACTGGAAAACTATGAGTCAAGGCTGTATGATGAGAGCTTTTCCAGAGAGCTTACAGAAAAGCTAACAACTTTCTAGTGCACTGGCCACCTGCTATCACATCATGGATGCAGATGAAGTGAACAGCTTGGAATACCAGAATGCCTCCAGAAACTTGAAGGAGATGACAAATGGTTTTAATTCTTGAAGTGTGCTTGATTTCCAGTGTGACAATAGAAATCTCACAAATAACAACACTGGTGCAATAATAAATATGTAAACAGTAAAACAGTAGAAGTTAGGCTTTGTGCATCTCTTCTAATTAATACTTGAATAGATTCTCTGCTTTGGCATTTAATGACATTTCCAATTAAGCCTTTATGTCATACATTATATTAAGTGTCTTTAAATACTATGTACTTACATAAAAAAATAAGTACAGTGTACTTATTGGGATCATATTGTATTGCTAAAACTCTGAGGTGGGATACGGGTAAGGTAAGGGACAGGTTTGGTTGTATAGGTAGGTTTAAGGGTGGGTTAAAGGTGTAATGGAAGGGTCAACAGTGTAATTTAGATGAAAATAATTACAGCTGTAATTACATGCAGGTGTTTTTAAAATATAAGTGCAATGTAAAAACATGTACACAATAATTGTATCAAATGATTAATTTAAATATTAGTACATAAAGACATCTAATATAAAGACATCTAAAGTGGGACCAGATTTCTACTCTACAAACTCTCCCTCTTTTTCTTTCTCATTAAGCTGTCTTGGCTCTTGTTGTAAAGTGAGGGACACCCTGACTGGGGCACATCAAAGACTTTTTCAGTGGCGACAGGGGCTGATGAAATACTCCATGCCTAATTTAAACCTCCAGCAGCACCACCAGAACTTGGCTCAATCTTCCCAGTAAGTCACTGGATGGCCTACTTCAGGAAGCAGACTCAAATCACATGAGGCCCTGATTCTGACAATACCAATCTTAGAGAGGGAAAAACTGCGTTATGCTTGGGGTGATGATGCTGTATCCTGCACTGCAGATGCTGATCAGAAACCATAAGTAATTATGCGATCTGAGATCAAACTGAGAAGGAAAGTCTTCAGAAGAGTATCAAAATCAAATACATTTCCAGCTGCATTTAGCCCTTAATCTGCCATATCACACAAACTTAAATATAGCTTCTGTAGGCTTTTTTCAACGTTTTTCCGTAATGACTTTAAACACACACAAAAAAGTATTTTTTATCATTTTAATTGTAAAGTTACTTTTGAGGAATATCACTGGAGTACTGTTATTCCGAATATAATTGAATTGTTTAGACAACAGATTAGTTTGAAAAGATTCATTTAAGAGCAAAACACCAGTGTATTTTTCTCAGAGATACGCAACAAATCACAAACGTGATTATTAGTGTGACTGATTTTATGCAACAGTTCAATAAGCAGTGCTGGATAGATTCTACTTACAAATTTTATTCGGTTGCTGATTCCAAATTACATGACAAAAATTGTAGTTAGAAATGTAATACATTACATTACACATTTAAGGTAATAATTCGGACTACTTTTTGAATACTTTTGACCTAACTAGTTTATTACATTGATTTGAATAGGATAATCTTGTACCATATGGATATAAAAATACAAAGAGAAAGAAAATATAATAATAAAATATATTCTATTCTTTGTTATCAACAAACCTGCACTCACATCATCACCACCCCTCTTCACACTAGTACCTTTCCCACAGCATTTAAGCAGGCTGGGATAACTCCACTGCTAAAGAAACCCACTCTAAATCCACTCTAAATAAGTACAATGTTTTTTTCAATTTTTGCTCTGCCAAATAGTTCAGAATCAACATTTCTGCACCTCCAATAAACTTACAGTAGTGGCGTTTAATTCCTGAATGAACCAGCTTCGACCACTTTAAAATACTGATCCAAATAATTGGTCATTCTTTCTGAAGGATTTGGTAATACTTGGGTCATTACTAGTGGGTTACCTTGAACTTCACTTTAGAATTAATTATACATTATGCATTATTAACATTAATTATGAACCTGTAGTTCTTAGTCCTCTGGGAGGTATATGAAAAAAATGGTAGTTATTGATTAGTTAATATTGAACTACCTAATTCAACTGAGCACCATTACTTACTAATTCATTAATCAGAGTGTCTTGTTAGTTAATAGTAGTTACTAGAATGTTAATAGTGCGTTACTCATTTGTTTCTGTGTAGTTACTCATTAATGACGGAATACTATTCTAAAGTGTTACCATGTAATCTCATCAGACTTTACATTTTAAACCTATACACGTCAAATGGATAAATAGTAAAATCAAACTCCTTTCACCCCTTTGAAAAAATAAGTTTATTCATGTGTGCCATTAGTATACTTCTTTTACACTAAGAATAAGAAAGTATGCTTTCAGGCTATTTTTTTTGTGTGCTTCTCAGAAATGTACATCATTTCACATAGTTTTACATACTGTCTTATAAACGTACATTGTTCAACAATATTGATTTATAAAGAAAACTAGTTGTGTAGTTTTAGAGTTTACTACTGCTATACTTAAAAGTATAATTTTATACACTAAAAATGGGCCAATTTAGTCCCAAGTAATATTAGAATACTTACTAGTATGTTACTAGTACATTGATATTAATATATACTTACTACATAAAGTATACTTACAAATATATTTGAACTTAAACATACTTACTAAAATGAACTTGAAGTATTCTTTTTTTAATGAGAAAGGACGGGTGGGGTCAGTGACATTTTAACAAGATTTTTTCCCCCCTTCAAGGCACTTGGTGTAAAATGCCTTGCCCTGTCTGACTCTCCTAAATGGCAGTGTCCAGCAAGGACTAATGGGGTGTGCAAGGAAGCTATTAGATCTGTCCCGCTGCCCTTCTGTAGATCATGAGCAAATGCGTCGTTTATTTCTATTTGTCTTCTGCTTCTCCTTTAGACAGAGAAGTCAGGCTTTCGTCACCAAGGTTGATAGACTCTGGGTCAGGCGGCTGAGAAAACAGCGTTTTTGTCCGGTCAGATTAGCAAAATTTAGGCAACATTTTGCCGGCAAAAAGGCATTGTCTACTGTCAATAGTGTAGTGATGTATGAAGCAGAGTTCACACAGAAGTTACTTTCTAACAAAGCAGATTTCTGTTTGCCAACATGGCGACATTACGCAATATGTATGTAACACACTTCGTAAGTATGGGAAGAAGGAGGCGGGAACCGGCGAACGTTCAAACAAACTTTAATTCAAAATAAACAAAACGAAAGTAATGCCGGCAGACTCTCGCGGACGTCTGCCGGCCACACAAACATAATAAAACATAAAATAAAGTCCAGGCCTGGTCCTCTCTCGTCCTTCACTGTCGTCGCTCCTCCTTTTATGCTCCCGGAGCTCCTCTGTGAGAGACTCGAGGCCGGTGCGCCTCACAGGTGACGATCATTAACACTCGCGTCACCGGCCTCGCGCCGTTCCCTCACGGCTCTCGCCCGCCCTGCTCGTCACAATGTAATATAAGCCTAGGCCTATATGGGTTAATATAATAATTTCTTAATTCCACACTTTTTTTTGTCATCCTTGATTGAAAATAACATTAATTTATTAGTAATATCTATTTCCGATAATCCCTATGGTCACGCAGGGTTGTTTACACATATAACGTCACATTGTGTGGCCAAAACATAAGGATGTCGGTACCTCAACAATGATCTTGTGGCCAAAGCAACAAAGCAGTGAACCGATCATGTCACCTCCCAGTCACTGTCCATTTGCAACTTGTTCGGTACAAAATAATTCACCTGAAGCACAAAATTACATGATTTGATGTTGATAATGGTATTACTGTACTATCCAGTCTAACATTTAACCATTCAGTGATAACTCAGAGGGGCCAACTGAATTACACATTTAGGATGATAACTCTCTCACTGGCTGTGGTGAGTCTGTTTCCCTGTGGCAGTTGAGCCAGCGGATGGCCGTCATTCCAGGATGTTAGCTGATGTAAGGATGCCTGTGCTGGATCAGCCCAGTCTGGAGAGCGTTTTAACTTGGATTTAGCCTCATCTGGAATGCAAAGAGCCCCCCCCCGATACATCAAACCATTCATCCTTTATGAGCAGAGTGAGCGTGTGCAGAAACCAGAGGTGAATTAAACATCACTGCTAGGACAGCCTGGCTTTAGTTGTATATTTCCTAGCCGAGCAACATGCAAGCCCATTCACTTACACACAATCCTTCAGTACGTGGATACAATGGTAAATAGAAGTGTTTGGGCTACCTAAATATGTATTACAGGCTTTATCTCAAGCTGGTGAATACTAAATCAGGAACCTCTGACTTCCCTGGTATGAGAGAAATATATTACACATTGATCCACTCTTATTTTATTCATATCTTTCTGAATATGAGGCATTGATATCAGTGACAGGGACAAATCCTTGGGGATAATCTGTTCAGAGAGGAATTGTTTTTAGTTGAAACTTTTGATGGTGCCCATTATTCGAACATATTAAATTATCTGAGGAAACAGAAATATCTGATAAAACTGCTATGAATCTGTCAGAGTTGAAAGTTAAATTGTAATGCATCTCTTTCCACAGGCATCGGTGGATTTTCGTGGTGTGTAACTGTTTTTTTTAGACTCATACCCATCTGTGAGGCAAGAGCATATGACAAGATTGAGAAGAAGGGCTGCTTCTCTAATGTCTGCTAATCTAATGAGACTCTCAGTGGTGTAAATGTTCCCTCTACAACAGGGCCTTGGGAGGTTAAATTACTGCAAACTCTTATTTCAGTTTAAACGGAATAGTAGCCTATTTTATGATTAAATTTTGAGTCTAAATTAATAGAATTTTGCAGCGGTGCACATAATCAGTACTTTCATAAAAAGCATTTCTCAAACTTTTATTGGCAATTGTAAAATCAATAAGATTAATTCAGAATGTTTTCCTGCATTTACTGCATGTTACCATTTGCAGCTGAGCTTTAGAACATTGAACTACTCTGCCACCTTCTGGTTAAATCAAGAGCCTATTCAATTCACACAGCCTAAAGCAATGCTTCTTCCTTTTTTTGGTCAGGAAAAAGTGATAGGTCACCTGAAAACAAAACATCTTCCAATCATCTACTCACCTTTATTTCATTCCATATGACTCTTTTCCCCTATGAACACAACATAAAAGTAGTATATGCACTATACAGTGTCCTAATACAGTGTCATTTGAGGAACACTGTATTAGGAACACTGAAATTTAAGATCTATCCTGCCACATTAATGAAATGCAGGGACATCTTTGTTTGCTTTCAGAGAATTAGGCATGCCCAAAAGCACATAAAACAAAAGAGAATACACTGCACACAAGCTTCACTGTCTCCCCCACACTTCGAGAACCACTGCCTGTAAGAAAACTTTCAGTAAGAAATTAAGTGACAGATTAATCAAAGTATTACTCAAGGGCATTTTCCCCATTAATGTTTAGTGCTTTGAGCAGCTAATACAGTCACAGGCTCTTCCCTTTATGATTCAAAGTATTCTCTTTATGCCAAAGAAGTTTATGCTAATTAAAAAAATACCACCAAGAATTAATAATCTTCAAATCCTTGATCTGTCACACGTCACAACATGCAGATTTTCTATCCCGTACCAGTCTGTTTGAGGCTGCCAAACATCTCTCACGTTAAATAAAAGTTAAATTTGGATGCTTCTTCAATATTCTACACATGAAACTGAAATGTTTATAGTTTAAAAGGTCTAAAATCATATGCTTTTTAAANTGATAACCGTCTGTCTGTCTGTCTTTCAGTAACACGCGATTCGGGCCAAGAACAGCCAAAAATATCTCACGAGCCACGAAAAAGGCGATTTTACAAATTGCGTGCAACATAATAAAAGAACAACAAAGAAATAATCTTACCTTGAACAGTTTCCTCCTTTAGCAGACACAGACGAAGAGATTCAGTCGGTTGACCGCAGGACTTTCTGCAGGAGTTTGAATGAGGCTCGTTGAAGATGCTCCGCCCCCATGTGCTGTTTTTTTACAGTACGAGACCGTTTTTCTCAAGAACAAACCTNCATAAAACAAAAGAGAATACACTGCACACAAGCTTCACTGTCTCCCCCACACTTCGAGAACCACTGCCTGTAAGAAAACTTTCAGTAAGAAATTAAGTGACAGATTAATCAAAGTATTACTCAAGGGCATTTTCCCCATTAATGTTTAGTGCTTTGAGCAGCTAATACAGTCACAGGCTCTTCCCTTTATGATTCAAAGTATTCTCTTTATGCCAAAGAAGTTTATGCTAATTAAAAAAATACCACCAAGAATTAATAATCTTCAAATCCTTGATCTGTCACACGTCACAACATGCAGATTTTCTATCCCGTACCAGTCTGTTTGAGGCTGCCAAACATCTCTCACGTTAAATAAAAGTTAAATTTGGATGCTTCTTCAATATTCTACACATGAAACTGAAATGTTTATAGTTTAAAAGGTCTAAAATCATATGCTTTTTAAACTATGTAAGTTTTTGACGGTATAAAACATAAAAATACCATATGTTTGCAGATATTTATTAAAGCTGCAGTAGGCAACTTTTGTAAAAATGTATTTTTTACATATTTGTTAAACCTGTCATTATGTCCTGACAGTAGAATATGAGAGATAATCTGTGAAAAAAATCAAGCTCCTCTGGCTCCTCCCAGTGGTCCTATTGCCATTTGCAGAAATACACCGCTCCCGGTAAGAAACAACCAATCAGAGCCAGGAGGAGTGTCTTAGCAGTGTCAATCAAGCTCTTGTGCGGGCTGATCACACCCCTCTCATGCACAGCGCGTACAGGCGTTCAAATTCAAGATTACCGGTGTGCCGCAGCTTTGCTTATGGCGGACAAACAATCCAAACTGCCAATTCCTCGAGTGGCACCTGCTCATAAAATAAAGACGGGTAAACGGAAAAAGACAGATGACGATGATAAAAAAGCCAAAAAGAAAGAATTAGATAGAGCCCGAAATAAAACGAGGGTAAATATCGGAGCGGCTTTTCCGAGGTGGAGGGAGCTACGTGTCCTGAAAGGATTAAAAACCGATGCAGAGTTAGCCACATTTCTGCTTGACAAGTAAGTAGCTATCCCTGCTTGATTTGTTTCATTTTTTAAGAACTACACAACTAAGATAATTTCAAAACAGGCCTGACAAATTATGTATGGCATGGTTTCTTGTAGATTTCAGGGTGGTCCTTTGCATACTGTAACATTAGTTACGTTATATTATCTTACTAGCTATTTATTACTTATAGAAATAGTGCAACGTCATATAGTTACATTACATGTATTGCAAAATACGTAATGTTTTGAGGACCAAGTTTGTAGTCAAAGTATGGGCAGGCCATAGTCAATGTAAATTACATTTACATTTATGCATTTGGCAGACGCTTTTATCCAAAGCGACTTACATTGCATTATACTATACATTTGTATCTGTGTATGTGCAATCCCTGGGATCGAACCCATGACCTTGGCATTGCTAGTGCCATGCTCTAACCACTGAGCTACAGGACAGCTAAAAAAATCATCAAATCATATTGATGTTTCGTCCGTATCAGTGAATGTGCCATAACGGTTTATCCGCCATCATCGGTGGCCCTGCTTGCTTACTAGCCTGCGCGTTCACGGCAGGCTCCGTTGTGATGGGGGAGGAGCTGTGGAGGGAGGGCTGTAGCGCAGCAGAGAGCAAGGGGGAGTGACCTGTGAGTTGTGCTTTTTCAAATTTTCAGGCTAAGTCAACGTTTTCTAAAAACTCCCTACTGCAGCTTTAAACATGCTTAATTCACATACTCGTTTCTCTGAAAACCTTTGCTACAGCCAGTTATTTTACTTTGAAATTTGCGTTCCGTGTCAGAATTTCTGTTTTTGCTAATTTACCTAGTAGTATTTCTCCACCTCGTGTTGCCAGTTGGTGAAAAACACATGCAGCGAATTGCAGCCATGGAAGCCAGTGAACAAACTGGGTCAGAGATTGCAGATTCTACCCGACCTAAAACGCCTCAGCATCTATCTAAAAATCTCTATGAATGGGAGCATATTAAAACGCGATATCAACTCATCATAAATCAATAAACTATTTTAGTGTGTAAGTCACCTCGCCTTCCAATGTCGCTCCCGTCGCGTACCTTCAAACTGGCAACCCGCGAGAGCGTCGATCCTGAGGAGGAGGGGGCAGGGCGAACAATATTTTGAATTTGAACTGCAGTACCTATTTCAACCACTAGCTGTCATTCTTACATAGAGCCCCTTTAAGTAAAAGATTTATCATAAGCAAAAGAGATGATTTGTAATCAAGCCAATTTTGACAAGGAACACTTTTAATGAGAACATTATTTTTTCCATATAAACAACAAGGTGCTTTGTAACGCCACATTTGAACACAAAGGTATGATGACATTGTATTTCAAACATTAGAACCTCAGTGTTCCTGTGGTGAAAATAATACCATCAAATTGATACAATGTATACAAGAATTAGTTATTGGCACAGCACTGATACATAATAATTAAACATTTACATAAACATAAATGTGATCTTAAAGCACAAACTGCTTTAATTAGATTTAAATCTCTTTATAGCCGCTTCAAGAGGATCACCTGGTGGTTTAGGAAGATCAACTTGATTAATGCGATACTTTTCATGAAGTCCACACAACACCTGGTCACTTTTGCATTCTTCAGCAGGTATGGTGAAGTTCTGAAGGAGCCACTGCTCTCGCTCTAATACGAGGGTCAAGGCAGAGGTCACTGATCTTGTTTCAGGGGGTGTGAGCGCAGCTGGAGTGGTAACACAGGTCTGATCATGGATACTGATGCTGTCCATTGAAGAGCACATCACTCTAGAGTTGGTGCTGCCCATTTGAGGACTTTTCTCCTTGGATGATTTAGTTGGACTTTCATGCTCACATTCGTACATGGAGCTGCGATCAGGTGATCCTACATCTTTAAGTGTACTAATGGATTCATTGTCATCAGGAGGAAGGCTGCTGCCAATAGTGACAACATCTTCCGAAGCAACTCGGACGAGTTTCATAAGCTTGCCGGATGGGCTGTGGTAAGAGTTGGTGCTCATGTCTAGAAGAACGCAGTCAGAATCTTGATCCAGCTCAGAATTCCCATCCATAGTATCATGATCTACCTCTGCATCATCCAAATCCCTGTCGTTGTGATTAAGTCGGGTTATTTTTGACTCTGGAGAGTCAAACACCACCCCTCGAGACTCTGAACGTGAGGTTCTTTGAAGCACGCCTGTTATGCCGTTTGTGGAGGCCTGAATATTAGAATTGGTCATCATGTAGTGCTTGACCGACTCTGGAATCACCACCTCTTTAGACTTCTTGCGGGGGCTCAGAAGGGAAGAAAAATAAGGCAGGCAGTTGCCCACAATAGGCACTAGTGAGACAGGACGCAGGGCAGACACAAAGTCCTCTAGCTCCTGGTAGGAGGAATGATCCGAGTATGGCACCACATAGACATTACGGTGGCACGAGACCATAGGGCGGCTGGTGGGCAATATAGCGATGGTAGGCTGCACTTTATTCCACGCCTGCAAGTTGGAGGCGTTGATCACCGACTGAGAGACCACGCGAATACGGCCCGCACCAGAGTCAGTGGTGAAAACGTCAGGGAGCTCCAGGACTCGCAAGGTTTCCAGACGCTCCCTATCCACCTCCACCCATGTTTTAAACTCCATAGCCAGCTCCACCAGCAGAGACTCTTTACCCAGAGAGTAAAGACCTAATAACAGATATAAGACTCATTTTTAATTATTGCAATAATATCAAACAAACTCAAAAGTGTGATATGAATTTAGTCACTTTCACAGTATGTTTTCTGTCAATACAACTACATAACAGTAATTAGTCAATGCATGAATATGCTCACAAAGTAAAGTAATCAAAGTCATTTATCGCTGTGATGGCAAAGCTGAATTTTCAGCAGCCAATACACAGTTTTCAGTGTCACATGATCCTTCAGAAATCATTCTAATATAATATTTGGTGCCCAAGAAACAATTCTTCTTATTATCAATGTTGAAAACAGCCATTTAATATTTTTTGGGGGAAATCGTGATAACTTTTTTTTTTTTATCCATGATTCTTTGAAGAATATAACAAATTTTTTTTTTATATGAATAGAAAGTTAATTAATTTGAGATCTTTTGAAATCTTTTGTGATAATATTAAAGTCTTTACTGTCACATTTGATCAATTTAATGCATCCTTGTTGAATAAAAGTATTAATTTCTTACTGACCCCATACTTTCGAACGATATAGAAGTATGTACAATGGGAGAGAGAGAATCACCTAAAAATATTGAGGATTTTTGTTGTCTGCTCAAGCTCTTTAAAGTTATGTGGATTCTGATTCTCAATGTTTTTATTGTTCATCAGCTGGAATTTTTTCCCCCAACAATATCGTTCCTCTGTGTCGTTATAGTTATAATTTCTTTGAAACTGTTTTGTGTAGCTGTGGACTTCCCTATTCTCACAGAATTAACGATTATTAAAACTTTAGTTATTATTACAGTTATTATTTAGGCTCGCTGCGGTAGTCAGTGTTACACTGTGTTTGGCCATACACCGATTACATTACTTGCCCACCGTGGCACTGTCATTTTGATTTTTTATAGAAATAAAAACCATTTAGTTCAGTTGGACAACGGAAGCTACAATTATAAACAAACTGTCTGCTCTGCTCCATATACAGCATTAGCTGCAGAGCCACAGCACAGTGCAGCAGGAGTCAAATTTCACTTATGTAATGAGAGCAAGAAGAGATGACGATGGTGGGGGATTTGGTGTGCAACAGATCCTGAGTGTCATTCAAAAGTAATTCACTGTGTTATCGTTAATACTGGTGTTGTCGCAAGTTTATATACACCGGTGTGAAAATGTCCTCACCTTGACATCCCTATTATCATTACAGTTGGCCTTTATTAACTATCAGACTAAAATGTGTTTTGTTTTTTGTAGTCTGAACTGAAACACATGAAATTGGATTACAAGAAATACTTTTATGCTGAAAGTGTGAGTCTTTTACCAATAACGACAGCGTATCCAGAATGAGCCCTAATGATTTCTTTAATTTGCTGAGTGGCTCTCTGACGAGAAGGTACAGCTCGAGTGGGGTCACAGTTCGTGTTGTCCAGATACAGCACATCAATGGTAGTGTTGTTCCTCAGACACTGCTCACGGAGCATGGATGGGGTATAACGGAAGTCACCTGAGATAAAACACAATAACTGATTCATTAAAATGTAATCTCAGTATGTGACAGTGAGATTATATATTTCTTAAGAAAAACTATTAGAATATTGTGCACTTTTATAATATTTATTTTCTCATCCCACACTCACCAGTGTAGAGTCTGGTGCCAAAGTATCCCTCGAAGAGAAACATAATTGCCCCAGGACAGTGATTGGCATCTATTAGAGTAACGGTCAGCCGCTCTTTTCCAAGATCATCTAGCATCAGCATGTGAGCTTCCCCAATCTCCAAGGGACGGATCCACTTCTCTTTGACCTGTAGATCACAACAAGAAGACACAATTTTTTAATTCCTGCCAGTTTCAGCCGTTTAGCAGACAAAAGTGTACATGGATAATTAGGTCTTTTCAACATCGGTTTACATCCATTTAGTTTTCTAGACCTCTGAGGTTTTCAAACTTTTATGCGAAGGACCCCTAAATATATTGTTCCCTTTGCGAAGGGACCCCTTCCTAAAATATGAAGACAGTTAGATATATTCATGTTTAATGACCAATTTATACAGAGTGAGAAAAAGCTTTATATTATAGAAAACATGTTGTTTGTAAAAATTAATTTAAACAGGCTTTTATATGGTGGTTACTGTACTAAAGCCAACCACATGCTTAAAATATTTTTTACTATTAATGTTCTGTTTAAACCTGAAGAGAAACATTTTTTATTAAATTCAAATTTCTTTGTATGGCACTTTTTTCATTATAAATATCACACCATATTTACAGATAACTTTGATACATAGCTGTTGTTGTTATTGTTAACTAAAACTATTAAAAATTGCTTTCAATAATTGAAATAAAGCTGACATAAAATAGAAAATTCAATGAAAAACTGGAAATGAAACGTAATGAAGAAATGTAATAAGTGCAATAAGTTTAAGTTGCAGTGCTACAATTACTAAAGATGAATTAAATAAATTAAAACTATAAAAGAAATAGTATAACTAACTAATGAATATGGCAAAAGCACATTAAAAACTTGAAATAAAAATTTTAAAAAATTAAAACAGAATATCAATAAATACTAAAATTGTATATAAATAGTACTAAAATAGCACAGATAAATAATGATAAAATATAACAATTCTTTTACATTTTCCCCCAGAACCCTTGTGCAGACCCCAGTCATGATCTCACCTTCAGTTTGAGCTGGAGCAGTTTGGCAGTGAGAGGAGAGCAGTAGATGGGCCTGTGACTCCAGGTGGACGAGAGGCCAGAGGTGTGATCCGCGTGCATGTGAGACAGAAAGAACAGACGGACGTGATGGCACTTACGGAGCTGCCAACAGTCTACGGCTATGGGAGTGTCCGGTAGGACTTTTCCGTTCATTGTGTGCTTCTGTGAGGTGCTCAGGCGGTACCTACAGCTTACTCCTAAAAGGGATTTTTTTGTTGTTGACAAAAGCTGTATTCAGTTGCACTGATTTTGTTGGTGTTTGAAAAGCGCCACTTCTCTAAGCAGTAAACAAACACAATACTAAATATGCGTTGGCAAGTGAAATGTAGCAGTGTAACAAGCAGCGTTAGCTGTAAAGAAATAGCGGCATCGCTTTGCTTATGCTGGCACAAATTCAGACAAAAAAAGAGTAATGTAACTGCATGCTTGCCAGTCAGTGTTCATCCGAGTGTTTTAGCAGGCCGGTTAGCCGGGCAGGTGATGATATTGTCTGTTTGTGCAGATGAGCGCCATGCTAAACCTCGCATTGGACTTTCGAGGGTCGCGATGTGTTTACCAATTCAAAAGATTTCAGCGCGCTTTGAAAGCACTCTGTGGCATTTGCAGCTGGGTTGTCCGCCAAAAAATACGTTTATTGTCCACGCCTCCATGTCGCGCACGAGCTCATGTGACGTCACTGACTTCCGTAATGTGCAGATTTCGGGTCTTTTTATTTTTATTTTTATTAAACAACAAATACAGCGGATACACCAAATAGATTTGAAACAAAACAGACAAATAGATATAAAAACATGCAAGCAAAAAAAAATTTTTTTTTTACAAAAACATCTAAGACAGTAAATAATTAAATATATAACTTTCAGGAAATATGTTATTTCGGGTCTTTTGCTGCCTTGAGCTCAGACCAGAAATTGCCATAGAAACCGCTGCTTCCACCATATAACACATTTTTTAAGAGTATTGATCACAGTAGATGATATTAAGGGCCATTCAAACTTCAAATAAGATGCTTTTAAAATGCAGCTTCAGTTCGTTTCTTTCTTTCTTTTTGTACTTGACTTTGAGAAGCAGTTAATTATGTAATAGCATCACATATAATACAGCTATATTTTCACTTGAATATGTAACCACTGGGCGGTGCTGTTCGCTTAACTTTCGCTTTACAGCTCAGGTTCAAGTTTATTTATAAAGCACGTCTAAAAACAACAAACGTTGAACCAAAGTGCTGCACAATTAGGAAAATACAGTAAAAGAAACAGGGAAAAACCTGAATTAGATAAAATTAACAGTAAGAAAAAAACCCTCAAATTTAGTCAAATCAATGAGTTATATTTGAGATATAAATTTATAGTTATATATATATTTTTTTGTATATTTAGATGTTAGTCATATTATTCACTTAGCAAATGCAAAAATATGTATGTGAATCTGGCAAAATTGACCTAATATTAAAGGTGCAATATGTAAGAATTTTGCAGTAAAATATCCAAAAACCACTAGGCCAGTGTTATATATTTTGTTCAGTTGAGTACTTACAATATCCCAAATGTTTCCAACTATTTGTAAATCTTGAGAAAATTGCAATTTTAACCAAGGCTCCGGGACGTGTGAGGAGTCGCCTGTCAATTGCGTCATACCTGCATTACCCTCGATTTCCGGTATTATTTTGTAGAAACCATGGAAACACCAAAGACGCTTTAATATAGTACATGTTTACAAGGGAACAACTGTTTTGATATATTTATAGACAGAAAACGAATTATTGTTATATAGCTCAACACGTTTAGTCTTATTGTTTAAATTTAATTTTCTATTTTGTGAAGTAGCTAACATAGCATAATCAGATGCAGCTTTATTTTTAGTAACAGTATTACAGAATTTTCTCCATCATACAATACATTTTAAAATTAATTGCATGCCATTTTTCAACACAAGCCATCCAGCATTTAATATGATATTTTAAAATCGATGTAGCTTACTGCAGTGTGCAACAAAAGTCTCACAGCAGCCACCGAGCGAACGCTCAGAGTAACGTTATAACATTTTCAACACACTCAAATGTATCTAATGTGATAAACAGAGCTGCGTTACCTCATACTCATGACCGGAAAAGCGGAAGTGGCGCCGGCGACTGTGGCATAATAAAAGTTCCGCTGCTTGCGGCGTGTGTTGCGCAATCGCTCCAGCGACCTCGTTCAGCTCCCACAATACTTGCTCCTGCTCTGCTTCATACTACAGTAATGTTAATAATCACATCCATGAACATGATTTCTTGCCGAGTCCTATCCCAATTTATTACCACCGGCCGTTGAGGTGAAGACCACACGTCCCAAGATTCCACGCTCAAACTTGGCGTCATCAAGCTACGCCTATGTTTTGAATAGGCCTCTAGCGACCTCTAGCGGACAGAAAATTCTACATATTGCACCTTAAATGGCATGCTTTATTTTATATTCAGCACCCATTACCTCCACTAGAGGTCAATATAACACCGTGATACGGCACAGAGTACCCTGACTGTTATATCAGCACATCACTTTAAGGAATTCTTAACAGAGACACTGTAAGAGAGAATATCAGCAACATACGTGACGAAGCATAGACTACGGACATCTTGAGTTAAACTATAGGGGAAACTTTGGTTGGTGGTTTCTGGTGAGTCTCCTGCGAGTTTACATTTCGCAATTCTGACATTTTTCTCAGAATTGCGAGTTCATATCTCGAAAGTCTCAGTTTATATCTCTTATGACTTGTGAGATATAAACTCAGAATTGCGAAAAAAAAGAAAAAGGTCAGAATTGTGAGGTTAAAAGTTGAAATTACCTTTTTATTTTTTTATTCTGTGGTGGAAATAATATCCCATAGTTAGGAACCAGATTTGAAAGCCTGTGATAAATGATGTTGCATGGCTAAAATCATTTATGAAAATCATTTGTAATTTATTCCTTTTTATCACTCATTCATACAAGCTATGATCATTTACCACATACATAGCTACAGACAAATACACAAATAATAATAGTAACAGAACAAAATAATATGATAAAAAGGCAACTGGTAGAGCAAAAAATAACAACATCATAAACAACGTTTTATAATACAATTTTTTTTTTTTTTTTTTTTTGCAACCATCTCAAAGCTATTGATGTTTAACACATTTGTAACCATATGTAAATTAACATAACATTAGTCTTGAATTAACAAAATTTAGTAAATATTTCAAGACATTGAATGTATAGTTCTTTAACTTAAGCTTTCATTTGAGCATAATTGGGTCAATATTTTTTTCCACTTGAGATATTCAACAAAGATAAAAACTGTGCCAAGCAACTCTGCCTCCCCTTGTACATGTGGACCCCTGGGACCTGTGTTATTTCTACCAAGAAACGTAAATTATTACTTGGTTGCTTTCTGCTCACACATGAGGAATGATGGCATAATAGAGGTTTATTTGGAGATCTCAAGATATTGTTTAACACAGAGTAATTTCTAAATTATTATTTTTTGTCTTGTATTAGTATGAGACAAACAAAAGTTGATACCAACAGCTAGAGTATAAGGCAAATGTGCTGACAGTGATGAATGATGATGAACCACTTCCATTGGTAGTAAACTGATATTTCCTGTTTTCGATCACATTGAGAACTGCGTGGGTTTCAGGGACAAGAAGCTCCCACCTCTCTGTTGCAGTGAAGTAATAACAATTATGAACAAATTGTACTTGGACATGGTGCATAACATTGCTATGTACAGATTAAATACATGTTCAGTTTTGATGTCAGTATAGACCTGACATATGAGATCAAAAACCCCACAGAAGTGTGACAAGTGACATCTGTAATTTCTCTGTAACTCCCCCATGAGTAATTGCCGCCCAAACTCACGGTCAGGATGTTGGTGTCAGGCTGGTCAGGATGCTCAAACAAACAGAGCAATGTTTTGATAGCGCCCCAGAGCCACGGAGTGTTTTTGAGGAAATCAACCTAAAATTGCTTTTCCTTATAGCTGGGATAGGAGAAAGCATTTTATCATCTCAAAATAAATACACACTTTAACCCTCTATGGGACATAGTCATTTATAAATGATGCTAATAAAATAGTAACGTTCAACCAAAAAACAACAACAACAACAAAAAAAAACATTAAAGCTGCAGTAGGTAACTTTTGTAAAAATGTATTTTTTACATATTTGTTAAACCTGTCATTATGAGATAATCTGTGAAAAAATCAAGCTCCTCTGGCTCCTCCCAGTGGTCCTATTGCCATTTGCAGAAATACACCGCTCCCAGTAAGAAACAACCAATCAGAGCCAGGAGGAGTGTCTTAGCAGTGTCAATCAAGCTCTTGTGCGCGCTGATCACACCCCTCTCATGCACAGCGCGTACAGGCGTTCAAATTCAAGATTACCGGTGTGCCGCAGCTTTGCTTATGGCGGACAAACAATCCAAACTGCCAATTCCTCGAGTGGCACCTGCTCATAAAATAAAGACGGGTAAACGGAAAAAGACAGATGACGATGATAAAAAAGCCAAAAAGAAAGAATTAGATAGAGCCCGAAATAAAACGAGGGTAAATATCGGAGCGGCTTTTCCGAGGTGGAGGGAGCTACGTGTCCTGAAAGGATTAAAAACCGATGCAGAGTTAGCCACATTTCTGCTTGACAAGTAAGTATCCCTGCTTGATTTGTTTCATTTTTTAAGAACTACACAACTAAGATAATTTCAAAACAGGCCTGACAAATTATGTATGGCATGGTTTCTTGTAGATTTCAGGGTGGTCCTTTGCATACTGTAACGTTAGTTATGTTATATTATCTTACTAACTATTTATTACTTATAGAAATAGTGCAACGTCATATAGTTACATGTATTGCAAAATACGTAATGTTTTGAGGACCAAGTTTGTAGTCAAAGTATGGGCAGGCCATAGTCAATGTAAATCATATTGTTGATGTTTCGTCCGTATCAGTGAATGTGCCATAACGGTTTATCCGCCGTCATCGGTGGCCCTGCTTGCTTACTAGCCTGCGCGTTCACGGCAGGCTCCGTTGACATGGGGGAGGAGCTGTGGAGGGAGGGCTGTAGCGCAGCAGAGAGAAAGGGGGAGTGACCTGTGAGTTGTGGTTGTTCAAATTTTCAGGCTAAGTCAACGTTTTCTAAAAACTCCCTACTGCAGCTTTAATATCATAATATAGAAAATCTATTTGCCATGTGCTTTACATTTTTGGCAACAAGGAAGTGAAGAAGACATTAGCACATGTTAGGTCACATGCTGTCAAGGCTCCATAAGTAGTTCATTTTAGACTAGAATATATATATATATTAGGGGTGTAACGGTACACAAAACTCACGGTTCGGTACGTACCTCGGTTTTAAAGTCACGGTTCTGTACAGGTTCGGTACAGCAGGTGGGGAGAAAACTAAACATAAAATTGCTTTTTATTATTATTATTAAACAGTGGTTTAATGAACAAATTGTTTTTTGTCTTTAAATATATTAAAATACATTATAACTAAGTTTCTTAAGAATAAAAAAATGATCTCTGCTAATGCTATAAACTTTAACATTATGCCCTTACTTGAACATTATGCTACTATAAGCAGTGGTTCCCAAACTTTTTAGCTTGGAGTACCCCCTGAAGGGATTACCATCTATCTGCGTACCCCCTCTCTTCCACTTCGATTGCAGTCACACCTTTACCATTAAGGGACAACATTTGCCCCCTAAATTGATTTTCCAGTGCATTTTTTTTTTTTACCTTTATGAATAATTTTTTTAAATAAATAATGTTTTAAATAAAAAATGTTTAAATATTAAACTAAAACCGCCAGTAGGTGGCAGCAAGTCACTGTTTTTATGAGTGAGTCATCGAGTCATTCATTGAGTAATGAAGCAAGTGACTGTGAATGAATCATTGAATCATTGACTCTCACGATTCGTTCAAAGCCGCAGAATTGTTCGCGAAACACAGACGTGTGTTGTAGTTCTGCTTTGTTTTTCGTTAGAACTATTATTTCATTGCAAAATAGAGTAAATAGGCTACTACTGTGTTTAAAATGTACGTTTTGTTTTTTGACCTGTTGTAATGTCACGTTTACAGTCATGTGGATATTTGGGAACAATTGCGTTCTTGCTCGTTATCATCATTAAACACAAGAACTCACACAAGGTATGTTTTTGTATCAGAGAAAGTTTGATTCTTAAATCGAAATGTATCCACTATCTGTGTCTATATTTGTTCTTCATGCGAGTAAAAGCTAAATCCCCACTTTTACAAAGGTGCATTGTCGAGAACGACAGTAAATTTAGCGCGATTTAATATAGCCTAATCATTTCTACATTTTCATGACAGATTTATATAAACATACATTAAATAATAAAGACATCACTAATACAGTGCATATATTAAGCGAAAGAGTTCATTTGTCTGGCGAACTAACAAACTTTGGACATTGAATGGCTTTTCTGAGGTAAATATGACATTGTTTACAAGCGGTTTTATTGACGTCTTTCAGCCGTTGAAACACTGATTGAGCGATTACAAGAGATATTATACGTTTCAGTAAGTTGCACTGTATCTTTTAACATACCTTTAGATGTTCATTCATGTTTATTCTGTAACTAGTATTAAAGAGGAAGAGATGATCGCGTTCACTCGCGTTGCCGGTTGAACTGAGGCGCCTGTACAGTGATCTGCCACGCCCTTTTCTACAGTCTATGGTCGCGCCACATCAAAGCGCATCAAAATGGCATTTTCTGTTTAAATTTCGTGATTTCGAGTACAGAATTCGAAGGGATGACACTTTGTTTCTTAAGTAACAAAACGCAGAGCTTATTGCGACTATTGGTGGTTAATGGTGTTGCAATAAGCCCTGTGAAACGGTTACGAATACGTGTACAGTCTATGGTTACACCCCTAATAATATATATATATATATTAAATATCATTATACACCCAAATGTGCTTTCTAAAGTTCTTGGTCATTTTTAATGCACCTTTTGCAAAAATAATAACTCAAAGTACAAAAGATCTGTGTGTCATTCACAAATGATAAAGTTCTTTAAGGGGATACATATTTTCTGTGTAGCTGGCACTATTTTTCAGTACTGGCAGGCAGTATAATAGTCTTTTTGCCTGTTTTAGGTTGATGTTTGTAAGTTTTATAGAAGACAGAGAGGAAAAGCTGAACCTTTTCCAGAAAGTATTGATGATAGTGATGGCAGTGCAATCAGAAAATGAGATCATAGAAAGAAAGGAAGAAGTCGAGGATCAAGGAGGATAGAAGCAGTGAGGGTGAGGGTAGAGATGAAGAATATAATGGAAGTCAGGCATTTGGGTACATTATCCTATGCAAGTATCCATACTACATGGTCAGATGCTATTGCCATTACACTGACAAGCAGCAATGCTCCAAAAATGATGACTAAACGGGTCAAAATCGAGTTACGTGTGGATAGTTTGGGGTACACTGTTGATTTTCTTGTTGATTTTCACTTGTGCTACAATGATTGATTTGGAATTCCAAGAAAGGGATAGTTCACCCAAAAATTAAATTTCTGTAATCATTTACTCACCCTTGTGTTTTTCCAAACCTGGATGAGTTTCTTCTGTTGAACTAAAAAGAAGATATTTTTTAAGAATGTTGGTAACCAGTATTTTTTTTCCCTACTATGGAAGTCAATAGCTACCGTCTGGTTACCAACATTCTGCAAAAATATCTTTTTAGCTCAACAGAAGAAAGAAACTCATACAGCTTTGGAACAGTTGGGGCAGTTGTGGCCTAATGGTTAGAGAGTTGGACTTGTAATCTGAAGGGTGCATGTTCGAGTCTCATTACCAGCAGGAAATGTACGTGGGGGAAGTGAATGAACAGTGCTCTCTTCCTCTCTCATTACCCACAACTGAGGTGCCCTTGTAACAGCTGTGTGTGTGCACTTGGATGGGTAAAATGCAGAGCACAAATTCTGAGTATAAGACACCATACTTGGCCACATGTCACTTCACATTTTTTAAACAACATAAGGGTGAATAAATGATACAATTTTCATTTCAATTTTTTTAACTAACACTTTAAAGACTTTTTAAATACTTTTTGAAACACTAAGACATGGTTTCTTTACTTTCCAGGCAGTGAAATTGCATTTTTACATGTGAGTTCCAAATGAAATAGTAGCATAAGATGAAATGTAATGTCACTGACAAAATGTTTTTTGAAACACTAAGACCGTTTCACTACTTTTCAAATAGTGAAAATGCATTTGAATGAGTATGAAGTTTCAGACAATTTGCCGAAAATAATTTACCCTAATAGGACAAAGTCAGTAAATGAAAGCAACACCCTAAAAAAGTCAAATTCAGATTTAGAATACTAATTTTGGAAAATGATTTTAGTCTTAAATAAATGTAAAATATAAAGTTTTTTTCTAGCTGTGATTTCACAATTAGCCCCATAGAGGGTTAAAGGAATAGTTCACTCAAAAATGAAAACTCTTTTATTATTGTATTTTAGTTTATATAACATATTTTCAGAGAAGTGTGAATATTCTGCTGAAAATCCCCCTCTGTGTTATACAGGAGAAAAAAAGTCATATGGGTTTGGAATAACATAAATGTGCGTAAATGATGACAGATTTTTTGTTTTGTTTTTGGGTGATCTATCCCTTTAAGACAAACCAAAATAGTTCAGTAGGTTTTCCTTGTAGTGTAACATACTAATTCCAATCCTTTATGCACCCTTTTGTTTTAAAATTGATAACTATGATTTTGGAAAAAGTATAGCGAAATACTGAAAGGTAAATACACTGTTGGATTTGATCATTTATTAACCCTGAATGTTCAAATAGTGGAGATTTAGTCTTAGGTACTGACAGTTCCACTTTTGTTTTCTGGTCATAGCAAAAAAGAATAAATAGGACTTCAGTGCATCTTCATTTCCTCAAACAATTCCAGTTTTGTTATGACATGCGCACAATCATACACATACACGCACAAATTTGCTAAAAGGCAAGATAACCTCACTGCAACTGTTAGTAAAATGCATTATCAGCTGTACATACTTTTGTCCTTCAAAATTGAAGACCAGTTCTCAGACACTCCATAATAGGACAAGAAAAACCTGTGTCTATCACCTTGTCACTGTTTCTGACATCCTATTCCTGTCATTGTGCACAATGGTTCAGAATACAAGCAGAATATCCAAGAACCTGAGAGTGTATGGTGCTCTGATGTCGGTTCTGCATACATTCATATAGAACCAGTAACTGGTGATTAGATGTTTTCATATTAACTATATTGATGACAGAACTGCAAAAAATACAATTGTGTGCAATCTTTGATTCATTATTTGAGCAAATATTTCAGAATTTTTCTCATTTAATTGAATGATATGCACTGTCAAACTCATTGTAGATAAAAACATCCTTCAGGGCTTCTTCATAAAGCAAGATTTCCTGTGGTGAATTTTCTCATCAAAATTATTTGACTAACTTGGTGCTTTTTGAGCAATGCTGTCTCATTCCAATAAATGGACATTTCAGACAGAATAGTCTGTAGTGAGCTCTGATTTACATTCAAAAGGGACAAACCAAGGCTTGACAGCTTTGGCCGTCCATCCAGCAGGCGGTGTTTGACCTCTTTAGAGGATGCTGGGATGTCAGTCAGACGTTCTGTTCCAAAGCAGGTTCTAGAGGTACAGCAGCCGCAGCAATATAGTGGTTGTTATCCAGTCTCTCGCTCTGCTGGCTCTCAGGGGGAGGAGCCTCCTTGCAGCACAAGTACTGCTTCCAGATCCTCTGGAACGCAGTACGAAATTTCTTGATGCGGAAAGCGTAAACGATGGGGTTGACGGCAGAGTTGCCATGGGTGAGCAGAATGGCAATATAAATGAGGAACATGGGCTTCTCATACTTCGGACAGAAGAGCGTGATGCAGTTCATAATGTGGAGAGGAAGCCAGCTAACAGCGAATAGGAAAAGGACTAGTGCCAGTGACTTCGCCAGCTTCAGTTCTTTGTCGTAATACTTGTTCGGTTCAGAGTGGCTGGACACCTTTTTATTCAGCTGTTTGTGGATCATGTAGAAGATTTCAGAGTAAATGATGAGCATGAAAAGAAGCGGGGGAAGCACCCAACCAAAGAAGTTGAAGTAGACCATGTACTCCATGCTGATGACGTTCTCAAACTGGCAGGTGACGATGAGGTCAGGGCCGATTGAGCCGTTGTTACGTTGCAGGTTGTGTAAATTGTTCCAGCCCAGCATGGGAGTCAAGCCGACTATGAAGGCCACCGTCCAACACATGAATACTGCAATTCCAGCTCGTTTGGGAGTGACCACTCGTTTATAACTACAAAACAAAACAAGAGTTTTGCAATCAATTTCAATAAAAATTTGAATCCATTTATTAATGTTATGCACTACTATTAATGCAATTTCAGCAATATTATTATTTCAAAATGTGCTGCAAAGAAAACACATGCATCTTCACAATATGTCAAGTCACTTTTATTTATATAGCGCTTTTTACAATGCAGGTTGTTTCAAAGCAGCTTTACAGAGATATTCCAAGAAATATAAGGCTAAATTCTGTATAATTAATACTGGTACAGAATTGGTCACTTTGCAAATCACTTGAAATCAGGTGTATAGTCTTTGAATGACCAAGGCCAGCTTCTTTTACCTGCTGTCTAACTTTAATTAAGAGCCAAATTGTGACAAAGTACCACCACGAGAAAGCACATTTCAATCGAACCCACTCCCTCTCATCCTCAGTTTTGGGGGTAACACATTAAAAGTAATGCAAGTTTTGTAATCAGATTACTTTTTTCAAGTAACTAACTAGTAAAGTAATGCTTTTAAAGTAATTACTTTTAAATTTACAACAAAATATCTGAGTTACATTTTCAAATAAGTAACGCAAGATACTTTGTTTTCCATTTAATGACTGACACCTCTCCTGTCCCCATGTTGAGAGAAATTGGAAATGCAGAGGCATTGTGTACACTGTGTAAAAATGATGGTTATTCTAGACTAAATGTGAGCATACATTTACTCATTTACTTCTCCTGCATCCTATTCTTCTGTATTCCAGAATGGCAGCACAGATGAAAGGCTTGTTTGTTTGAACTGCTTTGCCGTTTGTTTGCCCTTTACTGTACAGGCGTTAATTTGCATTCCTTCAGCGTGAGGCTTATTCATATCACTTGTGCAAGGGCCTTTGCATCTGCCAAAATAGAACTTTGTTGTTATAAAGACAAAGAAACAAAGAAACAAACAGCCTGGCCCAGATGACAAAAAGTAACGCAAAAGTAATGTAATGCATTACTTTCCATAAAAAGTAATTAAGTAATGCAATAAGTTACTTTTTTAGGGAGTAACAATATTGTAATGCATTACTTTTCCCAACACTGCTCGTCCTTCAATACATCTTCTCCAAGATGCCATCGTTTATCTGAGATTCTAGGTCTCTCTCCAAACTCGTCTTTTGTGTGAATGATTTCACAACAAAGGTACCTGTGATGTAATGGCAGACTTTCAAGTCTCTGCAGCTGTCTGATGAATTCCACACAAAGGTGCTTTGAGTCAATAGACTCTGTTTGTTAAAGGGTTAGTTCACCCAAAAATGAAAATAATGTCATTTATTAATCACCCTCATGCCTTTCCACACCCGTAAGACCTTCATTAATCTTCGGAACACAAATTAAGATATTTTTGTTGAAATCCGATGGCTCAGTGAGGCCTCCATAGCCAGCAATGACATTTCCTCTCTCAAGATCCATTAATGTACTAAAAACATATTTAAATCAATTCATGTGAGAACAGTGGTTCAATATTAATATTATTAAGCGACGAGAATATTTTTGGTGCGGCAAAAAAAAAAAACCCAACTTATTTAGTGATGGCTGATTTCAAAACACTGCTTCATTAAGCTTCGGAGCGTTATGAATCAGCGTATCGAATCATGATTTGGATCGCGTGTCAAACCGCCAAACTGCTGAAATCACGTGACTTTGGCGCTCCGAACCGCGGATTCATAACGCTCCGAAGCTTCCTGAAGCGGTGTTTTGAAATCGGCCATCACTATATAAGTCGTTATTTTGTTTTTTTGGCGCACCAAAAATATTCTCGTCGCTTTATAATATTAATATTGAACCACTGTACTCACATGAACTGATTTAAATATGTTTTTAGTACCTTTATGGATCTTGAGAGAGAAAATGTCATTGCTCCCTATGCAGGCCTCACGGAACCATCGGATTTCAACAATATCATCTTAATTTGCATTCTGAAGATTAACGAAGGTTTTACGGGTGTGGAACGGCATGTGGGTGAGTAATAAATGACAGAATTTTCATTTTTGGGTGAACTAACCCTTTAAGATTAAGTAGATGTTTTTTGTTCGAATCATTGCTTGAATGTGCTTTTATTAATGATGAATTGTTTCATCTCAGTATTCATACTCTTTTACATGATTTCTGTACCCCAGAGCCTATTACTCTGTTTTCACTCATGCATACTGTAGGTCCAAGAGAAGCACTGTTTGCTCTGTTCTTAAGTTGCTATGACTAAATTAACAGTTTTCTGATTGTACAAAAATAGATGGTTGCATTTGGAAAGCTGTGATGCATGACTACACTTTATACAGAATAAGAACCATATGCACTATTGAAGAGTAGAACAAATAAATAATAAAAAAAATATTTGTAACATTGTTACAATGTAACATTCTGCATTAGTACAGCCCAGTAGACCACGGAACTTTAGTATATTTTACTTAGGGATAGTTCACCCAAAAATGAAATTTCTGTCATTAAGTACTCGCCCTCATGTTGTTCCAAACACGTAAGACCTTCGTTCATCTTCGGAACACAAATTAAGATATTTTTAATGAAATCTGAGTGTTTCAGAACCACATATAGCAGCAATGTCATTGCACCTTTTGAGATCCAGAAATGCATTAAAGACATAGTTAAAATAGTCATGTGACTACAGTGGTTCAACCTTAAATTTATGAAGCGACGGGAATACTTTTTGTGCGCAAAAACAAAACAAAAATTCAACAATTTCTTCTCTTCTATGTCAGTCCCTTACGCAGTTGACGTAGTGAACGCAGTGCAGAGCTTCCGTGTTTACGTCTGAACTGATGTCTTTAATGCCTTTCTAGACCTCAAAAGATGCAATGACATTGCTGCCTATGTGTGGTTCAGAAACCCTCGGATTTCATCAAAATATCTTAATTTGTGTTTCAAAGATGAACGAATGTCTTACGGATTTGGGATGACATGAGGGTGAGTACTTAATGACAGAAATTTTATTTTTGGTTGAACTAACCCTTTAAGCTCACCTTTCCATTATTCTGGGTTTATAACCGATGGAACTTGTGGAATTCATATAGGCTAGATCGAATGCTGCTATCAGTGAGAAATATTAGATAAGATGATACACTATATTTACTCAAATTGTTATGCTGATAATATAATTTGCAATGTAAAACAATTCAATAAATGAGAAAAAGCTAAATATTATTTTTCTCTAATGACCCCACTGTAGGCCTTCTATTTGATATCTTGTGTTTTCATCTATTGTGCACAATGGCTGATCCGACAGGCATTCTTCGCTCAGGGCAGCAACTCAATACACTTCTCAGACACACTTCACTTCTTTATAGCTCTTTCACGACAGTTTCATGGGATTGTTTTTGCTCTCCACTTGCCCATCTTAAAATAAATGGTTTTGTAGGAGGTAATTTTTTTCCATGTAGCCCCCGTGTTATATTTCCCTCACACCTTTGCTATGTGTCTGCCCACAAACCACCTCACAAAAGTGTTGAAGGGGTGGATTTTATGTTAATTTTGGCATATACTTAGTACAGGTCATGGTAATTAAGCCGGCAAAATCACAAAATTAAATGCAAAGTTATAGAATAAACTCATCTGGGATTTGAACACAGGACTCCAATGTTTGATGCATTACAAATAAAAAAAAGAGCACAGAACTATATTTTCCACACAAAAAGCATCTTTAAAAATGGAATGGCTTTTAGTATGTTGCATTTAGCTCCTCTGGGGAGAAAGGGTCACCCAGATATAGAGTCTGTAAATAGGATAGCTAGAACTTAAAAGCAGATAGTGTATGCATTTTGTGCCCTAAAGAAATAAATAAGCCCATGTGCGTACTGAGCCAGGTGCAGCTTTTAAGCTGTCGAACAGTGAATTGTTGTGATGAAGAGTTGAAATGTGGAATGTTTTTTGAATTTTGTCTATGATCTCTCTGACACTTGACATTAAGTGATAAGCACAATACAAAAATAAGGAACTAACAACCAAAAAACAATCTTATACCACTTATAACAAAGAACATAATACCTGTTCTGAAAAATGAAAATAAGAGCCTGTTAAGATCCTTTGACATGGTGCTTACTGCTAACTTAAAGACACATTCTCTATGAATGATTAAAATCTATGGAAAGCTCTGCAAATATATGGTGTAAGCGGTGTAGAAATGTATGAGTCATATTATGTCATCAGCTCAGGTACACGTGGTTTCTTCAATATATCTCTAAAGCAACAAAAACTGCATGTTACTTAAAAACAGTCTGGCCAGACAGTGGGGCTAATTGGATGATTATGATTATTCTTTATAATTAATTAACTAATTAACTGTTAATGTAATATTTTTCATCATTTGCGTTCCAGGAAAGTGCACGTCACAAATTTGCTTACATTTTAGTGACATACAGAATAGTATCCTACAAAATATTTCTTCCATTTACGTCATTATTTTTCATTGTTTTATTCGGACCCCACTACACACACACACACACACACATCCCATACTAATATATATATATATATATGCTACATTGCCAATGTGTCAACATAACGTAGCCATACAGCAGAAGTAAATCTGCACCAGAGGGACTGAGAATGATAACTGTACCTGGTTGGGATCTTGACCCTCAGGTATCGGTCGATGGCTATAGCGAGCAAAGCGAGGATAGAACTTTGGGTCAGAACCAGCACCGTGCACGCCACCAGCAGACAGCTGTAGAAGTGAGTCTGGAGTCCGATACTTATAGTTATCGCTAGTGGTATGACCAGCGCTCCTACTGCAATGTCCGCGAGCGCCAGAGAAACAATGAAGCAAAATGTAGTATCTCTCAGGGATTTATTAATTTTTACTGCCCAAACCACCATCACGTTTCCTATCACGGATGACACGGCGATCAACACCTCCATGCCCATGTAGAGGGCTTTGGCCGCGGAGAGGTCCTCGGGCATTCTTCTGCTCGTCGGGAATTGATAAGACGATGAATATCCTCGCGTCAATGGGTTCCAGTGAAAGTGATGTGTAAATTGATTAACTGTAGTAGTCCAGAGAAAAATCCTCCCATTAAAGCGTTGCCCCTCAAAAGACTAGCTGTATTCCACACATACCTATTTACATTCGGAAATGGAACGCGAGAAGAATAATCCTCACAAACCATAAAAAAGTGACTTGCAAAATATTATGCTGAAAATATTGACTAGTTTTGGCGTTTTCTCCTCGTTTACTACAACGCCTCTTTATTGGATCCACCTGCGCTCGTGCGAGACAGGCGCGCGCCACTTATTCAGCCCACAATCATACAAATACATTTCTTCGTGTCACCTACAACTGTCCGGCAGTTTTCTGGATGTCCAAACAGTAGGAAAATAAATTAAAAGGCGCACCATATTTGTCCCTGGATATGTGAAACAAGATATTGTCCAGAGCGCGGGTCGTTTCCAACACTCCCGTGCTATGCGGTGCCCCAGAATAGCTGTCGATGGGTAGAGCCCTTTGTCTCACCCATACTCGGCACTTAGCAATTTAAAGCATTTTTAGGAACAAAATACGTCCCAACTAACCCGCGTAGATTATTCTTTTGTGAAAATGCCAATCCCAGTGGTCATTCCGTTTTCCTTTGACAGGAGAAAAAAAACACCAGCCCCAGCACCGCACCGCCTATTTTTGGCTCCTTCTTTGAGAATGTCTGAGGGACAACCTGCGTTGGCTACTTTCTTTTGTAGAGAGCCTGAACTACTTTTCTCATCATTGTATTTGTCTTCAATCAAAGTTTAACTCGAGATAAAGAGTGAGGCTGACCGTGCCCCTTTTTTATAGTATAATATTAGTGTTCACTATAAAATGAGATATTGCACCCATGAGAGTGGAGGGGAAGTGACAGTGGCTGATAAGCAGTGACTAAATTTAAACGCTCAAACGACACCCCGTAGAAGATAGTTCTAAAGAAGAGAAACTATAAAGAAGATAGTTTCTCTGTCTGTAGCTGATAAAAATCTCTAGTTTTTGAGGTGAATTATAATGAAGTCTTCCTCCATCTGACATCCTGGTCAGGATTTCTCCAGCTTTTGAGTGTGAGCTCAGAGACAAAGCACAGAGGCCCTCCACGATAGATGCAGGTGATTTAGCAAGTAAAAAAATTCATGGCATGAGAAAGCTGGCTGAACTGCAGTGCCTGTCTCATTTCCATAAGAGAAATTTCTGGATCATCCATCATGAGTGGTGAATCCATTCATGCATTTCACACAGAATTACAACATTTATCCTGTCGATTCTGAGGAAAGGTGCGCCACATTCCTCTAATGTGACTAATCATGACTACGCAGGAAAGACTTTTATATAGCAGCGTTAAGTTTTAAGGTGCTTTATTGGCATGACAAATATTTGTTCATTCATATTGAAACAATGTTTCCAGCTTATATGCATACAGATGAAACAATGCAAAACATAAATTAAGAAAAAAGGACACTTTTTAAAATTATTTTAGAAAATTAGTTTAATTGGGAAATAAAAAGCACATTGAAAATACATTAGTTATGCCAGTGCTTCATGACATAAACTCATGTGGGATTCTACAATTCTCCAGTGTGCTCTAGGTAGGACGTAATATCAATAGTCAGATCAATGCACAGCTGTGCAGTCACTAATTATTCAACCATACCTGCAATAAAACAAATAATATGACTGAATAAGTTGTGAGGCCCTTTTTGTGTCCTATAGGAGCAGATTCACTGTCCCTGGGAGTTGGAAAATCTTGATGGCAAACAGTTTATCTACATATATAGTAGATTGCTGTAGTAAAACCATAGCCGAGCAGGACCACATCAATAGATCTCACACAAGGGATGACAAGAAATTAGCAATCAGCAAACAATTAAACAAACAGACTGCTTAGGATTCTCAAGATGATAAGTGTGTTTATTTTGTTTTGCATACTGGATTACAATGGAAAATCTTTCAGGCTCAAAGCTGTTTAACTGTTTGTTGACATTGAGCTCAGGCCAAAAGGTCATATGCGGGGAGTGAGAGGTCAGAGAATGAAACCAAGAGCTCAAATCATATTGTTATATATGGCAATGGACCTGATGGTGTTATTTTCTTAGCAAAAATTACAAATATCATTTCAATGAATATTTTTATATACAGAAATATTTTTTTTGTAAAAATATAAATAATTATTATTACTATTATAGTGTTATTTGAATAAATTCTGTATATTCCGTCTTTTGCATTTTCTTTTTATGCAGCTATAATCTAAAAAGTCTTTGGCAATAAAAAAATAGAGCATACAATAGTGCTGCGAGAAAAAGTTTAGTAACCTTTGTTAAAACTCCTGCATTAATTGCTCAAATGTGATCTGCCAGTGGCAGTAACAATAATAGACAAACACAATTTGCCTAAACTAACAACACCCAAACAGTTGTCCTGTGGTCCTTGTCAATACTGAACACATTGTCTAAACATTTACCTAACTGATGACCAGCTCCTCTCAGGATACAGTAAACACTTCCCAGACTGACAGTAGGGTAACAATCCCAATGACTAATGACTAAGACAGCGCGGACTAGAGAATCTGACCATCTAACATGCTTTTATGCTTATTTAGTCAAATGAAGCAGAAATCTGTTAAGTTTTACTCGACCTGACCGCAGTCTTGGCACAAATATGTCCCTGATTCACCTTGCATATCCCAAGGATTGCAAGAATATCCACCCAGAAGGCATGAATTGAGTGAGGTCCCTAAAAAGAAACAGCTGAAAATGTAACGTGGTAAGCACTTTTGTAACCGCAAGGCCATCCCCCTGAGACTCATTTGTGTAGATTTTTTTAATGGCTGAGCCATTTTGTGTCCAGCTCCATATCAACCATATACGCATGCCTAAAAATGCTTTGAGGATGTGTTTGTAGTAATTAAGCAGACATAGAGATGTGCAGCTGTTTGTGTGTTTCTCTCACTTGCAATCCCTCCCTAAGGAACATTTGCTATGTCCACAGTTTGAGAGCAGCACTTTACCAAGAGCAGTATTTGCTTATTCACCTTAAAGACCCACTCAGATTGTCCGCACTGCTGGGTTTTCTTTAGCAAACATCTGGGCTTTGCACAGTTGCAGTTGACATTATTAAACTCATGTCAGCTGCTTCTATTTCAGTCTCCTTAGTCAAGACACCTTTCAAGACCTGTTAACACCCCACAAATGCTTTTTTTTTTTTAAGCAACTATCAAGAGCGAATCATGTCATAAAGGACTGACTCTTTTAAATGTCACTACAGAGACCTGCGCTGTAGCATCAGAACATTCACTTAAACTTACACAGACCCTAAAATTGTGCGATTAGAACAGGAAGAAGCAAATGTATATTCATGTAAACAAGTGATCAAGACCTTACCTGTTTTACAAAATGCTTGTTGTGGTTGTTTATGATTGTATTTTTTCTTTTATTTCTTTATTTATTCATCTTGTTATTTCTGACTTTTAATGCATTTTAAATATTGCTGTCTGGTTGAAAGAGCTGGGAGAATTAGGAAGAAAGCATTTGTGATTAGGTTAAAATTTGGTAAATTTGGATAAGGGGACAAACCATGGGGAAATTTGAGCTGTGGTGCATGGTTAAGATATCTCTGGATTACAGTTAGGACACTTTCCAAAGAGGGAAATTTCCAAAGGGGAAATTTGAACTGCGTTGCATAGATAAGATATTTCCAGAAGGGGGATTAGGGCTGTGTGGCACAGTTTGAGGTGTCTTGGCAAAAGGGGAGATTGAAACTTTGTTTATCAGTTTGAAGTGCCTTAACAGGGAGAGCTAGACAGCGGTCCTGTCGTGTGAGGAAGATCCATTTAGATCCGTTCTTATGGATAGATCCGTTTAGATCCACTCTGACGGACAACAACAACAACAAAAAAAAGAAAAAAACTCCCTGAAACTTCCTAGCTCTTCCATTCAGATTTTCCATTCCATTCAAAATTTCTCTGTTTTTACTGTTATTTCTATTCCTTATGTTCTATTTTTATTATTCTTCTTTATGTAAAGCACTTTGAATTTCCATTGTGTATGAAATGTGCTATACAAATAAATTGCTTTGCCTTGCCTTTATGGCTGTGTAGTAGTAAGCATGATGCCTCTTTTTAGACACTTTGAAAGGATAGTATTATCGAATATAGTTACCCTAGTTCCGGTCCTTGTTTCTGATTGGCAGAGCCGTGTTCCTAGATTGCAGATATACATTATGTTTCCATCCAAAGTTGCAATTTTAACTTATGCACAAAATTGGAATATTGCGTAAAACATTTGTGAATAAAGCATTGTTTCTATCCCATGTGTTCAAGAGAACAAAGTCGTCACTTCCTGGGAAATTGGCGCAAAATATCTGTATCAGAATTTTAAAAATTTTGCCAATCAGAATCCAGCCGACATTAAAGAGCTCCAGCGTTTTTAAAAGGGAGACGACATAAAAGCAGCATGTGCCTAAAATAAACAGAATGTTATCGTTGTTGATGTGAATGCCAGAAATATAGTTATTATTACAGTGCTCCATCTTGGTGTGAACGGGACTTCAGTGGTGGGGAATTACTTTCTGTACATTACATCGTTAGTCCAATAGGTGGCGACAAGTCTTTATGAGTGAGTTGAGTCATTTACTCAACCAATTCATTCAAAAACAGATTCATTCATGAATTAAACAAGTGACTGTTTTTTATAATTGAGTCATTAAGTCATTCACTTAACCGATTCATTAAAAATACTGATTTAGTAAGGAAAAAAACACAACAGCTCCAGTGCATTGCTCAGAGACGTGCGGTGGTGAATTCTACTTTGGATTTGTTTGGAACTACTTTCGATCACAGAGCGAAATTTGTGTTTAAAATGCAAGTTACTCAGTATTAACTTCTTGCTTTTTGAACTGTTGTATAAAAGCAATATCACACTCTCAATTCAGATGTTATTCGTGATTACCAGTGGCATAAGGCAGACTCACTGATTCCACCACAACAACAGCATTCTTGATTGCATTCTTGCTTGCTTACCACCTTATTTTTCAGGTAAGAGTGGGCACGGCCATTTGTAATTTGAATGTGTCTGGCTTCCAGTGTTATTCTCTTCCAGTTATTTTTAGCTGTACAAAACAGCTCATTATGCTGCTTGATATTGCAAACTGGTATTTCTTACCATATTATTTTAATGTATTGTCTTAATTATAAATATGCTGGATTGTAGCTCAAACAGTTTTACAGTTTACTGCACTTTGATATTCTTCTCGTTATTTCCCTATAGTGGCTAATAAATTGGAAGTCTCATACATTCACAGAAAACAACTTACTTCCACGTTGAAAGATAGGGTGGATAAGCATTAAGGCCCAATCCCAATTCTACCCCTTACCCCTTACCCCTTCCCCTTTCCCCTTTCCCCTTCCCCTTTGTTTCGCGCGTTCACGTGTAGGGGTAGGGGTGTCCCAATTCTCATTTGGTTGGAGGGGAAGGGGTAGGGGGAAGGGCCAGGTAGCCCTTCAAATGAAGATTTTTCGGGACCACACTTCAGACGAAGGGGTATGATAAATTTCCAACATGGCTGACCAAGCGAGCAGAGAGACCCATAAATGTAAGTATTTTTTTTACGGTAAACAGTATTTTAGCAATAAATAATCACTTGTTTTATGTTGCCTTTAATCTTGTGTTCATGTATACGGTTATGTTCTCCGAAAAAAGATTTGTTAAAATCGCTATGAAAAAAGTTCGCTAATGTTTTTTACTTTATGATAGTTCCACAACATATTTTTTTATATTTTATTGAAACCCGCGTTGATTTGACAACATAAATTCAAATCCGGTGGCAGCTAACTTGTCTTTTTGCCGTATGCCTGATTAATGTATTGTTTTGTTGTGGTTACATCCATAAATACGTGTACGTTACATGATATAAACAAAAAGTGCATTCAGTTTGCGTGCTTATTCATCAGTATTGTATGTTCTGTATCAACCAGGGACTCCTGAGGAAACACGCAGGCTCATCTGTTTTCGTGTAACGGTCTAGTAGTGGTGTCCCATTTCTTAGGGGAATATTTTCAGCCCTACCCCTTGACACTCTGTTTCAAGGGGCAAGGGGAAGGGGAAGGGGTATAAAATAGAATTGGGATTGGGCCTAACTAACGTTGCCAGTACCCCTAAAGGGTGAGGTATTTCCCATAATAACTGACATTAAGATTCAAGATTATGACTTTACATATAACAGTGACTATAAATGATTGTTTAATTACACATTCCAGTTTTCCGCTTTTTAAAGTAAAGCCTCTGTGAAGAGCGTGACCTCTTGAAGAGCTGCCAGCTCTCCTCTCTACTGGCCTGGATAGTGGAACTGCCAGATTTCTCTCTACGAAGAGTGAGAGCAGCTTGTCATCACACTCCTAGATTACTAAAGCTAGAAATATCAGCAGATGGCCCCTCAGCAAGACTGCTGGCAGATAAGAAAACGAGGTAGCTGAATTTTTATTAAGCTAAAATGGCGGGGAAAAGAAAAGAAGAGAATCTTCAAACATGCTTTTGTAGAGAACATTTTCTTGATTGCATTGTCAGAGTCAGCCTCAAAGGGTGTTCACGTCTTTTTGAGGTAACCATTACTCATTTTCTACCTTATGCCAAGCACATCTTTATGTGAAGTGTGTAAACTTAGTACTGAAATGGTACTAATTACTTATTTTATTTTTATTTAGTTTATTTTAATCATTTTGTATATTTAAATTTATATTTGATATGATTTTCTCACCCAGTCAATTGAAATTTCAGTCAGGGCTCTGTTCTAAATGGCCAATTTTCCACTTCATTCTGTCCATAACAGGAAGCTGGATGACATGGTTTTTCGAGGCTATTACTGCACTTCATCTCTGAGATTCATAGAATTCGTGGTTGGGGGTCTATGAGTGGGCCGTGTTTTTCTCAGTAGCACAAAGAGACAGCAGGAAAGAGACTGAGCGATGCTGTAGGTCATCATGTAGAACTTCATTATCGTATACCATTCACCAAGCATATTGCCTTAAGGTCTGTTTCTTTAATGTTGCCTCATCTACAGTGCTCCTTTCTTCTTGTTTTGCTCTTTTTCTCACTCACAGACGCACATACACGCACATGGAGATGCTCACTCAGTCTATTCATGAAAATCAAATATTGTAATTAGCTGCTGCTGCAGACGAAAAAGAGCAAATTTGTGTTTTAGAATGAATGTGTTTACATGCACAGTCTTACACCGATTTGAATAAGGTCAAATAAACACAATAAACTGTGCTCTTTCATCAGATAAAGTTCGTAAGCAATGCCTGCCGCAAATGTTTTTCTCATTACCCAGATTTAAAGGTGCAATAGGTGATTCTCTGCAGAAATTTTTTTTTGTTATGCTGGTTGAAAGTTTTCTCATATCCTGATAGCAATCACTGCGTTAAACGGTGTAAATGTATTTTTATAAATATATATTGACTGTGGAAGGCGTAGGGCCATAAAATGTTCGTCCAATCATTATATTCAGTCCGAATGAAACTGCAGAACGAGAGATGGGACACAATACAAAACAGCTCAAAAGAACATCACTGGAATGAAGGTTTATGACTGGGCAAATGCTTTAGGACCCGCGTTTATATTAGAAAAGCTTTCCAGCGCTGGAGAGAGCTAAGAAGGAAGGCCTGAAAACAGACGCGGAGGTTGTTTTGATTCCTTCTTATGTGAGTCACACTGGGTTTTGATTGTCTGGAGCTGCTGTTCTGTTGGCGATTAACAACAAACTCTTGTTTGTATTTACTCTTGTGTACTGTGTATTGATTTTTTGTGCTTCCTTGTCGTTCGTTCATCGTCTGCGGTTTATTTTTCGTGAAGCATTTTGTTGCACATCAGCTGTGATAAACAGACATCCACTCGCATTGCGTGTGTAACAGTGGCCAGATAGTGAGAGTTTTGCAGTTAAACTACTGCACACTGACGCCTGCTAGAGAATGAGGTGTTTAGTGTCATTGGTAGTGCATTCGCCTCGCATGCCAACAGCGATCGGGCTGGGGTTCGAGACCGATTTGGAGCAGGGTGATTAGTATTGGAGTGTGAGTTTTGGAGGCGGAGCAATGAAGAGAGAGGTGGGTTTGTTTGGGTTGATTTCAGATATCAACAGTGTTCAACAACGAATTTGAGAGATCGCATACAGCACCTTTAAGACAGACACCAGTTACGATCACCGCAATCAAAACAGAGGCCACATTTTACAGTTCCTACCGAATCAAAACGAGGTTATGCTGCGTTTATGCCATAACTACCATAATTAAGAGATGGTAACCCGTGATGTTCTAAACGAAGCTGTTCACATCCTCAGACTCGGAATTATGTGTTTTCATGTCAACAGTATCAACACAGAAATGAATCTGCAGCAGTCAGGTACAAGCTATCTAAGTCGTTTACGTCCATATTATTGTAAATTTATTTGCTTTGAGACATGAGGTAGTTTAACGCCATCTCTTTTGACGCTTTGCCGAGAGCAGCTGTCTGTGTGTGCCTTCATGTGTTTTGGAGGCGGCGTGGCTTCGGAGATGCTCTGAAGGGAGGGTGGGATGTTAGCTTGCTATTGCTAGCCTCTCCGAAAATGTCCTATTACACCTTTAACTTGGCATGACATACTTTTAAGGTCTTTAATGTCTGGCAAAAGCTATTAGTTAGCATCCCCATTAATTTCAGTGGCATTTGCTCGTAATTTCTTATAATCATCAGCATTTTTTGTATTTTTTTGTAGCATTTTGTGATTGAACACTCTGCATAAGTGATTGGTATCAGGTGTACTTAGAATCTCTCTGAGACAGACACTCTTTGTGTGAAGCACAGTTTGGTCAGAGGAATGAGAGGCATCATGTCGCACACTGCAAAGAGATTCATTAGTCATAACAAATGTCTCATGGCTGCTAAAGAAACTTGTTAGCAGAAGAATAATGGCTGAGATGATGAACAATGCCATGCAGAACAGTGCACTTCCACTTCAGTTCCTGGCTTCAAGTGGAGTTGTGTGTTGCCAAAGAAGCAGATGAGTAGTATTACACTTCTGTGAGAGAAGTGGACCGTACAGATGATCTGCAGGACGTTCAGCAGGGAGGAAGCTATTATTAGAGAAAGATACAGAAAGAGCGAGAGTAGTGGAAGATAGAGAGATGATAGAGTTAGATAGCAGAAAGAGAAATGGAGAACTAGGAAGCTAGTTTGAAAAACAGATGAGAAGACTGGATAAAAATTGAAGTTAAAGGGCTACAAGGTGTCTGGGATATGACGGGAAAGAGAACAACAAATACACACACTATTTTCAAAATATTATATGCCAAACACATCTGTGTTTGATATACAGAATAAATATGTGCACACATTCATTAACTGTGAGATTATGAACATAACAATTTAACTGCAAAGTACATAAAAAATGTACATGAATTTGAGAATATGTTTGTATTTGGTTTGTTCCCCTTTTGCTTTAAAGGGTTAGTTCACCCCAAAATGAAAATTCTGTCATTAATTACTCACCCTCATGTCGTTCCAAACCTGTAAGACTTTCGTTCATCTTCAGAACACAAATGAAGAACTTTTTGATGACAGAATGCTGTCAGATTTCCTTTCATAAAGAGACTGGAAAACTAATCCATATAAATTGAGTGGTTTAATCCAAATTTTCTGAAGAGACTCGATCACTTGTTATGATGAACAGATTTAATTTAGGCTTTAATTTTTACTCGCATATAAAACTTGATCAGCGAACATAAGCAGAAGCTCAACCTAACCTGAATGACACACAAGAACAACCTCGAAGCTCAAATGTGCTCTGTAACAATGAGGTTCATTCGCAGCACGTTTGAGCTTCCAGAAGAGGTTTGTTCTTGTTGAAGAATTGAACTAACCCTTTAATGACATCTGCACTCGACCTTCATGAATTCCACAAATTTGTGTTAAACAAGAAGACAAAATATTTTAATTTTAACTTCAACTTTGGCATTTAACAATTCATTTTGGAATCCTTTCCTCCGCTTTTCCACTAGCAAATATTCAAATTTCTTTTTTATCTCCTTTTTTGAAAAAATAAATAAGTCAGATCTGTTTTACAGAGGATTGTGTTGGGAATTACGTTGTGCTCTGAGTGAGATACAAAACAAAGAAGATGAGGAACGTTCCCCTGGAAAACACTGGTTGTGGTTTTCTGCTGTTTGGACAAAAAGAAATGATTATTAATGTGATCAGAGGCCCCTACAATTGAGAAGAGAAGAGAAGAGAAGAGAAGAGAAGAGAAGAGAAGAGAAGAGAAGAGAAGAGAAGAGAAGAGAAGAGAAGAGAAGAGAAGAAGATTAAATGCATCCACCATCTGGTGGTTTATCAGCGTTTGCAGGTATCCTAGTGAGTGAGACCGATAACTTACTGTACACACACACACTATAACCCTCCCCCAATTGCACTATACACTGCTGAAGCTATAATTCCCTGATGCATCAGGTGTAAAGCAATAGCTGAGATAAACCATCTGATCCTCACAAAAAATGAGATTATAGGAAAACAACATATGAAAATAAAAATGACCTTGGGAGAGGTGAAATACTCTAAACAGTGGCCAAAACTCATTTTTTCAGAAATGAAAATTGTCTGTGTAGAGCTCATTTCAGATTTAATTAAAGCTTGTGTCCTTTTAGCAAAGAGAAATTACATTTTCTCTCTGGAACTCACTCCTTTTAGCGATCTACATTTGCTGAAGGCCACTAAGAAAAGCAGAGCTCTCAGCCTGTTACCACCTGCTATTTTCATGAAAACACTTTCATTTACTTCATTTAGCGGTCTAATTAATAACATGCATCTGAACATTGACAGGGTAAACAGAGAGAATATGTTGCATCCTGAATGACCTTTGTCGCCCTTTTACTACAAATCATTGGTTATTTTGTGAATGCACATCTTTGTTTGTTTTAACAACTTTAGCAACATGGGGGCATGATGTTGCATTATTTTTTGCAAATTAGAGATACACCTCCCTTCCTCTACACCTCCCTTCCTCTTCAACCTCTGCTGTAGCTTCTGCTGGAAATTATATGTATATGTGGAATAGATCTGAGAGATCTGAAGGGATGAACGGCACTCTCAGGATGGATTGTTGTTTTTGAGAGAGAGCTTATGATTGCTGATTCTGTCTTTTTTATCTTGACCAGAAGTGAGTTTATTTAGACGTAGAACCTTCTCTTTACAACCACAACACATGGGAGACTTTTCAGGTGTGCACGTGTCAGGCGAAAAACAAACGAGCGCAAAAAAAAAAGAAAAAAAAAAGGGTGCCGAGAGAGAAATTGAAAAACTCCGCCCTCTTCTGGAAAGGGGGCCAGGAGCAGCAGCTCATTTACATTTAAAGAGAGACACACAAAAACGGCATGTTTTTGCTCACACCCTAATAGGGTCAAATTTGACAAGCTATAATAAATTATCTGTAGGGTATTAAATGTAATTTTTATCTGTAATTTAATGCAAATGCGAGTCCTGTTCATTTGTACTAGAAAACAGGCACCCTTTTGTGTTAGTTGGCAGAGTACAAATGGAAATGGATAGCATTTAATTGTATATAGAATTACATTCTGGCATTTGTTTTGCGTGCTGTAGCCTTTATCATATTCACATTTGTTGCATATGGGGATTTAAAAGAGAATATATTTTTCCTTTGTAATGAGTTTAATTTAAATATGATATAATTGTTGCAATTAATTTATTTTGGCAACTAATTTAATGTTAAACATTCAGTGTTTAATTTTTCAGTTGCAGGTTTTTAAAACAGATTAAGAAAAAAATTGTTAAATTCACTCAGTATTATCTATTTCACCACTATTAATTGTATTCAGTTGTGTTGTAGGTGTTAAAACAGTCCAGTACTTTATAGTCAAACTCATTTTTTATGTTTGAATAGGATACTGAAGATTTCTGTGCTATCCCAGACTGGTTGCTGGCCCCTGCCAGGCCAACCCTATGAAAATATCCTGGCTCCATCACTAGATTAAATATTTTACATGTTTTTTGTTTGTGGCTGTGGGTGAATTGAACTAAAATATGCAGTGGCACATCCATTGCTCTGGGAAATAAAACTTTTAACTGTTATCGTTTAAGAAATCGTGATTGGAACATGAAATTAATTATGTATTAGTTTAAGATTGCTTTGTGCTGCTCAAGATAGATTTGAAGATTACATCTAAATAAATAAGGTGATATTGTTTGTGTGATATTGTGGTTTACAGATTGCTTTCTGACCCACTGTTTGATTACAGCGTTTTCTATCTAGGGAAAATGGAGAGAGTGTGATTTATATGATTTGAATAAGCTCTGAGGGCTTCATATCTAGCTAACCTCTCGTTTTCTGCCAAAACATCCTCATAATGGCCTGAATTAGTCAAAGCGATAAGAATCCAAGCTGTAGATATTGTGAGCCTAATGCCACAGGACAAATGCGCTGCCAAGAGTTTTCTTTGTGCAGAATGTGGTAAAGAAGGATTCTTAGATCTCATCACATCATCAATTGTCTATAGCTACACAGGCATCTGAATGCAGACTATACGTCTACCATGTCATCCCAATGCATGAAGGATACACACGTCATACTCTGAGCCTGAAGTGTACACTTAGTCTGTTCCCGTGGCAACTGCGGAAAGCGTGAACTCTTTGCACGACTGACCTCACATGATTCCTATAAATTACTCTTCCTCACCAGAGGAGAATAAATTGGAACTGAGCCCAGGATAATGATTGTACTACAATCTATGTCATTTACCTGTCAGCCCTGCTTGTTCTCTGCTGCACCTATCACAATCTGTAAATGGACAATACCACACAAGGTGCTGTAATAAGCATTACGTGACGTCAAATTGAAAGCTGACACAGGAGGTTAATCCAACGGAGCCCCTTAAGAGACCTTTGCAAAAAGAAAAAAACAGTCAGTCTTTTGTGTGTGCAGAAGAAACTTTTTACATAAGTGCACACACAGCAGTGAGTATTGAACACAGACACCCAGAGCAGTGGGCAGGCATTTTTGCTGTGGCGCCCGGGGAGAGATTGGGGGTTAGCTGCCTCAGTTGTTTCCTGCTGGTACTCTCTAACCATTAGCCCACAACTTCCTCCACATGCCCAACGTGGGGCTCAAACCCACGACCCTGAGATTAAAAGTCTTATGCTCTACCAACTGAGCTAGTCGGGTAGGCAAACCTTTTGCATGTATGCAATTTTCGTTGTGCGTCACTGCCATTTTACTATGAAGAAAGCGAGAACATAGATGTGCATAAATGAATAGAGATATTTCAAGTTGAACAACTTTTAACTTAAACGCAGTGTTTTTAGAACACCATGTCATGTGCGAGATGCTGCAAAAGACGTCCATCTAACCCATGCAGTCTTTTCACATACAACTTATAATTTACTTCAAAAAAAGAAAATTCTATAGGAGTAATGGCTGTTTCAGTGTTTAGTGTGGCATCATCCTTCAAAGACAATCAAAAGGATGTTTTGAGATATAAAAAACAATACAAATCTGTTTTGATGACTCCCAGAGATGTTTTTATATGTGGAAAGACTGCATGGGCAAGTTTGTTCTTAATGTTTTTAATTTCTTATCAAGTAATGTTAACCAAAGACCTTTTCTTATTTATAAACATCTTAACACTATTTTAAAAACCTATTAGACATTCCCGACAGAACCTACAGCTGAACAGCTCTATATATAGCTAGCCTAACCAAAGCTGACTGCTTCTTAACAACCAAATCTGCTGATTTTCCTGAAACAGCTGCCTTGTGGGCATAGTCAGCAGACTATGTGTTTGATTTTTGGTACCATTAGGGTCAGTGTCAGCTAGGAGTGACAAATACCTCTTTAAATAGCAGAGTTCATCTGATCTCAAGCAGATTGTTTTGGAGTTACAGTAACATCCTCAATAATTGAAGTGTAAATGCCTGTTTTCTAAATGAACTTGTGTATTACATGATAATAGAAATGAGAGGAATCTGTAGTTCATTGGAGCAGGCAGTGAGAGGATATAACGAACCAACATGTAAAGTTGCTGACATAGGCACAGTTATAAGATCAGCAATCACTGAACGATCTCTCTCTCTCTCTGTGTGAGAGAGAAAGAGAGAGAGAGGGGGATTTGATTTGGCTTTCCTGGGTTCTGTTTCCAGATTATGGAGCTGTCTGATAAAAAGACATTCTAAAGTAAGAAAAACATAAAGGGCATCAAAGCATGTGGCCTTAAAGGGTTACTCACCTTCATGTCGTTCCACGTCCATAGACCTTTGTTCATCTTCGGAACACAAATTAAGATATTTTTCATAAAATCCGATGGCTCAGTGAGGCCTGCATTGCCAGCAAGATAATTAATGCTTTCAATGCCCAGAAAGCTACTAAAGACGTATTTAAAACCGTTAGAATCAGTGGTTCGGAGCGTAAATCAAACTGCCAAAGTCACGTGAACCATTAAAATTTCGAAACACTTATGATTTAATGAAGTCTCGTTTACTGAAATCACCTGACTTTCTCGCACCGAACCACTGATTCGAAACAAAACATTCGTAAAGCTTCAAACCTTCAAGAAGCAGTGTTTTGAACTCGCCCATCACTAGATATTGTTGAATAAAGTCGTTATTCAGTTTTGTTTTTTTTGGCGCACAAAAAGTATTCTCGTCGCTTCATAACATTAAGGTTGAACCACTGTAGTCACATGAACTGTTTTAAGTATGTCTTTAGTGGCTTTCTGGGCATTGAAAGTGTTAATTGTCTTGCTGGCAATGCAGGCCACACTGAGCCATCAAATTTTATCAAAAATATCTTAATTTGTGTTCCGAAGATGAACAAAGGTCTTACGGGTTAGGAAACGACATGAGGGTGAGTAATTAATGACAGAATTTTAATTTTTGGGTGAACTAACCCTTTAAAATGACCTTTCAGGTCTGTAACATTTATCAAACTCTCAAAGACTGTCAGTCTGTTTAGTCCAGTGAATTTTCAGTGACTCTTTCTGCATTTTACATTGTTTCTCCAGTAGGTGGCAATAAGTACGGCATTGAACATTTGTTCATTCATTCAAATGATTCGTTCAAAAGCCTTGATTCATCCAGGAATAAAACAAGTGATTTTTATTATAGTTTTTTTAATAGTTATTAAATCATTCACTGATATATTCAGAAACTAACCAGATGTCTTTTTGAGTGAGTCATTGAATCATTCACAACCTTTTCGTTTAAAAGCACTGATTCATTCAGGTACGAAACACCACTACTGCTGCTGCTTCTAAAATCTTGCATTTTTATAAAGTGCACTACGGGGGATAATGAAACATTTACCGGAATGTTAGTTTCTTTATTTTAGCTTTGATTTGTTTTATGAATGTAAATGAGGTTTTGATAATGTCATGTTGTTTGTACCGTGTATTGGCATCAAAGTTGTGATTTCAGAGGAAGTGGGCACAGGGTTGTTAAAATGTGTAAACATCATCTGGGAAAAAGTCAAATTCAGGTACAATTTAGCTGCTTATTTCACATATTGGCAATGTCTGTTCTCAATATTACTCCTTCACACACTATCTCTTTCAACAATGTTGTCTTTATGGCTTGGTTGCATTCAGCTCATTTCAGGAACCAGAAAACAAATAGATCCTTCTGAGCTGTCGTCAGTGGTCTATTGAGCCACAGTGGAATAGGACAGTGCATCTCTGAGCTTAGGCTGACATGTCAATCACACCATTGTCCTGTCTCTGATACTTCATTTCACATGCCATTTGTTGTTGTTAGCCACCAGGCATCCAAATAGCCTGTTTTTTTTTCTTTTAGTGTGTCATATCTTTTCATCTTAAGAATCTCTCCTCTTTTTGATTTGAAAGCCATATTTATGCGTGATGTGATGAGTAGTAGCCTTCATTTATAAAGATGCAGGTGAATAGGTACCATGCGATCAAAGTTTTACACAAAGCTGATGTCTTTTATCCATTTAATACCAAAGTAAGTAGCTCTTCCTCTACATGTTAATAGATTATATGACTATAATGCATCTTCTCTCTACAAAGAGTTACACTATTTTTTTACAATACAGGCTTTTGTGAAGAAACATGAAATACTGGCGCAAACCCCTTACCTATTGTATGGAAAGATAAAGACATCTACGTGCTTGACACAAGATCTGCACAGTGACACACACACAAACGCTTTCTATACAAATCTGACTCCATATAGATTGTTTAAGCAGTTTATACCTAAAGTTTGGAGTTGGATTTTTTGTAGACTGAAGATTTAGATGTAAATGTTAACCATTTTTGCTGTATCTTGTGTGTAAGTAGGGAACATAAATTCTTGATGTTATATTATACTCTAGGTTCTTCAGATCAGCCTAATGGTTTATGGGTTCTTTAAAGTGCCTCTTCAAAGTCTCCTGAAGAACTAGAGAGTAAAATGCTTCTGTGGAACAAAGTGTTCTTTTGTAAAACCAGGCTGTAAAACTCTTTTTAGTTCGTACTTTCCAAGATATTGGGCTCTGTTCTTTTAAGGGCTTTTTGTAAGCCTGCAGGGAGATGCAGTGCCAGCTCAAGCATTACTTGAATTGCTCTACTCTGCTTATTGACTTTTTGTGCATTTGATTTGTTTGGCGAAGATGTGGATAAAGAGCATAGAATTCAACCTATTTTAAGTTTAAGTTGTATATTTAAGTTTAGAAACAAACATAAATTGATACGTTTACTAGGCAAGGATGCATTAAATATATCCAAAGGGGGCATAAATACTTTTATAATGTTAGAAAAAATTATATTTCAATTAAATGCTGTTCTTTTGAACTTTCTAATAATCAAAAAATCCTTGAAAACCAATTTATCACAGCTGGAATGATTTCTAAAGGATCATGTGACACTAAAACTGGAGTGATGGCTTCTGAAAATTGAGGTTTGCCCATCACACATTTTTAAAATATATTAAAATAGAAACTGTTGTTTTAAATTGTAATAATATTTCAAAATATTACTGTTTTTACTGAATATTTGATTAAATAAATATAACCTTGGTGAGCATCAGACAATTCTTTCAAAAATATTAAAATATCTTAAAGATCCCAAACTTTTGATGGTTGTGTATGTAACATCCAATTAACATTGTACAAATATAGAACCTTCCCGTTTAACTTGTTTTAAACCTTCTCATCGTGCGGTTTATATTCCAGCAAAGGCTAGTCAGATTAATTTTGATTCATTTTAATCATCTTACCAAAGAAACTTCAGCAGGATCTGAGGATATTTGTAACAGTCTTATGCATAAGTCTTCTGTATGTTTAATTTCAAGGGAGCCTGCTTCTGGCATGTTGTCTTGTAACATAGATTAAACCTTGAGACTGCAAATTATATCATCCTGCATGGCCATTTTATATGGAGAAGTGAGTGAAAATTAGGTTTTTTTATGCATTCACTAAATTCACAGCAGTCATTGGGGATTAAACAAGGTTTATAAGGTTACTTGACTGGTTTGTTTCATCCACAGATCTATTTTTAGTTTTCTCCTTAATTTAGTCTCGCTCACTCAAGTCCAGTGGCTACTGGTGCTTATCTAGAGTTGCCCCATTGCATTGTGGGAGTGAGTGTAATCCTCTATTATCGGGAGACACAGCTGGTAATTCAGGTATAGTGCAGAAACAGATAATTTCACAGTGTGTTCTCATTTGGAATAGATTTAGCAGCAAAGAGGTTGACTCAGCAGGAGAGATTTTCTACCTCAATCAGCTCAAACACTAAAAGGCTCATTTTTATGTATTTTTTATTCTCTTCTACCTCTCGCTCTATTTGCCTTCTCACTTATACCCTTTCATCAGTATTTCCATGAATATTTCATGAATTTAATGTCATTTATCTTTTTATAACACATCCAAAATTGGATTTCTTTCTCTCCTATTTATATTTTTGTCTTTTTTGTCATAATTAGTGTGAGTGACTAATGTACTGTAGTGTTGTATTCATATTTTTCTCTTTTTCTCATAATTAGTGTGAGTGATTAATGATGTTTTATTAACAAAGTTTGGGAGGAGAACATTTAGATAATCAACCTAATTAGCATGAGAGGAGGTATATACACTCTAAAAACTGCTGGGTTAAATATGGACAAAACCAGGGATTGGGTTGTTTTCACCCAGCCATTTTTTTCAACCAATTTTGGATTTCTTTTTTTAGCCAGCAATATAGTAATATAGTAAAAGGCGTGTTTTTGCTCACCCCCAAATAGGGGCAAATTTGTGGGG